>OZ007583.1:24068008-24515508 GCA_963931925.1 Onchidella celtica
GACGCAGGAAACGTGAATCTAAGCGTCACTTCATCATTTGGATTGCGGCAGTTTGAAAGCTTGGAGCTAAGACATTGTTGTAGATCGTTCACTGGATGTGTGGATACCTGTTTCAAATCACGATTTACGAATTACCAAGCAGGTTGCATGCTTATACAAACCTCACGAAGACAACGGTGTGTAATTATTTTTAAAAAATATAGATATATGCTCAATCTTCAGGGATACTGTTAAAAGGGAACCTCAGATATGTCAAATGCTCATTATACAAGGAAACTAACCGAAGGAATCTTAGATAGGTACCGTATCTATAACAGATGTGGCCAAACCACGGCTGGCGAGTCACATGCGGTTCTCCGCAGTTCAATATGCAGCTCGTGGAAATATGTTGGCTGATCTCTTTTTTTAATACGCTCAGTACAATTAATACTATGTCATCGGTCAAGATTTTGAAAACATTTGGTATCTATGTGTACTTTGATTACTGAAACTAATACAAATTAAAAGTTTCAGAAACTGCATACACGAGTAGATATTGTTGCATACATATAATGTCTTGATTTTATATAAAATGTTTGTAACAAAATAAACAATAAAAACATACTTGTGAATTTTGTTCATATTTTGTGGCTCTCGAACATGTGAAGTTTGTTGCCGGTGGCTCTTACAGTTAAGCAAGTTTGGCGACCCCTGGTATATACATATAGGTATCAAACGTTTTGAAACTCCGTGACAAGGCTTTGGACGATTATTTATAGAGGCTCACTGTACACCATATTCTTCTTCTCTTCCACCACCCCTCAACTTCCCACCCCGGGCCCCTATAGTTTGGTCTTCTCACTTGGAAACTAGGCAACCCAAAACTTAACGTGAAATATAAGTTATAACAATAGTAGTATATTGTTTTTAAAAGGTACTAGATAGCCTACACAATTTCCCCACAGTCAGTGCAGAATAGTAGTGTAACTATTTACAAAAAAACACAAAAAATGTTTATCTAGATTTAAAAGTGCTTAGATTAAAGCCGTCTCAAATCAGTTTATAATCCGAGATACTAAATTGAGGCAAACCATATTCAGTCACTCTGGAACAAACTTTTAGTTTTAAAATATTCCTCTGAAGATAGCATGATCTTATCTTCTCCCTACCCCAAGCCTTTTTTTAGCCTTTATTCTTAATAATCACATTTCCTAATAGACCATAGACAGTAATCATTTTTGTAAACTTAAGAATCAAGTTATACGAAAGGAATATTGAAATGCAGTATACAGGACCCTCGAGGGACAGGTTTTTGGCGGTCGCGAGATTTCTTTTTGTTCAGTATTGGATATTTTCTTTTTTTTATCTTTTCATAAAGTACGTCTACGTGATAATGGCTGTGTCGCAGCCAGAACATTTTACGGGAATAGCACATATTGAAAGTGTTTGGTTTTGCTATTAAGGGGCAGTTACTTAAATTCACGCAAAATGCATTTTGTATGTAGACATCAAGTCGTAGTAAAGTTAGATACTTTAGTACGGTAAGAATTGTATCCCCGAGGAGATAAAGGAAGATACAAGTAATTGTCATTGCTCTTACTGTTGTGTTCAGAGTGTTTCATAGACAATCAACAGTTGTTCAAGTGCTTCATACACCAGAACTGATAATATTCATAATATTTTTGCTTGAGAAAAGTGCTTTGCGCTTATTTCCACCCTCTGTTTTGAGAAACTTAGAAATGTCGTAAAGGTATTGGTAAATCTCATCTGACGTGTTTGCTGTGCTATATTGTCACGATCACGTGCGTGAAGATGGTCACGACCACGTGTGTGATGAGTACCTAACTTATTTACCTTTCAAACCCAGCTAACAAGCCAAGCAAGCAGACCAGCGATCAACGGACACATGGAGTGATATTTAAATTAAACGATATTTAATTCTAAATGCATGACAAAACTTAACTCATGATAGTCACATACATAATCACAAAAACAGAGATATTTGAAATTCACTCTTGGGGATCATGGCTATTCTCTATTCCCCGATTCACATCTAGATCTAACCCCTCTGTCCATAAACTTAATTACGTATTCTTAATAGTCTCTGTCAACAGCTGCCCTCCTCGTTGATGCAGTTTCACGTCTCCAGAGTTCACACGATCCTTTCTACATCTCTAACTTCGACGACAAAAGGGGAAACAGACGCCCCTGGCTTCATACAAATAAGAACATACAGTTCACACCCGCCATCGTAGATTACTAGCTCCTTGAGGGGTTCTCATCATCCCGTCCTCAGGACTCTTCAACTTCTGCAAACACATAGCACACCGACGGTTCACACCCGCCATCGTAAATCACGAGCTCCTGAAGGGTTCCCATCCTATCATCAGGATTCCTCAACTTCTGGTCCCCATGGCACGACCTTCCACTTGTCGCCCGGACCGATAAATTCTTCTTATTGGGAAATAAATGTGAACATCATGGATCCCTCACATACCTAACACTTCTGGTCCCCACTGGCACGACCTTCCACTTGTCGCCCGGACCGATACATTCTGCGTCTTCCTCTGGGACTGAATAATTTTGGGAACCTCGTGTGACGAGCTTCTCCTCTATTTATACTCCCGAGGTTTTTGCACACGCGACTAGTTTAAAGCGAGTCTTGTGTATCTATTCACGCTCGTCAACAATGTTAAAAACCGTGTTTTCCCCTGCTAAGCTCACCCCCCCTAGACTCGTGGCGCACAAGGCCACCGACCGTCCTCGTGATAGTAATCTTTCATGCTCGTCAACAACTTAAAAACTCCCCTTCTCCCCTACTAAGTTTACCCCCTCTATACTCGTGGCGTACAAGGCCATCAACCTTAATCGTGACAATATGTGTGAACAGTACAGCTCTGATCAGTTCACCTTTAACATCATAGTGTACATTTTGGTTTTATACTCCAGCTGTAGGCCTCAAAAGACCAGTATTATCTTTCTTATTCACCCCCCCCCACCCCCTTTTCCTGAAAAGAGGTTATTGATTTACCATGCAGTGAAATTGTAAAAACAAGATGAAAATGAGACCTTTCTCCTTATGTCCCATGTTTCAGCCTCGGCGTTTAGAGAATTAATTTAATGACAGAGTAAACATAAGATTGATAATGGGTACGAAATCAACACGTATGAACTGTCACATTGTCCTGATAATGCATACTTTCAATATTAATATCATTATTTCGTACATGCACAAGCTGGCGGAAAGCATTGTAATGCGTGATCTGTTTTTAAGAAGTGTTTTGTTTTGTTTGTTAAAAAATAAAGAAAGGGGGGGGGGGGGGTTAAGGAGTATCTCTTAATCTCAACATGATCTAATTCAAATTTATGCAACAAGTAACAACGTGACAACATTATCCCAGATCATATATCATGTCATGAGATTGCCTGTCCGGCTGATATGTAATGCGTACCATCATCTCTTATCTGGCCTTTGCACCTTGTCATTCTACTGGTCGGGATCAGATCAGGTAACGGATACAATGCATGTACAAGAGAAAGTATGCACCCATACCATTATGATTATCCATGCATATCCTGAGGTCCCATGACGCCGGTTATGTCTTGACGAGACGAAGCATGTAATCTTTCAAAGCACATCTTTCAGAAATATAATACAGTACATGCATTACCTTTAATGGCGTCAAAAGAAAGGATGCGTTCCCGATAACTGCTGCAAATAGAGAACAGACTATCTTTAGGAAAAACATAAGGTTACTACAGCTACACAGTTTCACGCTCAGACTGTAGCGTTCGTCTCTCGTTTTCAAATTTGCAACCATTGGGTATTTATATGGATTGTAAACTGAATCATAATTTCAGGAGAGAATATCTGAGTATGTTAAAGCCACACAATATGCCGAACGTTGTATCTCGGCAACGAGCAGCCTCAACAGGTATCAATTTGAAGATAAAGCATCTCAAACACTCCAGATTGTGGTAATAATTTGTAAAGGCTCACCTAAAAGTTTAAAGTTAATTTTATAATAATCCAAACGTTTGTGACAGTTACTACAAGACTGGGTACGACCTCGGTTGACCTCGAACTCTTTGCTTGATTTTAACCCCCCCCCCCCCCTTAATTGTTGACTTTCTGTTGTTTGGGTTGCAAATGGCAGGGTAGTGTTCCTTTCTAACACGTAATTTTGTAGTCTGGAGTCTGTAAGGCGTGCCAACTGCATACAGATGGTGATGGATTTTTTTGCCCAGTACACATTGAACAGATTGCCTTTGTCTGTACGAAAGCGAAGTTTGGCCTTGGTCAAGATCAGCTCGCAGGTTACCAGTTACTGGCCCCTCGTTGCCGCAGAAAGTGACAATGTAAAACAGAGGAAAATTTCGGAGTAGATAATCATGCAAATTTCGTCACTTTCCTTCACTGTCAGATATTTCATTTCAGGCTTTACATGAGGATGGAAATTTTATATTCTCAATTTGGAAACACCGAGGAAGTAGAGAATGATTTAAGCTATATGAATGTCGACATAGCCAAAATGCTTGTCAAGAAAAAGTTTTGTGGCAGCAGTCATAGATGGAAGATAACCGCGAAGTTGATTCCGCAAAATAGATTAAAATGTGATCAGGTTATCTTCCCTAGTTGAAGTGCTTAGGGGCACGAACCACCCAGAAATGTTCGTTTCTGCCCCTTTTCGAAGAAGAGAAAATAGAAAATCAGCAAACAAACACAATGTTGAGGCTGTGTGTGCGTCACTCAAGGCTGTGTATTGGATGTCCGGGTTGTTTAACTGCTGTTAATACATGCATGTTAGTTGTTACCATGAACTAAAGCCAGAGTGGGGGAGGAGAGAAAGCAACGTTTAGTCTTCTTGTTCCGCCCTCTCCCTCTCTCTCTCTCTCTCTCTCCCTCTCTTTCTCTGTCTCTCTATCTCTCTGTCTCTCTCCTCTCCCCCCTCCCCATCTCCCTTTCTCTTTCTGAATAATAATAATTATACTGACATATTGCGTGAGTTTAAAAACAATAAATGTGGTACATTTGAGTGATGTCTCTTCTACTCATACGGGGTCTTCGTTGGGCCGTAACATTCTCTCCAGTATCGTAACTAGCCAAAGACTAGTTAGTCGATTAAAAGACACGTGCCGTGTAAACAGATACATGAACACCCACACTGTTCTCTAACTCGCAAATGGCCTGCATCAGCATGTTGTCAAGTAGGGGTTGGCGGAGGGGGAAGGGGTCAGCAACCCCTTTTGGTCAAAAGAGGACATTGAGACGCTAACACAGACTTGACTTGTGTACCTGCAAGAATAATTATCTTATTGCGTGCCGGAATGTGTGAGCATGCCATATTGTGTAATTCAGAGATGCTACTGGATTCAGCAGGTGATGACATTAGACATTTTTCTCGTATCATCATCTTCATTTCAGCCATTATGATCGTCATCCGTAGATTATTGTCTATTTATTTTACAAGAGAAAAACAAAACCTTCCTATTAGATCTACATGTACTATGTCTACATATTTATATGAGAAATGACGAAGGCAAAGGGGAACTGTGTACAACACCCCCCCCCCCCTCTATATATCACTGTGCTGTGCCACGGAGTGATTGATTCTGTCACTATAATTTTTCATGAGTGTATTTGTCTTTATCTGTTTTGTTTTTTCAAGATCGATTGCACACACTGGTAGTTTATAATAATACGGTACTGAAAAAAAAAAAAACAGCGTTATATTGCCTACTTCAGCATATTACTGTGCTTGAAATGTCGCTAATGCATCATTTTTTAATATTTTTTTTTGCCTGTTTCAGGGTGAGCACAATTTTGGAAGGCTGGGCTTCCTACGCCAAACTTACATCCCACAACGAAGACGACTGGGTGGATCGTCTCAATCATTTGTACACTGTCATCCTCTTGGCCATTTTCGCGGTTTTTATCACCGGAGGGCAGTATGTGGGGAGCCCCATTGAATGCTGGTGTCCTGCTCACTTTACAGACTCCTTTGTGGCATACACCAAGTCCTTCTGCTGGGTGAAGAACACCTACTACATTCCCATGGACACTCCCATTCCCGTGGAACACGAGCACCGAAATTCAGAGGAGCTGACCTACTACCAGTGGGTACCTATCATTCTCCTCTTCATGGCATTGGTGTTCAAGTTTCCGGCATTGATGTGGAGAATGTTCAACAGTGGCTCTGGCATTAACATAGATAAGATCGTCAATATGACGGCAGATACCCAGATTGGCTCCTCAGAGAAGAGAATGGAAACTGTTGGTCATATCGCCAATTATATGGACAGATGGTTGGAAACTCATCGCCAGTACAAATTGAACATCATTGTCCGCATGCGCCAAAAGGCCTCAAGATTCTTCTGCTTTTTGTGCGCCAAGAGAGATGGAACCTACCTGACCGGTCTGTACATTTTTATCAAGATCCTGTATGTCACTAATGTCATTACCCAGTTCTTTCTGCTGAACGCCTTCATGGGCAGCTGGTACAACCTGTACGGATTTGAAGTCTTGGATGGTTTAGCTAAAGATCATTACTGGAGAGAATCGCCACGCTTCCCGAAAATTACCCTGTGTGACTTCAAGATCCGTCAACTGCAGAATATCCAGACCTTCACTGTCCAGTGTGTCTTGCCCATCAACCTGTTCAACGAAAAGATCTTCATCTTCCTGTGGTTCTGGTTTGTGTTTGTGGCGGTCTGCACCTGTGGCAACTTCGTCTTCTGGATCTGGAGAGCCTTGTTCCATCACAATCGTGTGGCCTACATCAAGAAGTACATGAAAGTAGTGGATCCGATCCGCGACAAAGATGACAAGAAATTGATGGATCCGCCGCGCGGCGAAGATTACAAGAGATTGATAAGCAAGTTTGCTGACCAGTACTTACGAGATGATGGTGTATTCATCCTGCGTCTGATTGCCCACAATACCAGCGACATTCTGCTCTCAGACATCATACGCAAGCTCTGGGAGATTTACAAGAAGAAGTCAACCAAAATAAATAATAACTGTGTGGATTCTCAAGCATAAGAATAGCCCGATGTTAGAGTATTCAGGACACAGGAATCCAAAATCAGATAGATACCTTGTATCGATTGTACAATACACACGTAGCGTGGCTGTCAATGTGAAGTCAACTGATAATCTGTTGTTGTTTTTTCAATTCTTGATATAGAAATTAGCCACGGAATAGTAATGTTGAGGCCGCACAATTGATCATTTTCGTGATCAGGAATTTGTTTTCCCCAACAGACTTTACTTGTTTACTGTTCCTCAAAAGCTAAACCACTTCAGTGTCTCAACGTGGCATTTTATTGCTCATCGCTTTTTTCCCAATGAATTGTGTGTATGTAAATTTGTTGGTCTTAATAGGTTCCATGTCCTGTTTTCCTTTTTTCCCCCACTGTTTTATTTTATTAATCATACATATTGATAGACATGTTAATTCACTTCACTTAACCCCTAGGTTCGGTCATTAATATAATCTGACTATAAAAAAGGAAACAAAAAAGAAAGGAAAAAGTGCCTATCATTTTGTTATTGTGAAACTTTTTTCGAACAAATTGTATTGGATGTACATGTATGATTAACTTGGCTTTGGGTTTTTAGAAGCTTTGAATGTATTCTGATCCAAGTGTGTGCCCCCAAATTTGTCTTGATACTTCAAATAAAATAAAGATCGGTAACGAAATGTTGATTCTTTATAAATATCATTACTTGTGAGCATTAATATGGCATGGCTGTGGTCACACTGGCTCTGATTTTGATTGCATCGGTTCTAGAGAGGAATCACACAAATATGTTTTAAATTTTTTTTTCCATGGAATCAAAAGCCCTGGACTGCAGCAAATTAAACATGCACCAAACAAAAATATGTGGATTTTGGGTTGGAATGGCAGTGAAGTAATCTAGTAAAATGAGTCTTCTGTAAAATCTATTACAAGAGGTCATGGATAATTTTGTCCAAAGTCTGTGCGAGAGTATATAAACAGTGGATCATGCCAACCAGCCATGAGGTGTTTATGACTTTCTCATGTGTCTGTGTAGTTGATATACAGTGTATTGTGTTTTTTTTTTCATTGTAATTTGAGCTATGAAAATTAAATGTATGACTGTATTAAAACGGACACTTGTATGTATAGAATGCTGGTATATGGCCTTTGAAACTGTTGGAAACAGCAGCTTTGTTAAGCAATGGTTTCCAGAGCACATTAATTTTGGATTCAATCCCAAATTCACTGGTCCCTCACTAAAGCTACGCAAACTCATTTTTTTCTTTTTCAAATCCAGGGATAACGACCAGTATTTCATCTACCCAACTGAGATTATTATGTTCGCTTAGAAAGTAAGCTTTTATTGAAAGGGGCATGTTTTATTGGTAAAAAATTGAAATAAAATGTTCTTCGCATTCATTGTGGCCTTAGAATTTTCTCTGCCATCTGTTTTTTTTTCAATTATTATTATCATTATTTCCTTTGATACGTTCAAATGTTTGAGATGCAATATGTCATCTGACACGATTATCAGAAAAATCAAATGTACAATTTCTCCTATTTTTTCTTTGTGAGTCATCACAATTATGTAGTGATGTACTACCTGTAAACAAATTATATTATGACTGATCAATAAAAATCTGTATTTTCTTATCTTTTCTTTCTGGAATATTTGATTATATGATGTCAACAACAACAATGAGAAATAAACTAATCATAAAATGTGTGTCCCTCCTGTGTTTGTTTTTTCCGAATCAACACGTTCAGTCTATTTAATATTTTCTCTACTTCTTCTCTGAGAATTTTTCTTTCTGCTTTTGTCTCTGTAACTGACTTTTCATTTCATTTTGTTATCAGCATTATTCCTCAATGTGATCAAAAGTTATTCGATAACATACTAAAAAAAAGAAAGCAGAGATCTTGGTTTGAAAACCTGTTTCAAATCAGTAACAAAGTAAATGAAAGGAAATGCGTTATACTTATATGATCGTGATTGACAAAAGTGAGATAAATGGAAAACACCGACAAGCTACGAGTGAAGAATTACAAGTACATTATGTCATGGACACGCACTAGTATTTACCAGCTGCATAGCCATGCAGTTGATTTCCACACTTGCAACTGTGGTGGAATAAGTACTATAAAATACACCATTTACATGACCACCACTCGTTGTTGGCTTGTTTCATTATGTAGGTCTGAGGGAAGCTTTCCAGGTGATGAAAAGCAAAGCCATCAATTTACTTATCTGCAAGATAAAAAAATAAAGCTCTCTTTGAAACTATAGACTCAATATAATATATTATTTTGAACATTAAAGGCTTACTTAATAAAGATACCATTTTATTAATTTTGTTTTTGGAACCAGAAGGAGACTTAGTTTATCATTCACATGATTTACGTCGGTAAGTAGGATAAAAGTGTCATAACAGAAGATCCAGCTGCATTTCTCAATTTCTGTGGCATAAAATACAAATCATCTGGGATGCTGTTAACTGTCAGTGTGCTTCTTATGACGGTAATAATTCACTATTTTGAGTGTAAAAAGAACTTGGCTAGACACGTTTTGACACTTTTGTTCTCATTTTGCACATTATCTTGCAGTTTCCGGATATCGTCAAAACATACATTTGTTTACATGTACTTAGATATGAACACCTAAACCTAGCTTACCTGTAATAGCTTACCTGTAATTCATAATTAAAGAACAACTTCAACAACAAAATGCACGAATACTCTTCCCTTCGGCTGTAGGAAGGGAAACAAACATTATGGATGACGTAACTCAGTGAAATTGCTCACACTTTACATGCACAAGCGGTAAAACTGTATAATTCATGTACTGTATTTCAAATTGTTCAGCTTCGCGTTCTGTAATCCCAAGTCAAACGAACTGATACATTTTGTCAACTGTGATAGTATTACACGAGCTACCTTTTCAACGGATTGGACTTGAGACTGGAGTGGGCTGAACTCTCCAGCAAGAGAGGTAGGAGCGGCGGTAAGGACTTGTTTGGTTTCCCGTCAAAGGGACGCCACCATTTAATTGTTACTACCATAGATATAGTACACTAGATCGCCGACTCTCATTGGTCGGTGGAAAGCAAACCGACGCTTCCCAGGAAGTCCGGCCGCCATTGTTTAAGCCTGATAAACAGCAGACGGCGTACTCTTCCTGTGCAGTTTCACTTTCGTTTTTTTTTTGACATCGTTATTGTTTCAAGATCGACTGCAAACTCCAGCTGACAATTTGAAAGGTAAGGAATCACAAGATATTTATTTGATTGGTTTTATTATCTTGTTTACCAAGAGTTTTAGTCTGTTTGTTGCAAAGTTAGTGAGGAACAGGCTCTCGTTCTGCCAGCAGTAGCAGCGCGTCATTGACCGCTATGATCTAATCTAGATCTAGATTTATGTGGGTGCAATTAACCGAATACAATGGGCCTGGCAAGATTTTTTATATATACTAGATCTATATTATATGAGAATGGCTTTCTGATGTTGTTTGTCAACAGTTTGTGTTAGTTTATTGCAAATTTAATGAGGAACAGGCTCGCGTACCGCTAGCAGTCAATAGCGTGGCGTCATTGACCCAAGTACAGCAGTCAGCATCACTGTCTGCTAATGCTATATAACGGTATTGATAACAGAACAGCTAGTGTGGTTTGGCTAATCAGATTTCGTTTCTTGAACTGCTTTCGTAACTTCTGTTTTGGCTGTGCAACTTATTATTCTCAGCCCGGACATCTGGCACAGTACATTAATGTCTGATGTCAATTGATGCTCAGTGATGAATATGAGTTGGCTACTGAGGGAAAAAAAAGTTAAGAGAGGTGTGCTTACAATTACATTTGCTTTGGGTAGCTATGTAAGCAATTAAAAAGGCCCATTATGAAGAGCTAGCACAGTAGGTGATAGTGGCAAGGATGAAATTCATATGTGAAATAGACTTAATACTGATAGTGTAGCTGTTCCTCAGTCAGTCAGTGTTAACTATGAAGATATATAGGCCTATTATATTTTTAAAAAAATAGATCTAGAGTTTGTAAAACAGGACAAAAGACTAAGTCTGTTGATCTGATAGTCTGCTGAGACAGAGATAATCAGAAACAAAGTAGCATTTACAAGATCTTGCAAATAATGCTGACCAGAGGAAACTGATAATAATTTAATTAACCAACATAATTGCAAAATTCTGGGAAAATTACAAGCACTATTTACAAGAAGAGATCTGTCTTTTTAGTGTGATCCTGATTATAGATAAATTATAATTGTGCTCTAGTGTTTGCAGTCCTCTGAAAGGTAAGGATTCGTGTTTTCGAAACATACCAAAGCAGCATAAAATGTCCATAGTCTTTTTTATACCTCTGATGCTATGGTGGGTAGGACTGAACTCCAGGTTCTTTTTGGGATAGCAAAATTCAGAAGTCATGCACGCTCATTGTGGATATTAAGGCTGCCACATGTATTCTTTGCCATCTGGAAATTGAAAAGAGAATGCTGTTTGGACCATTGCTCAGGCAAATGTATCTATTCTACTCTATAGTAATCACTTGCAGAAAGTTTTTTTGAAGATTTTATTGTTTAGAGAAAAATTTACCTGTATTTTATCGAATGGAAATTATTCATTTATTCATTTATTTCAGATTCGTCAAAGAAATGGGTGGAATAACAACCCAACTGCACAACAGTTTCGGGCTTCAGTTCGCACACTCATGATTCAGAATGATGTGAAAGCATCCGAGTATGCTAATTGCCTTCAACTGGATGGCACAGAGGAGTTGCAGTTGGACTGTTTTCTTTTGAAGGCACCGGCAAAACCCCAAAACCTGCCTGATTTCTCACAGGATGACATGTTTGCTGCTGCGGTTGACAGGCTTGAGTCCACCTTTACACTCCCGGATAATGAGTGGAGATACTCATGCTTGACCTACACAGCAGGATTTGTGTGCGCACGTCTGATTCCAAAAATAAAATGTTCAGATTGCAGGGCTGCCTTGACATGTGCGGAAACTCCGGAAGATATTCGTTTCTCCTTTCTGAGGAGAAGAGATCAAGGCGGTCTTGTATGCCCTTCCGACGGTGTTGTGCAGCTTTTGTTGGCAACAGAAAAAGCATTCAGGGTTGTGATGCCTAGCCCAGATGTCATGCAGACCTTGCCACACAAGAAATTCATTGATGTCCAGATTCAAAACCTCGTCCTCACATATGTAAAGGAGAAATATTTTGATCTATTCCCATCTCTGCGGGATCATTTCTATGACCACGAGATGATTGTAGAGGAGGACCACATCACTAGCCTCATCAAAAGTGTGGCATCTTACTACTTGCGGATGAGACTCTTTAAGGCTGGCAAATTGCACCAACAGAGAATGATCCTTGGAGGCAAAGCAGCCAAGAGGATGAAACTGAACAAGTTGGTACTGTTTAGTGGACAGTAGTTTTTTTTTGTGCTGCTCCTCATCCCCGTCTTGGAATACATGAACACCGGTGGTGAGTACAATTTTATGTATTTATTGTTTCTTGGTTCCTTGTTAAACCTGAATAGAAAATTACTCTATATGTGGACTTGCAATTTCTCTTGCGACCCGAGTTATTAGTGTTACAAAAGTGAATGTTTCATTTAACGTCCTCAAGAGATGTAGACTATCCTTACTGTGAAACATACGACAGCGTGTGGAGTTTGCTTTTTTAACAGGATGTATATGTGTTACCTCTCCTCCTTCCATCAAACTGTTTACTGATTTCCATCTTTCCTTCTGTACCTCTTCTTCTTTCTTTCAAGAAATACTGTGTCCCGTGGGTGTGTCGTCCCCATACATTCTTCACGTTTGACTGATATTCAGTTGGATTAACTGATAATAAGGCACTCTGTCTCATTCCTTTCTCCATTATTGAAATGTTGCTTTTTTTGAATGGGTGACTGTGGACATCAAAATCATGAGTCGCTAGCTGGTCAAACCATTGTTTTTTAAACATCACTGTGCGTCGTTTTGTTTTGTTTTTTGGTGGGGCGAGGTGGGTTGTATAGCCCATTGAATGCATATGCGGTATGTATTTTAATTGAATTCCGCCAAGATTAACATTGTAGATGTAGATAATTTTTTCAACATTTATTTTTTTTTTTTTTTTTTTGAAGGTCGATATACATAGCACTATGAAAGTATAAAGCTGTCTCATAATGAGTTGTTTCAGTGCTCAAAAACTTCTGAAGAGCATTTAGAACAGTGATTTGTATATTATTGTCTCGCAAACTCACACATGGTAAACCCCCCCCCCCCTCTCCCGAAAACAAAAAACAACGCACGCCCGCAACATTACTGCTATACTCCTTGGCTGGCACGACTGTACAGCATCGGCGAGCTTCAGGCTTAGCGTAATGGCGGCCTCGTTTTCAATTCGTTGCGTGGGCCGCTGGCTGGCTCAGCGATCTAGTGTACTATATCTATGGTTACTACTGTTGTTTTGAATTTTACCAGTTGCCGTTCTTCCTATGCATAATAATCCTGAGGCAAAATTTGATGTGATATATTATACTAACTGAGCTAAAGTAAAAGCGCTTTTGTATAGATCTATATTAAGTTTTACAAAAGCTGATAATATCCTCTGGATATTGTTAGAACATGACGACAGTTGGTTAATACTTATAACCATTTAGTTTTAAAGTATTCTTTAAATTCTGAGCATTTTGAAGCCAAGAAACTCCAAAATTTGTACTCGCTTTTGCTTATCTTTATGAATGACAAGCTGGTTAATTCATGTGATGGAGTTGTTTTAACATGTGGTAGGTAAAAGGATGTGAAAAAGGATGTGGTCATAAATCTAATTATATTAGGCCAGCTTATCGCTACTTTAGTACTACGTCTGTGTATATACATGGACCGTCTCAATATCATTGTAGGCCACTGGGCAAAGCAATAGGACTTTCTTCCTTGTTTCACAAACCAAGCTTGGGGGCGACTGGGAAACTGCACAGTGTGCCCATGTGTTAAGGCGGCTCTGGACAGATAATCTGACAGAGTGAGAGTTGAATTGGTGAACTAATGAATAAACAATTAAACACACGTAAAATAATTATGAATGGATACTTTTGATAAACGTGTATAAGGGACGTGTACTGCTCCAAAGACAGACACCTTACAGTAGTACACAAGTAGACAGAAGCAGTAAAAAGACTAATGAGCACCTCAGATAAGAGTGTATGGTGGTCGTAATTAGGAACATTGTCTCACATTCCTGTTATCATCATTGTTATTACGGTATCAGCTTGGACTACATCATCGGCGGCTTCGCTCGTTATCAGCGTCTCCAGTCCTCTAAATGACGATGACACATTTGATCGACTCAATCACATCTACACAGTCACTCTCCTGGTCGTCTTCTCTGTTTTCGTCAGCAGGAAACACTATGTTGGTGAATGTGACATCTTCTATGTCTGCCTTGGCCTTAGTAATCCTCCGGCTAGATGTGGAAGTCACATAGTGTTCAGGAACGTGTCTCTTATTTTAAAAAAATTGTATATTTTATTACTTTAGGGGCCATCCATAAAGTATGTACGGCCGATGTTGGCGATTTTTACCCATCTGCCTGTCTTGCCCGTCTAGCCTACTTGTTTTTCTTTCTTTTAATCCTTCGTTCTTTTGCATTTTTACCACTTATTGTTTTAGCAGTCTGTGGCAACAATGACAAGTAGATATACCACTATTTGATTTGTATGGGGCTAAAGCTCCATTTGAGGAGGAGCTAGTCCACACCTTCCGAATCATCGTCATGTTAAGGTCAATTCTGAAGAGTTTGAAAAATCAGACTGTTTTGATAAGTTAGTATGGTTGGTGAATATCTTTATTATTGCAGCTTCCTGCTTGCAACTTTCATTTTCAGATATCATTACTAATAGTACTAATAAGTAATAGGAATTACTATTTGCGTATATTACTACTATCAATTTCTATGATGTTCCGGTTCTTCTCACTACGTCTCAGGGGGTACCGGGTTTAGTAAAGTACTTAGCTTAGTCAGTTAGTGTCTGTACTTTGGCTTTTTGGTGTTTGGAGAAAAGTGCTGCCTCAGTTCCCCAGGAGTATGGCTATGATCGAGGGAACAGGGGGGGTATGTCAGTGTTGGGAGTTAGTCAAAGAACGGGGTTAAAATTTTCCATATCATTTGATATCAACGGGCAAGTCAGTGGTTAGACTGACTGGGTTTTTTCTCATTGTTGTTGTTTTTGCAGATAGTTAGGCAAGCAGGCACAGACAGACAGATCGGTAGATGGAATACTTACATTACAGTGAAGTCCATGTAAACTGAACTTTAGTAACTTTATTTCTGCTAAATCGAAGTGAATTTGAGATGATTTATTTCCTTCTGTATGCCCATCAAACATTTACTGCTAATTCGACTTCGAACCGCCCAAACTCTAATAAATCGAACTGATCGAGCGCGCTCATCCTCAACGTAACTTCTGATTTCCAACCCCGTAATAATCACTTTCCACAAACAGCTGACAAAGGCCTCTTCAATAACTCTTTTCTCTTAGCAGAGATCAAGGGGAGGGTAAAGGTGCCAAAAATGATGCAGTGGGTGGCTTTATAATTTTATATACCTTTCACCCACTGTTTACTTTCCCGGTCTCCTTGCTCACTGACACTGTAATGGGAACATTTATGAGCATGTTTGTGTATTAAAATGAAAATAAAGGGTACCGGTAGCCGGCATTATGATTTCGGCGTGAAGCCCATGGAGAACACACGCACATGAAATTTCGTGAAAAAAATCCAAGTAAAATTATGAAGGAAAAAAAAAACACATCATTGACAGAGTCTTTCATGTCCAAACATAGGACATGGATGGGGATGTAATTATCTGTTACAGATGTTCTATAACATACATGTAATCTATCAGCATATCTTTGACCATTAGGACTCTCGTACCTACACAACTGACCAGTCCAATCTGGCGCGGGATAATTTTATCACTTGTTTTAGGTCTTTATTTTAGGAGGTTTTGCTCCTCTTGTCATTTACACCTTACCTTTCCTGTTTTCATTTTTCATGTTTTGTTTCTGAGAATTATTCTATGATCGATTCACTTTTAGGACGTCCAAATATTGGTTCAGTCACAATGAAAGTTTATCGATAAAACTTCAGAAGACTTTCTATGAGCGTTTAGAAATATGAACTTTATTTAATATTCAGATTGCAAGAAATCAGCAAATAATTACTCATTAAAGAGTCAAACACAAGAAATAGTAAAACTGGAGGCCTTTTTGTTTTTTACAAGATCAACAAATACTCAAACTCATTTCAAAACTGATTTCAATCAAAGAAAACAGTGCAACTTGAACTTTGTTAACATAATGAACTGCATCACTACTGAAAATACAAATACACAACTAAAACACGAAAAACCCTAACAATGATAAATCAAAAACAACAACAACAACAAACAAAAAAACAC
Source organism: Onchidella celtica (assembly GCA_963931925.1). Taxonomy (NCBI): domain Eukaryota; kingdom Metazoa; phylum Mollusca; class Gastropoda; order Systellommatophora; family Onchidiidae; genus Onchidella; species Onchidella celtica. Next base: position 24,084,449 of record OZ007583.1, read on the forward strand.
CTAACCGATTGAATCATCAACAATGGAAAGATAACCTATCAAGTAACAACATCAAATACCTCAACACTGAAAAAAAGCAAGATATTACTTATATCTTATAAACCCTGGAAAGGTAAACATTTCTATAACATCAAATGTCCCTACATTGAAACACACACACACAACACAGGTGCGCTTTCAGAGTTGAAGAGGCAAATAATATTCTACTAACAACATCGAATGACCCAACCCAAAAACAAGTTTGAAAACCACAAACACACACACACACACACACACATCATATTATCCACAATGAGCAGACAAAATAATATTCTACTAATAACATCAAATGACCAAATCAAAAAGATTTCAAAACACAAACACACACACACACACACACACCTACTATTATTATTACCCACATTGGGAGGCAAATAAACATTCTATTAACAACATCCAAAGAGGCAACATAGAAATGAAAACAATGTATGCTGTTCTAACAATATAGCAAAACAATATTGAAAATATAAGTATCTGAACTCGCAACATGCATCACGCCTACAATGAAGAAAAGCAAACAAATACACCACTTCTATCAACATGAACAGTACCAACAATCAAAGAAACCGTAGGGAAAATTGAGATAAAGAAGAAAAATAATTGCTGCAACAATTCTTTCAAACTCTATCAGCCTGTATGTCAACAACCTCTTCAACTACACTCATTTCTACAGAGTAGAAAAAAACAGCAAAACCAATGAGACTGAACATCTGCCCTTGTTCCCTGTTGCCTCACGACTAGGGATTTCCCAAATTAATATAAAAGAAAGATCAATGTGTTGTCACCTTTGGTAGAATTTAATCTGTCAATGCTGTCTGCCTTTACGAATGAGGCCAGTAACTGTTTTTCTACACCTTAGAGTCCAGTGTCAGCGTTTAGAATTTGTCAAATTTTCTGCTGCTGATGAAGTAAAATTCAAGGAAGCCAATATGTTTTCTCTCTTTTTTTATCTCCTCTCACCACACTACAAATATTTTAAGTCCAACACTTAGGAGAGATACAGTTCTGTATTTTGGCAGAAGCTAAACAAGCTACAGTTTAGGGCTTCACTATTTGCATTGGTCTCGCAAAATTTCAGAAATTCTGTTTTGATCTTTACATTGTTTTTTAAAATTTTCATCATGTAATTAATTTCAGTTTGATATTTTAAACCAATGAAATAGGGGTTATTTATCTCACTCCTAAGAGTTCTTTCTTGTCTCCTAAATTTTCAGAGAAGCTGTCGTGAGTCCTTCTGGTGTGTAACCTGTAAACAAGGGCCTCCAACATTTATATAGCTTAGGACCCCACCTAGTGTAAATCCTGCACTGAGAAATGCGTACAAACTTGCATAATTTATTATGTTGATATGACCAACAGATGTCGTCCTCATAAAAATGCTTTGGTTTTGGTTCTTTTCTCTCCAATCGTTGCACTTAACAGCAACAACAAATCATAATTGTACATTGTAGCTATAATACTTGAACTTCCACCTTTTTCAGCTTTTTAGCACCTTTTTAGGATTCTATAAGGATTGTTCTGCTGCCGGCAGATAACTGTTTGTTTGTGCATAATGGAAGAGAATAGAAATGCTTTAATCTGGGAGGACAATTGTGCCCATGAATAACAGAGTGGTCTAACTTCACCTGAATGACTTTTTGAGGAAATTGAGCTCGAGGGACATTTTTTTTCTTCGATTTAAGTAGTAAGCTAACAGGACATGAAACAGTTAGCTTACATGATTGTATTTCGTCTCCTAAGAATATGACTATAATTCCATTGAAAGACCTCGAAGTCCCAAACACGGTCATGACTTATCTCAGTTTTCAGCAAAAGTAGATTTAGGCCACTGTTTTCTTCATGGATACAATGTGACATCTAGTCGCTAAAGCTACCATTTTGATTCATGAAACTTAGTTATTAAAGTAGCAACATCCAGGATGCCGTGGAGACATGATCTGCTGATGAGAAAAGATCACGTAAGTCGCAATATGAGTCAAGGCTACTATTTGTAAACACATTGGTTATAGATGCTTTGACTAGAATTATTGGATTTACAAAATAAATATACCTGGTGGATCTATGGCATTAATTATCAGATATATAACATCTCTTTATTTCACGTCTTATTGGTTTCTCAAATATACATATCGCTTGCCTTGTAGTCTCGCAGTATCGAGTTGTCAGATCCACACAATAACGCCTTGTGGTTCGTAATGTCGAATTATCAAATATACATAACAAAAACACATGGTTTCATGGTGCGGGTATTAAATCGAACTGTTCTGTATGAATTACAAAATCCTATGGTTTTATCGTTTCAAATTATCGTCCATCGTCTCGCGTTTACGTAGCACCCAACTAAGAAAAACACATTAGGCCTCCATGAGTTTTCTTGATATTGAATTAATAGATCTGCATAACATAAACGTTTCATGTAAAAGGATCAGATGTATGTAATATCACTTCAGTATTCCCGAAATACTGAATTATCAGATTTACATAACAATCATGATCTTGGGTTCTTTTAGTATAGAATGACCAGATAAACATATCACCTTAGTGTTCCCCCCCCCCCCCCCCCCCAAATCGAATTATGAAATTTACATAATATAATGTTCTCTTCTTTTAGTATAGAGTGATCAGATAAACATAGTGTCGCCTCAGTAATCTCCGAGATCGAATTATCAGATTTACATAACGTCCTTGTATTCATTTGGTATCGAAAAATCAGATAGACATGACATCGCCTTGGTAAGTTATTTTGCTATATAAGTATCAGACATGCATGATATCTTCTCCAGGTATGGACAGATCAGATATACATAACATCACCTTGAGCCCGGTCTCTCTTCACGAAAGGTTTACTCTTGTAGATCTTCCACAGCTCAGAGACCAATTCAGCCATGGCCACTTCGTTGGAATTGTTCAGAATCACGGCAAGAACAAAAGCGCCATCACGTCTCAAGTACTGACGTACAAATTTTCCGGCAAGATCTTTGTCGTACACAGTGACCAGCTCCTCCTTGGCTTTCAGAAATTTTTTCACGTTGTAGATGTTTTTGAGACCCTGCAGATGACAAAGACAGTCAAAGACAGCGGCCTAATTAATGTAAGGCAGGTAGGGCACATACCCTGGGCGCCAAAGTTAGAACAAATATTCCTGCACAAGAAATCAGCAAGAATTTAAAAGAACATAGTTTTCAATGATATCGTTTGTTTCATTTATCACGGAATTGTCTGTGTGGGAGGCGCAGCCAGATTAAGTGGTCTTGTCACAGCATGCGCTCCGCTCCGCTACTTTACGAAAAATGACATAGGAAAAAGTAAAACACTCTTTGCCTATGTATACTTGTCCGCAGTATCCGGTCCAGTCCGCTCCTCACGCTTTAGAGGCAAAGAGTGTTTACTTTTTCTGAGGTAATTTTCCGTAAAATACCGGAGCGGAGCGGATGCTGTGGACAAGACCACTTAATTTTGTTTGCACTCCATGGTAACTTTTGAGAAAATGCAAGAGTCCGGTTTGAGTTGGGGTGAGGTCGGGATTAACTTTGGGTCGCCTATTACAGTTAACTTTACGCTGGCGAAATGATGACATTAACAGTTTTGTAAGTTGGCCATAAAAAAGCATATTAATGTTGTGATTACTAGTTGGCCGGCTGAATCGCAGAATACATAGATGTGATTTTTAAAGCTGTTTCGATCACCAATTTGTATATTGAGGCGCGGAACGAAATTTCCTGTCATACTTTTTAAACAATACTCGAAGAAAATGCGTCTTTTCTTCTTTCAGATCAAAAAGTCGAAACACTTTCTACTGTCCAACTGAGTTGTGGCTCAAAATCAATGAAAGTATTAAAAACATAGCGAATGTCAAGACCTTTTAAAATATGGCCAGGTACACATTTCCCCTTTTCTATGCTTAATATATTTTGTAGAATCTAAAGCTCGGCACTTAAAAACCCTTCCATGATACATTGAAGGCCTTACTTCCTTTATAATATGATTTTAGCTACAACCTCTATGTATTTGCCTTGGGCTGCGTCAACTCTAGTTTTACGCCACTGGTCCAAATCGCGATGACATCTACAGGAAAACGCAAGAAATGTACATTCAAGTACAACAACACTATGTGGATAAGAAAACCTAAGGATTAAAAAGGAAAAATCTCATAACAAGTGCAATAATGAAGGGGTCCTTGTATGCCCTAGCGAAATTTTGGAACTTCATAGCTCTGCCAAAAACTAACATTGAATACTGAAATTTTTGTGTTGTCACCCGAAATTTATTTTTCTTCAAGAGCAACCAGAAGATGACCAAACAATCTATTAACATTGTAAAATCCGGCTATCAGAGGAAAGGCAATTTAAGCAACAACCCACTTTTATACTCTGTCAGGAAAATCAAAGCATTTTTTAAGATCCCATACCGTGTATGTGTAATTGTGTGTATGTATGCAGGTATTTTGTTGATTTTCCACAGAATGAGTTAAACAAGCCCATTATTGTGGGGGAAAACATATTTGTAACAACATGGATGGATGGATGGATGGATGAGTGGGTTGAAGAAAGAATGGATGGGTGAGATAACGTAAAGAGTTATCGAATGTTTGTACATGTCCAAGATTTGACCATTGTTCACAATCTCATAGTTAATTTAACCTGTCACCCATCTCTCTGACTCTTCTCTCACCTACGCTACCAGCCTAATTCATTTACTGTGAGATCCCACTAACAATACTACAAATTCTGGCGGTCATTCCAGGAAATGTCGGTCTTACCCCTAAAGCCCATTTATACACCCAGTAGAAGAAGTTGATGGTGGTGGCAATGGTGACCACAAACATCCAGAACCAAAGAAAGGCGAAGATTTTCTCGTTGAACATGTTGATGGGGAGAGTACACTGTAATGTAAACCTGTTGATGTATGTAGGATATGGTATAGAAGTTAAATTGAAGAGGTTAGTTCAAGAACGTGGTTAAGTCACATTTTGCTAAAAAAAAAACTGCACGTATCAGTGGAAATAAGATTAAAAGGGCTCTCTATTTATCGTTACCTCATCCTTTTATCGTTAACCAGTGCCCAGAAAGTTTGATTTGAAAGTGGGCCACACCAATGCAAGAACAGACTTAATTCCAAAGATTGTGGGCTTTTTCTCAAAATTATTCAAATATGACTTCACCCTGGCCTTGAACTAAAGTGTTCAATTATATTAAATTACATCGTTTGCTGGCTGTGAGAACAGGTAATCAGGGAAATGACATTTGACTGTGTATTTTTTCTCATTGGAGGCATAAAATTAACCCTCCCAAACTAAGGGTTACATTATAATAACTATAATCTTATATTATTATTATGCTTGTCGTCCTCTGCGCCTTAGATTTCTTTGTCTGCTGTTGTGATTTGCCAGGACCACGTTCCTGAACGACATACCACACCACCGATATAATGGCATTGTCTCCCTTAGACTCGTGTGAGAAAAAAATGTTCGCTGCAAAAAAAGCAAACAAACAAATAAAAGGGGGAGGGGGTAATAAGAAAAAAATGGCGTGATTAAGATAAATCTGTTCGTGAGCTAAATAATGAATTATTTGGGTGAGTATTGCAAATGCTCACTTATTATCAGTGAATAACATTACCTGGGTGCAATGACAAAACGGAGATTTTGCACTATATGGTATATTCGAGCATAACATGGACAGTGGTGACGAAAACAACAGCAATAAAAAACAACAACATCAACAATAACAATGAGGGTGGAAAGTGGCGAGAAATGAACCTGAAAACATTTGCTTGCTGCCAAACATCTGCATCACAGAATGTCACTTTGGGAAAGTAGGGTGACTCGTGCCAAAGTTGAGGATCCGCTTTGGTCACTGCCCTGGACAGAAGGTTGAATCCGTATAACGTGTACCTGAAATTATATGGGCAGTGTTCAGAACTGACTTTAAGGTTGAGTCCGAGTTTGGACAAAGCCCTTCGATATAACAGAGAATATAGATGTATAGAGAGATCTCACTTCCGCCAAATCACGAAACTAGGTCGCGGTGGTGAACAAGACATTGAAGAATTGAAAGAGATTGCTTTCACCAAAGATAGTGTGCATATCTGTTTACTGTGGTTTGTTCATATTTTTGGGCAGACTGAAACTATTTAGAGCCGTTTGTAAGCTCTTACGCCCCGTGGAAATGCACAAACCGGTATTGTTTACCACAGCTACCTACTTTCGGCTTCATGCTAACAGTAGTTTCGCGGAGCCTCCCGTGTCTCGCAGTGCAAATCGACCAATAGTGAAACCTCTCTATACATCTATAATCTCTGGATATAATAACAGCCACACTGTGATTGGGACAAGCAAGACGATAGACAGAATGTAAGAGAATGATAGGTCTGGTGGATACCCTAACATAAGCGCCCCCACATACACCCGCAAGTGCTCAGAAAGACAGACGTACTTAACTCATACACACAGCCTAAAATATCCTTTATTCAATTACTCACTGACTAGTAAAACGACATATATGGAATAACTGTGGGGTGAAATTAAGTCGTGAAAAAAGAAAAGACTGTATATTGTAAAGCCCAGGGTTAGAAACAAACAATAAAAAAAAAGCTTGATCCTGTTCATCGTCATGTATCCCATCCATTAAGGCCCATCTATCTAGTCTCCGGAGCAGTTCATCCAAAAATATTATAAACTCTGGTTTTGTAGATTAGCTATTGGTCTTGTTTACGTACACCCGGCCTCTCCCACGGTGGCATGTCAAAAAATAGAAATCGTGGTAATGAATCAAAAATGAAATGAAGGGGAAATATTGGATACATGTGCAATAGCAGCAAAGCCGTGAACATTAATGATATGTGGCCAAAAATTTTTTAAAAACCAACCCAAAAGCCCAAAAAACTATGATTCCCAAAGCCCTGCATGAGTAACAAATAGTCTTAAAACTACAAATACCCGGTACTAAGGAAAACACAAGCAAACATTGAATCACGTCGATTTTCGTCACACTAAAAAAAAAAAAATGTCTTTTGACAGACTTCAACTTCACTGTCCAGAGTAATGACGTGGGTCTACATCGCTTTGCTGCCTTATCGAATTCCAAAAATACATTATAAATAAATCATACATTGTTCAAAAGAGTAAAACTTTTATTTTTGATTCTCGTCTTCATATAATGGAAAAGGAGTATCAGTCGCTCGGATCCTATGGCATAAAAATGTGAGTAAGTATGACAGCTCAACTTAACCCCAATAATGATTATGGTATTTTCTGTTTAGGGTGTTGTCGTCAAGTACTTAAAATAAAATAATTTTAAAAAAAACAACAGCGGCAACAATACCATCAAACACCGATGATAAGAGTAATAGTAATGACTTTGCATGAGACGGATTGTAAGACAGCCACAGACGAGAAGAGGTTTCAGAATCCGGACGAGCCCGGTACCAATCTTTCTTTAGCACCAAATGCCACAAGGTATTTAAATTGATCCGACCCTACAAGTCCTACGGCTAAAGTACACAAAACGTGTGCACAGAAAATGGAGGATATGAGGAATCACGCCGAGGGACTTACCAATTGCCTAGAACTGATTCCAAGATGAGGAATACAAAGATATCCACCAGCACAAACAGGAACTTGGTCAGCAGGTAGAGACCGGTCAGGTAAGTACCAAATCTGGAGATGGGAAGGAGATAGACAGACAGAGTGGAAGGAGAGAGAGAGAGAGAGAGAGAGAGAGAAAGAAAGAGGGAAGAGATAATGAAAAGGGGCGGGAAGAGCCAGAGAAGGTGAGAGAGAAAGAGATCGCGTGCAAATTAGAGAAAGAGTAAAGGCACAGAGAGAGAACGGCGGAAGAAAGAGAAAAAGAAAAAACATGAGGGGAAAGGAAGGGGGAAGCTGAGACAGGGTCTATTCACTCGTGGTGTGCAGTAAGACACTACATGGCACTTTTGACTATCGAAAATGGTGAAATATGTCAATCAATCATTCCATTATTGGTGCAAAACAAGTCTGTTTTGATAGAAATATCTCCAGTGTGGTAACGTTGGTTCAGCAACATATTGAACGAATGAATGCTATATTAATTGATGAATATTTCGAAAATTGGGAATAAATTTTAATGAAAAGGGGTGGTGGGTTGTGTGTATGTGTCTGGGAGGGGGGTGGAAGAAAGGAATGGCAGAAAACAGCGGGAATGAACGTGCAAAAAAACAGAAGACTCAGATTGTTGAAAATGTTCTGAAAAGGAAAATGGATGCTGGAGAAAGGTAAAAAAAATGAAAAGATTGATTAAGGCGGAGAGGGAGAAGAAGGAGTCGTGAAGGTGTAAAGTAACAGTTGCATTAGGGTCCGTGTTTTCTGACCTGTAATCATGCAAAAACACCTTCTGACTTGATTCTAGACATATTGTAGGAGGCAAAAGGTAAAAAAATCTCGAAGTCAATGTATTTTACCGAAATCGATGCCTCTGTACCCACTGAACCCTTTAATGGAGAAAGGGTGGACAAACTGGAAGGAGAGAGGATGGTGACGGGGGAAAACAAAATAACAGACAAGGACAGGGAAGGATGGGGCAGAAGGACAAAACAGGCGAATGTAGAGAATGAGCAAAAAGGGATGGCAATTAGTGAATGCGACAGACCAATATATTAATAGGTGAAAAACGGATGGGTGAGATAGTGAAAAATGCATGACACATAGAGTACTCACCGTTTACCCCAGAAACAGAAGAGACAACATCGTTTTGACAGATATTTCTTAGTTCTGACCATGGCATTCCAACTTAACTGACGATGGCCCTCTAGCCAGCGATCAATATATTCTGTGGAGCAGCGTTTTTCAGGGTAATAAAACTGTATTAGCTATTATCACGAAAAAAAAAAAACAACCTTTACCGGTAGTTTGTTTTTCATAGTACATGTAATAAAATTGTATTAGCTGTTCATGGCAAAAAACTATACATGTTTTTTGTTCATAATAATAAAAGTGTATTAACTGTTCATGGCAAAAAAAAATTACCTGTTTTTTGTTCATATAATAATAAAAGTGTAATAGCTGTTCATGGCAAAAAAACATGTACATGCTTTTTGTTCATGGCGAAAAAATGTAAATGCTTTTTTGTTCAGAGTAAAAGTGTATTAGCTCTTCATTGCAAAAAATACACGTTTTTTTTTTTCAAAGTAATAAAAGTATTAGCTGTTCAGGGCAAAACAAAAAAATGCTATTAGTACTCAGGGTGTATTGGCTGTCCATAGCAATATCCTTACATGTTAATTGTTCATGGTAATAAGAGTGTATTACCAATGTCCGAAAAAAAAAAAACAGATCGACCAGTTAACCTGCCCCATCAACTTCTGTATCGTAATCACCTCACCATATCTCATTCTTTTGTTCTTAGAATTTAAGACAAAAATGTTGGAGGGAGGGAGAGAGAGAGAGAGAGAGAGTGAGAGACAGAGAGACAGACAAAGAGAGAGAGAGAGAGAGAGATCGAGAGCGGACAGCGAATGAAAGTTACGACATTGTGCGGAATGGGGCAATTTGTTTGGGGGAGACACACTTGATTTTGTTCAATACTGCACAATTTCTGTCAGTTGCAAAGGAAAAAGAATCCGCAACCTAATTACATGTACATTAAACTGAAACCATTGCGGTGTCTTATACTTGGATGAATTTTATGCAGGGCCGTCCATATTAATATTATGATAATCAGCAGAAGTTGATGCTTATACATTTACTTTAACGTTTAACAGGGGAGTTATAGGCAAAGGCATGTTGTAATTTCGCACTGTTTCTCTTTTATAAATGGAAGCATGACCCCATAGTTTTTCTGACTCTAACCCTATGAGTTACGGTCTACCTGCTCCTTTCTCTAGACCAGTTGTTTTCAACGTTGCAAACCTTGTCTCTCGTAGATTCAATTCATGTCTCATGGCTTTACACCCCCCCCCCAAAACGTAAAAGACGGGGGGGGGGGGTGTTGGTGTAAAGAAAAAAGGCCACAGACTTAACAACAACACTGATGGGACAACTCCGGTCAATGGGATTAGGCAACGGATATTGCGCTGAACGTCAGCAGAAAAATTACTCAGCGCAAATCACGAATGAGAGAAATAAAGTGACTCTCACCTTTAGCAATTTACATGGCTTAATATATTATTATTCATGTTTAATGCACCCCCTCCCCCCCCTGAAATCACCGAATTTCACCTCAAATGAAAACTGCGACCCCCCCCCCCCCCTCCTAAAAAAACGCCCCTAAAGAACCACTGATCTAGACATATCATTTGAGTCCTCACTGGGGACAGCCCTAACTCACCTGCCACCTGTCTTATGGTCTCTTTTGACTTGTCACTGGGCCCCACTTGACTGTTGATGACCAGAGAAGCCACTTGGTTCAGATCCATGCCTGAGTTGTAGCTGAACACCCGCCACAGAAGGTTGGGCAACTTAAACAGTGCCGCCATCACCAGCAACACAATGGGAACCTGGACATGTTATAGTCACAGAATAATGAAACTGAAATGTCGGTGGTGTTTCACATAGTAATGCAGAGACAAAATCTCAAATCTGCAATGTTATGGGACACAGTGTAATTCACTCTAATTCTGGCTAGGTTTTTCTGGTCAAATATCAAATTTTAGCATAAATTTAATGATTTCATTTTGTTAGTCAATAACACCTTCCACGGACATCCTGGGTCTAATGGACCCAGAAGCAATTAAAAACATTTGTAATTACGTTATTTCTAGGAATTTTTTCTTGAAATTGAGGTATTCCTCAATTACGCCATTGCCCACCTTTCCACAGTTTTAAAAATCTAAAATATACCCGTGCGTGCTCACCAGCGCAAATTTATGCATTTTTACTGTTCCTACTCGTGCGTCCTTCGGTCTCAAAGATACCATTCTCTAAAAGAGGCTTTTATTGTAGAATGTTATTGTCACACTCTTAGCCGTACGTCTTTGGGTCTCGGATACATCACACTCCTAAAAAGGACCTTATCTGCGCTCACATCGCATTTTTTATTAACGTAATAAGGAGTCAGAAGCCATTCGCGTGTAAAAAAACGACTATGTAACTCGTAACTGGGTGCAAATGGTGTCTAATTCTCAGAGATGCTTCTACCATAGCCCTGTAGCTCAAGTCCTGCATATCTTAACTGGATCGAAATAAGATGTTCATAATCCTTAGTTTTGGAGCTACCTTAGCTTATTCCATGTTGTAGCATAATACTGATGATAATGGAGATGATGATAATAACAATAATATATTGTCCTTATAATAACAATGATAATAATATAACAACAATATGTTTACTGACACCATCACAATTAATGTCAACAATAATAATAAACCACAACAACAATCATCATCACCACGAACAACAACAACAACAGCAACAAATACAAATGATAATAAAAATATTCTGACTTCAGATCCAGACGTCATGTACAGTGGAACATGCTTAAATCCGAAAATTAGGATACCAATAAATGTTTTTCGTAATGAAGGTATTTCCCATAAGAGTAACTGGTTTAAAATTACATCATTATCAGTCCCATGAAAAAAAGGTAGTCAAAATAAGACACATTGGTAATTGTACTTTAATACCTCCCTTGATGTACTGTATCTTACAACGGAAATGCACCTTTTTGCCCGTTCGTTTGGATAATTAGTCTTGGCCAGAGATGATCAGCAATTTTTTTTTTTTAAATGCCACGATAACGAAACAAACACGTGTGGGAAAAAGAAAAAAAAAAGTTGAATAATTGTTTATGTACTGTATCCTAGGAGAACCGTCAAAACAGTGGATGGTATTGGTAATCGACAGGTTGTATGTTAACTCGACAAGTACTGTTATAGTGAATGTATTGTAGTCCATGTATGATCATTTCGCAACAGGCCACGGAAAGGTGTAATGACGAGGGGTGACTGGTGGTATGCTGCTCGCCGCTTACTTGTCTTCGATCTTCGCGGATCACTTTATCGTATCTTCCCTCCCTCCACCCCCCCCCCCCCCCACCCCCGAAACCCAATTTAGTAGGTCCACATTGTCCCCATGAAATGAATAAGGCCGAAATGTTCTGTTTCACATCAAAGGCAATATAATTTCGGATTGTTTTTGTTGTTGTTGTTGTTTTACATCCTCCGTCGACCGAGTAAGTGAAAGAGAATCTTTCGGTATTCTTATGATTTTCTTCGTGTATAAAGAGGTACAAAGGTACAAGAAATAAAGATGGATTACGCTGGGACCCATGAACTCTTTCGGTTAAAAAGGATTTTCTTATTATCCTCTTTCGGTTTAAGCAGCCTTCACTGCAATACGTGTTTATGCATACCCACTGATAGTAGGCAATCTCTCCTTCGGCTCTGGGGCCATCTTCTGCAGGCAAGGGAGCATTTCGTGTCACTCGATATGTGTTCTTCAACCAGCAATAGGTCCGCATGTACTCTCGCTTAGCCACTCCAAACTCATATTCCGAACAGAAACATTCAATGGCATTTCCTACATGAGAAACACACATACGAATTCAGTATGGACTTGCCCGGGACGTGTCGTTTCAAGACTTTACGTCGGCTGACAAGGGCAAACTCTTCTTCTTGGGAAACATGGCCTTAGGGTCTCCTGTAATCGTACTGTTATTTTTAACATCTTTTCGCCCTAAAGCTTGTCTTCTCTGATTTTTCGAACCCTTTCAATTTCGATCTCAAATTTGAGAAAGATTCACTGCATAGTGCAATGCTAATGTCACTATTGTTGTCAGTTGGTGTGGAGGAAATCAGTTCTGACAAACACGGAACCAAAGACACCCTCCCCCAAACCCCACCCCTCAGCCCCCTTTTCCAAAATATAGATTAATAAATAAATAAATGTAAACATTTTTTCCTATTACGTATTAGTAATGATATCTGAAAATGAAAGTTGCAAGTGGGAAGCTGCAATAATCAAAATATTCACCAACCATACTAACTTATCAAAAGAGTCTGATTTTTCGAACTCTATATTTGACCTCAACATGACGATGATCTGGAAGTTATGGACTAGCTCCTCCTTAATACCCATACAAATCAAATAGTGGTATATCAACTCGTCATCGTTACCACAGACTGCTAAAACAACAAGTGGTAAAAATGCAAAGAACGACGGGTTGAAAGAAAGAAAAACAAGTAGATGGGCAAGACAGGCAGAAGGGTACTTTGTAAAAACTGGAGGAGAGAAGGGAGGCAAAGGAAGGAGAGCGGTAGAAGCAGGCGAAGGGACGAACATGAGAAACATAAGGCATGACCAAATTAAGCATATGAAAGATAGAGTGTGGCAAGGAATAAATGGAGAATTGAGATTAAGATGGGAATAAGGGAAGAATAAAATGTGGTAGGAAGGAAGGACGGATGGAAAGAATAACAGGAACAAAGACGAAAGAGTCAATAAAGAACATCCATAAAGGGAGAAAGTGCCATAAAGTTCGTACTGCAGGAAGGGAACTGGGGGCAGGGGGGAGGGGTGTTACCCCCCGAGTACGAAAAGCGAACATCTGGGGACAATTAGTTTCTGAGTACTTGTAATGAATTGAAAAGTTTGCTTTTATTATCCCTTTTTTTTTGTTTTGTTTTTGACTAAATTAAGTTGGATCATAAGAAAAGCACCTTTCCAATGAAACAGTCAAATACTCCATGCAAAATGTCATTTTAATCTTGTGTTAAAAAATCATGAGTATTCACCATTCTGATAACCATACTCTAGTACAGTGTAGTAGGAGGAAAAGGGGTGGGTGGGGGGGAGAGTTGGTTATGGCTGAGATATATCATGAAAAACGTCATTGGGGGCAGTGACGGTAAAAAAAATCCCCAACATAGAGCGTACATGTACTTACTTTATGGATGGCCCCTAAGGTAATAATAAACACTATGTGACTTCCACCTCTAGGCGGAGGGTTACTAAGGCAGACAGAAGACGCGACACTCACCAACATACTGTTTCCCACTGACGAAAATAGAGAAGACAACCAGGAGAGTGACTGTGTAGATGTGATTGAGTCGATCAAATGTGTCATCGTCATTAGAGGACTGGAGACGTTGATAACGAGCGAAGCCGCCGATGATGTAGTCCAGGCTGACAACAACAATTATGATAACAAGAATGTGAGATAATGTTCATAATTACGACCACCATACAGTCTTTTCTGAGGTGCTCATTAGTCTTATTCTTGCTTCAGTCTACTTGTTACTAATGTAAGGTGCCAGTCTTTGCAGCAATACACGTCTCTTGTACATGTATATCAAAAGTATAATTATTTTACATGTCTTTAATTGTTTATTCATTAGTTCACCAATTCAACTCTCGCTCTATCGGTCTATTTATACCAATTCAACTCTCGCTGTATCAGTCTATCTGTGCAGAGCCTAGAGCCGTCTTAATGCATGGGGACACTGTGCAGTTTCCCAGGGGTCCCCAAACTTGCAAGTTTACATTGGTTTTAGAAACATTGCTTCGCACAGTGGCCTACAATGATATTGAGACGGTCCCTGCATCTACACAGACGTAGTACTAAAGTAGCGATAAGCTGGCCTAATATAATTAGATTTATGACCACATCCTTTTCCACAGCCTTTTATGTACCACATGTTAAAACAACTTCATCACATGAATTAACCAGCTTGTCATTCCTAAAGGTAAGTAAAAGCGGGTACAAATTTTGGAGTTTCTTGGCTTCAAAATGCTCAGAATTTAAAGAATACTTTAAAACTAAATGGTTATAAGTATTAACCAACTATCATCATGTTCTAACACTATCCAGAAGATATTATCAGCTTTTTGTAAAACTTATAGATCTATACAAAAAGTGCTTTTATTCTAGCTAAGCTAGTATAAAATCACATCAAATGCATCGTAAGAACGGCAACTCGTAAAATTCAAAACAACAGCAGCAACAATTAAATGGTGGCGTCCCTTTGACGGGAAACCAAACAAGTCCTTACCGCCGCTCCTACCTCTCTTGCTGGTGAGTTCAGCCCACTCCAAGCCCAAACCATTGAAAAGGTAGCACGTGTAGTTCTAGCACAGTTGACAAAATGTACCAGTTCGTTTGACTTGCGATTAAAAAACGCGAAGCTGAACAATTTGGGATACAGTACATGTACTATACAGTTTCACCACTTGTGCATGTAAAGTGTGAGCAATTTCACTGAGTTACGTCATCCATGTTTGTTTCCCTTCCCATAGCCGAAGGGAAGAATATTCGTGCATTTTGTTGTTGAAGTTGTTCTTTAATTATGAATTACAAGTAAGCTGGGTTTATGTGTTCATATCAAAGTAAACAAATGCATGTGATGATATCCGGAAACTGCAAGATAATGTGCAAAATGAGAACAAAAGCGTCAAAGCGTGCCTAGCCACGTTCTTTTTACACTCTAAATAGTGCATTATTACAGTCATTACAAACACACTGACAGTTAAAACAGCACCCCAGCGAATTTATATTTTATGCCACAGAACTGAGAAATGCAGCTCGATCTTCTTTTATGACACTGTTATCCTATTTATCGACCTAAATCATATGAATGATAAACTAAGTCTTCTGGTTTGAACAACAAATTAATAAAATGGTATCTTTATTAAGTAAGCATTTAATGCCAAAAATATATTGAGCCTATTGTTCCAACGGGAGCTTTTTTTTTTTGTATCTTGCAGATAAGTAAATTGATGGCTTTGCTTTTCATTACCTGGAAAGAAGCTTTGAAGGGAAGCCCTCAGACCTACATAATGAAACAAGCCAACAGCGAGTGGTGGTCATGTAAATGGTGTATTTTATAGTACATGTACTTATTCCAGCACAGTTGCAACTTTGTAAAATTAACTGCATGGCTATGCAGCTGGTAAATACTCGTTCATGTTCACGACATAATGTACTTGTAATTCTTCACTCGCAGCTTGTCAGTTTTCCATTCATCTTACTTTTGTCACTCATGATCATATAAGTATAAAGCATTTCTTTTCTTGTACTTTGTTTACTGATATGAAATATTCTCAAAATAAGATCTCTACTTTCTTTTTTTAGTACATGTATATTATCAAATAACCTTTGATCACATTTAGGAATAATGCTGATAACAAAATGAAATGGAAAGTCAGTTACAGAGACAAAAGCAGAAAGAAAAATTCTCAGAGAAGAATTAGAGAAAATATTGAATAGACTGAACGTGTTGATTACAAAAAAAAAAAAAAAACACAGGAAGGACACACATTTTATGATTCGTTTATTTTTCGTTGTTGTTGACATCACCACATATTCAAATATTCCAGAAAGAAAAGATAAGAAAATACAGATTTTTATTGATCAGTCATAATATAATTTGTTTACAGGCAGTACATCACTACATGTGATGTCTGACAAAGAAAAAATAGGAGAAATTGTACATTTGATTTTTCTGATAATCGTGTCAGATAAACATATTACATCTCAAACATCCGAACTATAAAAAAAAAATAATAATAATTGAAAAAAAAAAAAAAACAGACGGCTGAGAAAATTCTAAGGCCACAATGTATGTGAAAAACATTTTATCTCAAATTTTTACCAATAAAAAATGCCCCTTTCACTAAAAGCTTACTTTCCAAGCAAATACATGTAATTCTAAATGCTGAGCTCTGTGAGTGAAAAATCAACAGATCCAAAAATTAGCAAGGTGGCAGTCCAACTATTCCATGATGAAGACCATGACATACTCACTAAGCTTCAAGTTAGACCCTCAGTTCAAAAGGTGATGGACATGACAGACATAGTTTGAAAGTTGCAGGATAAAAAAATATTGTAAAATGTCAAATATTACAAGTTTCTTTTACACTTAAAGTATTCCTTATGAAGAACTTATTGCCCTTCCATCAAGTTTAGCAAAGATGAAATCATATTTTCATAACAATATCAGATAGCACAGGTTTTTGTGTCTCCAACCACAAGCAAAATCGCCAGTGAAACACTGATGATACAGGAATGCTCAGTAACTGTTTGGCTTTTCCTTTGATCAATGAATTCATAATAAAACAATGCCAAAATCATGGTTACAGAATATAACTCTATATATGTGGCTACAATACTAAACGTGGGTCTAGCTCGCTAAATTTCACAAAACACCATCATAAAAACTGTAGCAATACAGAATTCATTTGAAACAATCTTACTGCAGTGGTTTCCAGTCACTGAATGGTAACCTCGGTTGAAGAAATACTGGTCGTTATCCCTGGATATGAAAAAGAAAAACAAAAGGAGTCTGCGTAGCTTTGGTCAGGGACCAGTGAATTTGGGATCGAATTCAAAAATATTCTCTGGAAACCATTGCTTAACAAAGATGCTGTTTCTAACAGTTTCAAAGGCCATATACCAGTATTCTAAACAAACAAGTGTCCATTTTAATACAGTCATACATTTAATTTTCATAGCTCAAGTTACAATACAAAAAAACCATAGTACATTATATATCAACAACTCAGACACATGTGGAAGTTATAAACACATCATGGCTGGTTGGCATGATCCACTGTTTACATCGCTTTCAGTTCACACAAACTTTGGACAAAATTATCCATGACCTCTTGTATTAGATTTTACAGAAGACTTCCATGGAAAAAATTAAACGAATTTGTGTGATTCCTCTGGAAGTGGAACCGATGCAATCAAACCAGAGCCAGCATGACCACAACCATGCCAATTTAATGTTCACAAGTAATATTTATAAAGAATCAACATTTCGTTACCCATCTTATTTTATTTGAAGTATCGAGACAAATTTGGGGACACACACTCAAGCCAGAATACATTCAAACCTTCTAAAAACCAAAAAGCCAAGTTAGTCATAAACGTACATCAATTCTCATGCAAAGAAAATAAAATTTGGGCGAGAAAAGTTTCACAATAACAAAATTATAGGCATTTTTTTCTTTCTTTTTTTTCCTTTTTTATTTGCAGATTATATTAATAACCTAACCTAGAGGTTAACTGAAGTGAATTTACATGTATATCAATATGTATAATTAATAAAATAAAACAATAGGAGAAAAAAAAAGGAAAACAGGAAATTGAACTTATTAAGACCAGCAAATTTACATACACACAATAGGAAAAAAAAGCGATGAGCAATTAAATGCCCTAGTGAGACACGTGACTTTTTCGTTGAAATTGTGTGACAAATATAAAATCTTCAAACTTCAGCGACACTTCCTCAACTGAAAATCCCATTATTTTCTTTTTTGACACCACTGATACCCTCAACTTGACAATAAAAAAACATCTGAAAAACTATACTAAAGAAAAAACTTTCATGATTTCCTCTTTCAATGAAACTATTAGCTTAAAAAATATTAGTAATTTTCTAAGTAAAATAGTCCTGTTAGGTTTCCTAAAGTGCTTTTAGTATTTCTTTATGTACATAATGTGTTTCAATGACCCATTTTTGTCGTAATTACATTTCAAAACTAATCCATGCCACTGACGTGAATAACATGCAATTGCAAAACTGGGTGGGAAGATCGGGGAAAAGAAACTGATTACGTGGGTTACCAGATTAGGTGACAATTATTAATACATTATGAGCGGAAAAAAAATTTGTAGAATTGCATAATTACTGTATATGTTGTGCTGAAATATGATGTTTTTGCTCCGGCAGTTGCATAAATATATTTTTTTCTGCTGTTGCACCATACATAATATGGAATTTAAAAAATTGGTATACATATATACATACATGTATTTTTAAAAGTGCACGTTTTAATGCTTTAAAGAATTGATTCCAAGTAAACAGCAGACAATGGAAGGCACGGAAAAAGCCTGAGCCTTTGCATAAATTTACAAAGGGGCAGCATGGGCATGACTACATTATTATATATTACCATTTTACTAAATTTTACTGTTAAAAATCATGGTTCCTAGACACCTGAATACATACTGCAATTCTTCCTTTTGGTCTAAACCGTTTTCGTGCTGGTTTGATAATGCACAGATTATTATAGACATCAGGTTTTGTTCCCTTTTTCTCTAATTCTAGAAGCCAGACCAATTATTCTTGTAATCTCTGTTTGACTGTTGGAGATGTTAAAATCTGGAGCTGGAAGGTTGGACAGGTTAGCGTTGTACACACTGATACCTATTCTGACAATAACATGGGCTTCTCGTTCGTATCACTGAAACTGAACCTGATCTCTTTTCTTGCATTCCCCGTTCGATTTGACAAAGAGCGATATGCACCGAATTTGCCGTTTTCAATGTTAGTTTCATGTCCGTTTGCCCGCATTGGAAGCATCTGAAGTTAAAGCACTTTCTGTGACAGCAAAAAGGCACTTTCTGTGATGAAACAAATTCTTATGGAAAATTCAATGACAGCCTTCTGCCACAACTGAATTGCGCAAGAAGACCTTATAAAACTGTCTGAACCTGGAGATACCGTACTTGCGAGATGATTGGGCAAATGAGAATGTGAGGGAACCTAATGTTTACGGATAAGATTATTTCCTCTAAATATGGTGGGCATTATTTTCTTCTACAACAAATTAAAAAAGTCAGACGAGTTAGTTAATGATACAGTTGGCACTGATTCCGAGTTTTCTTTGTCCTGCTAAATACAAGGTAGCAGCCCCCTTCTGATGATGCTCAAAGTAATCCCTGGTTAAAATGTGTGTGCACACGCCCACTCTCAAAATCTTACACACAGTCACCCAATACAAAAAGTATATATATATATTATACACGTATACAACAACTGGCTTCAAATCTGGAATCATGACATCTAACAAGGTAGATTCAACATACTTCACCACTGCATCATTTGACAGATCTTTTACCGCATATTCGATATTGCTTTCATTCGTTTAAGAACTGAAGTGTAAACTGTTTGGCTCTTTTTCATGTACATGTTCTGCGGTAAATTCTGATGGTATATGAAGCAGTCAGTCTTTTATTTTATCTTCCTCATGTCACAATGCCAGATTCCAATAAAACTGGAAGACGTTTGATTTGCAGTTGTTCTTTCAAGACATGAAAGTGAATACATCATGATCATCTGTTACAAAACCAAGCAAAAAGTATAAAATGAGATACAGTGTACATAGCCTAGCCATGATACATAGAACAGTTAAATGTGACTGGATAATCAAAATGATCCATATGTTGCCACATGGTTTGATATTCTGAGACCTCGCCACATAAAGTTTGAGGAGGGTTCTCAGTTTTTTTTTTCTTTCAACCTCTTAATTGTTATTTATTATGTTACCGATATTGCGGTTATTCGTGTTGTTACTGAGTTACTGAGAATGTGTTCATCATACTTGTATCATAAAACTGCACATTTCAAAAAGCTGGTAACAATTCTTTTCGTCTAGAGTCATTGATGTGCATCAGTATGTGCTTCTCCACGTTTCCTAAAGTGCAAAATCTACTACCAAAGTCTTTTCATAAAGCGAAGTGTATTCAATTATTCAGCTTTGTCAATGTACACTGTTCTTCATAAAATCTTCGAAAATTAAAACAAATACACACGGCGGAGACTAACATTCTAGCAATTGTACGTGTGATGATAATCAAGGAAAACTTTATACCATAGGACCGTCTGCCCAGTACAAATAATCACTTGAAACCTTAGATCATACTGGAATGATTTAGTGGTAATGATGAATTCTACAATGTGTAGATTAAATTATTTCTCCATTTGAGTTGACAACGTCGCACTCAGCACGAGAAATGTCCTTTAATATGCAAAATAAAATGTTAACTGAGACATACGGCAACATTCGCAAAGGGAGTTTGAATTATCAACATCGAAATAGTTACGATCTCGTTTCGATTTAATTATCATCACCTTCATTATTCCAGATGTAATGGCTTTAACAACAGTTCATGTGAAATTTCAGCAGTAATTAATCTGGTCATGACTGCCAACTTTGTAACGCAGGCTGTATGAAGAGAGTATTCTGGACATATGACATCGTTTGTACTGTTAGGCACTGACGCACAGAAAGATTGGCCGGGTTTTTTTTTTGTTATTTTATGCGTGTGTATCTGTGTGTATGATCACATCCAAGACATGGCGACGAGTAAATTAGTCAAATTTTCACTTGCATTTCTGAACTCTACTTGCCCTCCTGGGTTGTTATTACCGTTCGCCCAAACAAACACACACAGTAATAGCCGATGTCCGATATTTTCAATAGATTGTGTCTGGCATTACTCCCTTTCAACGGCCGCCAAACAGGCCTATCATCTCACACTGAAGTGGTTTAACTTTTGAGAAACATTAAACAAGCGAAGTCTGTTGGGAAAAACAAATTCCTTATCTCGAAAATGATCAATTGTGAGGCCTCAACCTTACTATTCCGTGGCTAATTTCTATATCAAGCATTAAAAAAACCCAACAGATTATCAGTTGACTCTTCATTGACAGCCACGCTACATGTGTATTGTACAATCAATGCAAGGTATCTATTTGATGGTGGATCCTTGTATCCTGAATACTCTACCATCGGGCTATTCTTATGCTTGAGAATCTACACCATAATTATCGTTTTCAGCATCCAGACTTTTCTTGATGAGTGGCTTGTCCTTGTAAATCTCCCAGAGCTTCCGCATGATGTCTGAGAGCAGAATGTCGCTGGTATTGCGGGCAATCAGACGCAGGATGAACACGCCATCATCTCGTAAGTACTGGTCAGCAAACTTGCGTATCAATTTCTTGTCATCTTCGCCGCGGATCTGATCCATTACTTTCATGTACTTCTTGATGTAGGCCACACGATTGTGCAGGAACAAGGCTCTCCAGATCCAGAAGACGAAGTTGCCACAGGTGCAGGCCGCCACAAATACAAACCAGAACCACAGGAAGATGAATATCTTTTCGTTGAACAGGTTGATGGGCAAGACACACTGGACAGTGAAGGTCTGGATATTCTGCAGTTGGCGGATCTCGAAGTCACACAGGGTAATTTTCGGGAAGCGTGGCGATTCTCTCCAGTAATGATCTTTAGCTAAACCATCCAAGACTTCAAATCCGTACAGGTTGTACCAGCTGCCCATGAAGGCGTTCAGCAGAAAGAACTGGGTAATGACATTAGTGACATACAGGATCTTGATAAAAATGTACAGACCGGTCAGGTAGGTTCCATCTCTCTTGGCGCACAAAAAGCAGAAGAATCTTGAGGCCTTTTGGCGCATGCGGACAATGATGTTCCACTTGTACTGGCGATGAGTTTCCAACCATCTGTCCATATAATTGGCGATATGACCAACAGTTTCCATTCTCTTCTCTGAGGAGCCAATCTGGGTATCTGCCGTCATATTGACGATCTTATCTATGTTAATGCCAGAGCCACTGTTGAACATTCTCCACATCAATGCCGGAAACTTGAACAGGAATGCCATGAAGAGGAGAATGATAGGTACCCACTGGTAGTAGGTCAGCTCCTCTGAATTTCGGTGCTCGTGTTCCACGGGAATGGGAGTGTCCATGGGAATGTAGTAGGTGTTCTTCACCCAGCAGAAGGACTTGGTGTATGCCACGAAGGAGCCTGTAAAGTGAGCAGGACACCAGCATTCAATGGGGCTCCCCACATACTGCCCTCCGCTGATAAACACTGCGAAAATGGCCAGGAGGATGACAGTGTACAAATGATTGAGACGATCCACCCAGTCGTCATCGTTGTGGGATGTAAGTTTGGAGTAGGAAGCCCAGCCTCCTAAAATTGCGCTCACCCTGAAACAAGCAAAAAAAAATAAAAAAATGACGGATTAGCGACATTTCAAGCACAGTAACTGGCTGCAGTAGGCAATATAACATACAGTTGTTTTTTTTTGGGGGGGGGGGGGGGGGGGTTCAGTATTATTATAAACTACTAGAGTGTGCAATCGATCTTGAAAAAACAAAATATTGAAAGACTAATACACTCATGAATAATCATTATAGTGACAGAATCAATCACTCCGTGGCACTGCACAGTGATGGCAACTGCTTTTGGGGGGGGGGGGGGGGTGTGTGTGTGTCTTTGTGCAGTTCCCCTTTGCCTTCGTCTGTTTCTCATATAAATATGTAGACATTGTAATAGGAAAACTGTTGTGTTTTTTCTCATTTAAAAAGAAAATAGACAATAATCTAGGGATGACGATCATAATGGTTGAAATGAAGATGATGATACGAGAAAACTTATGCCATCACCTGCTGAATCTGAATTACACAATATGGCACGCTCACACATTCCGGCAAGAAATATGATAATTATTCTTGCAGGTACACAAGTCAAGTGTGTGGGAGCGTCTCAATGTCCTCTTTGGACCACATGGAGTTTCGGACCCGATCCCCACTTGAGAACATGCCCATGCAGGACATTTGCGAGTTAGAGAACAGTGTGGGTGTTATGTATCTGTTTACGCGGCACGTGTCTTTAATCGACCAACCAGTCTTTGGCTAGTTACGATACTGGACAGAATGTTAAGGCCCAATGAAGACCCCGTATGACGTTGGTGTAGAGGAAACATCACTCAAATTTGCCACATTTTTTGTTTTTAAACTCACGCAATGTGTCAGTATATCATTCAGAACGAGAAAGAGAGAGGGAGCGGAGGAGAGAGACAGAGAGAGAGAGAGAAAAGAGGGAAAGTGGGAGAGAGAGAGAGAGAGAGAGAGAGAGAGAGAGAGAGAGAGAGAGAGAGAGAAAGAGAGAGGGCGGAACAGGAAGTCTAAACACTCCATCTCTTGCTTTCTCTCCTCCCCCACTCTGGCTTTAGTTCATGGTCCCATGCATGTATTGACAGCAGACAAACAACCCGGGCATCCAATACACGGCCTTGAACGACGCCTTCTACACACAGCCTCAAACCGTGTGTTTGTTTGCTGATTTTCTATTTTCTCTTCTTCGAAAAGGGGCAGAAACGGACGTTTCTGGTTTCTGGGTGGTTCGTGCCCCTAAGCACTTCAACTAGGGGAGATAACCTGATCACATTCTAATCTATTTTGCGGAATCAACTTCGCGGTTATCTTCCATCTATGACTGCTGCTACAAAACTATTTCTTGACAAGCGTTTTGGCTATGTCGACATTCATAACATAAAGCTTAATAGATTCTCTACTTCCTCGATGATTACAAAATTAAAATAAAAAATTTGCATCCTTGTGAAAAGCCTCAGACGAAATAGCTGACAGTCTAGGAGAGTGACGAAATTGGTATTACTATCACTAGCCGAGTTACAAGGCCCTGCCCGGGGCAAAATATCTTTATCTTAAAAATGGCCGGAAGGTGGCAATTGAGATAAGGAAGATGATGGCTATAATTAAAAGTTGTTTACTCCAAGCACGTACTTTAAAAAAATAACAATGTTTATTGCTATGGAACATCAATATTTTTGCATAATTATATATTTCACAAAATCTCCACCTTTGAACGCAAAAGGCTTTTTTATTAGACCACCTATACTAACTCATTTTTACATGTTAATTTCAAATACCGCGGAGGGTGCACGGAAGTTTTTATTATTTTGATTAATTTGATTCTTGAATTTATAGAAAATGCCTTATTTCATCGTGTTGTCATTTTCACCCTCCATCTTGGCTCCATTCTGTTATAGTGCCGTTGATGAAATATCATAAAGCTACGAGCTTCCGTGCATTTGGCAGACGAGCGTGCTTTCGAGCTTCCATGCATTTGGCAGACGGACGTGCTTTGGTGCTGCTAACGAAGCAAGAACTCGCAGATATTGAGTAACCTGTTTCGCCTCGATTCTATACATTTCCTGTTGAAATCTTTTATTGTTTGATTTTTTTTTTCTTTTTAACTTGAAAAAGGCGGAAGCCGAAAATTTGTGTATTTTCTGTCTTCTCTTTAGTTTGCGTTGTATCGTTTGGGTTTGATTTCTCACGCACGGCATCGCAACATACAACTTTTTTTCTTTTTGCCCAATTTTGACTTTGGTATAGTACCGTGCATGTCATAAAAAGTAACCATATCAAGCTTGGTGCGCAGTGTCCTGGCGCGCATGAGTTCTGAAGCAGGACTGAAGATAACTACTTTTATTGTGTGTGAGAGAGCACATGGCACATGATTCTTTAGTCCAGGCAATGCCCAGTATATCATCTAGTTATTTATAATGATCTAGGTCTAGGATATAAAGTAAAGTTCCTTCCACAGACAAAGAAATACAATGACAGAATCAGTATCGACTCCGATTCCGCGCCAACTCTGGAGTTTGTTTACCCTTTTTCGCTAAAGTTTATTTTCGTTAATCCACAATTTGCTTCCTTTAGCAAATGAACGATGAGGGAAACTGCATCACGGTACGAGATCATAATAGCGTGTCCCTGTTCTAAAAGCATGGAGTCGGAAGTGTTTGTTTGCGAATTTTACGTATGAATTATGCAAAATGAACAAATTACCCAGAGTTTGCAGCATTTTTATATTATCCCCTTACGTCAAAATAAGTCGAGTTATTGGCGATGACAATGCTTCCAGAGTTTTGGAGCCCTCCCAAAAAAGGCCTTTGAGGGCAGGACTTTTATCCTTAGCTCCATTATAGTATGATTTTCCTACTCGGAAACGTTCGTGTTTTACAGCGTAATTACAATGTCACTTTCTGCGGTAACGAGGGGCCAGTTACTGGTAACATGCGAGCTGATCTTGACCAAGGCCAAACTTCCCTTTCGTACAGACAAAGGCAATCTGTTCAATGTGTACTGGGCAAAAAAATCCATCACCATCTGTATGCAGTTGGCACGCCTTACAGACTCCAGACTACAAAATTACGTGTTAGAAAGGAATACTCCCATGCCATTTGCAAGCCAAACAACAGAAAGTCAACAATTAAGGGGTTAAAATCAAGCAAAGAGTTCGAGGTTAACCGAGGTCGTACCCAGTCTTGTAGTAACGGTCACAAACGTTTGGATTATTATAAAATTAACTTTAAACTTTTAGGTGAGCCTTTACAAAATTATTACCACAATCTGGAGTGTTTGAGATGCTTTTATCTTCAAATTGATACCTGTTGAGGCTGCTCGTTGCCGAAACACAACGTTCGGCCTGTTGTTTGGCTTGAACATACTCAGATATTTTCTCCTGAAATCATGATTCAGTTTACAACCCATATACATACCCAATGGTTGCAAATTTGAAAACGAGAGACGGACGCTACAGTCTGAACGTGAAACTGTGTGCCTGTAGTAACCTTATGTTTTTCCTAAAGACAGTCTGTTCTCTATTTGCAGCAGTTATCGGGATCGCATCCTTTCTTTTGACGCCATTAAAGGTAATACATGTACTGTATTATTATTTCTGAAAGATGTGCTTTAAAAGATTACATGCTTCGTCTCGTCAAGACATAACCGGCGTCATGGGACCTCAGGACATGCATGGATAATCATAATGGTATGAGTGCATACTTTCTCTTGTACATGTGGATGCATTATATCCGCATCTGATCTGATCCCGACCAGCAGAATGACAAGGTGCAATGGCCAGATGAGAGATGATGGTATGCATTACATGTCAGCCTGACAGTGACAGGTAATCTCATGATTATGACGGCCGATAATGTTTCTTGCATAAATCACATGGTGTTGAGATCAAGATATTATTATACTTCTTAACCCTACCCTCTACGTCCCCCCCCCCCTTTATTTTTTAGCAAACAAAACAAAACACTTCTTAAAAACAGATCACGCATTACTATGCTTTCCGCCGGCTCGTGTATGTAAGAAATAATGATACTAATATTGAAAGTATGCATTTTCAGGACAATGTGACAGTTCATACGTGTTTATTTCGTACCCATTATCAATCTTATGTTTACCTTGTCATTAAATTAATTCTCTAAACTCCGAGGCTGAAACATGGGACATAAGGAGAAAGGTCTCATTTTCATCTTGTTTTTACAATTTCACTTCATGGTAAATCAATAACCTCTTTTCAGGAAAAGAGGGGGGGGGGGGTGAATAAGAAAGATAATACTGGTCTTTTGAGGCCTGCAGCTGGAGTATAAAACCAAAATGTACACTATGATGTTAAAGGTGAATTGATCAGAGCTGTACTGTTCACACATATAGCACAGCAAACACGTCAGATGAGATTTACCAATACCTTTACGACATTTCTAAGTTTCTCAAAACAGAGGGTGGAAATAAGCGCAAAGCACTTTTCTCAAGCAAAAATATTATGAATATTATCAGTTCTGGTGTATGAAGCACTTGGACAACCGTTGACTGTCTATGAAACACTCTGAACACAACAGTAAGAGCAATGACAATTACTTGTATCTTCCTTTATCTCCTCGGAGATACAATTCTTACCGTACTAAAGTATCTTTCACTTTAACTTTACTACGACTTGATGTCTACATACAAAATGCATTTTGCGTGAATTTAAGTAACGGCCCCTTGACAGCAAAACCAAACACTTTCAATATGTGCTATTCCCATTGCAGCCCACCCGTAAAATGTTCTGGCTGCGACACAGCCATTATCACGTAGACGTACTATATGAAAAGAAAATTTGAAAAAGTAGATAGCCAATACTGAAGAAAAAAAAAAGAAATCTTGGGGCCGCCAAAAACATGTCCAATAAGGGTCCTGTATACTGCATTCCAATCCTCCTTTCGTATGCCCTGATTCGAAAGTTTACCAAAAAGATTACTCTCGATGGCCTATAGGGAAATGTGAGTATTAAGAATAAAGGCTAAAAAAAAAAAAAAAAGGCTTGGGCTAGGGAGAAGAAATGATCTTGCTATCTTCAAAGGAATATTTTAAAAGTTTGTTCGAAAGTGACTGAATAATTATGGTTTGCCTCAATTTAGTATGATCTCGAATTATAAACAGATTTGAGACGGATTTAATCTAAGCACTTTTAAATCTAGATAAACATTTTTTGTGTTTTTTTTTGTAAATAGTTACACTACTATTCTGCACTGACTGTGGGGAAATTGTGTAGGCTATCTAGTACCTTTTAAAAATAGTATGTTACTATTGTTATATTCCACGTTAAGTTTTGGGTTGCCTAGTTTCCAAGCGAGAAGACTAAAATATAGGGGCTGGGGTGGGGAGTTGGGGGGTAGTGGAAGAGAAGAAGAATACGGTGTACAGTGAGCCTCTATAAATAATCGTCCAAAGCCTTGTCACGGAGGTTAAAAACGTTTGATACCTATATGTATATACCAGGGGTCGCCAAACTTACTTAACTGTAAGAGCCACCGACAACAAACTTCACATGTTCGAGAGCCACAAAATATGAACTAAATTCACAAGTATGTTTTTATTGTTTCATTTTGTTAAAAACATTATATATAAACTAGCTGAGGTCCCCGACCCTGCCCGGGATAAATCGGTTTGAATATTGGTTTCAGTTCTGGGTGGTTATTATGGACCTGCTTCATCTTGCCTGTTCCTGTTTGTTTATTATATTTTTGTTTGTTTGTTTTTAAATAAGTCTGTCTCACTGCTCTGCCTTTGTGGCGCATACCGTACAATAGCATGGGTTGCGCACGGGTTAGTGTGTTTGATAGTGAACACATCGCAGGAAGTGATAACGAAACCTTAAAATGGCGAACCATGACTCGAAATAGATCTAAATGATGGCGAAACAATAAATTTCCAATAAAAAAAAACTACACCGACTTGAGACTGTGCACCCTTACACCCATTCTGATGTACCATATAAAATTTGAAGTCTGGGTGTTGAGTGGTTCAGAAGCCTTTTGCAACGAAAAATCTCAGGTTCACAAATATATACAGTATAGATAGATATCAAGACATTATATATGTATGCAACAATATCTACTCGTGTATGCAGTTTCTGAAACTTCTAATTTGTATTACTATTAGTTTCGGTAATCACAAAGTACACATCGATACCAAATGTTTTCAAAATCTTGACCGACGACATTGTATTAACTATACTGAACGTATTAAAAAAAAAAGAGCTCAGCCAACATAATTATTTCCACGAGCCGCATACTGAACTGCGGAGAGCCGCATGTGACTCGCCAGCCGTGGTTTGGCCACTCCTGTTATAGATCTTCTATACGGTACCTATCTAAGATTCCTTCGGTTAGTTCCCTTGTATAGTGAGCATTTGACATCAACTTTTATTTTTAATACACGCCAAACTCTCCTGGACTTATACATGAACCTGGGATGTCTGAGGTTCTTTTTAACAGTATCCCTGAAGATTGAGCATATTATATCTATTTTTTTTAAATTACACACCGTTGTCTTCCTGAGGTTTGTTGAAGCATGCGACCTGCTTGGCAATTCGTAAATCGTGATTTGAAACGACTGGGTTAGATTGGAATGATTTCGATCGATGGTCCAAGATCAGATTGTTGAACGTTTTTATACTGAAAGTAGGGATTCGTCACATTAGCACACAGGCTACCTGCAAGATATCAGGTAGACGCCGTTGACTGGAGTCAGTATTATTGAAGATGGCTGGGTAAACGTTAAAAAAAATAGAGAGGCGCTGATGTTGGTGGGACGCGAGGGAAAAATTGCATGTCTTGTTACATACGTATACAAAGCTGCATGTAAATACGCATGTCTGCATGGAAAACGATATGTTTTAAGAGGGGGAAAAACGACGGCACGGGGAGACTATCAAACAGGAAAAGCTAGTCAACTCACTTGGGTAAATAAATGTAAAACCGAAACGGGAGCTAAAATACATAGCCAACACCACGTTTTAGCCTCGAGGTGCCACTTGAAAGCTCCTTAAAGCTGTGTGCGGAACTTCCTTTTCGGCGTTTTTTTTTTTTTTCTTGAAATAGGGATTTTGTTATTGACAAGAGGTAGTAAAAGAAGGAAGTTGAGGCGAAGGGAGAGGATGAATGTGTGAGTCCACATTCCTGTGGCCCTTAGGGAGGCAAACACGTGCCGATTGGGGGGGGGGGGGGGGGGGGGAGGTCCTTGCAGAGGTTGCGCCATACATGTTAAGTTGAGGTCACCTCAACCTGTAGCACTGAGGTGACAGCGCCGGACCTGTGAGGTGAGGGAGGTACGTTTGTCTTAGGAGGTGCAGGCTACGCCGGTGGTTCAGCATACAGGTTGTGGTGACTCAAGGCGGAATGTCATTTCTAAAAATATGATTTTCTTCCTGGACGTGGGGGCGGATGGATGGATGGGTGGATGGATGGACTTGTGGTTATATGAATCAGAACGATTGCGAAGACCATCAATTTAGGGGACGGATGAACAGAGGGCTTGTGTAACTATAATATAAACACAAAGTGACAAACGCTGTACTTGACAATGTGTTACCGTAACTAGTTAGTGTCATCTCTGCGCTAGGTTTACTGAAAGAAATTATTTCTGACCTCAATCGCAGTCGACTTTGCTGGCGGGGCGGGGACATGCAAGCACGCACGCAGTCTCAGAGAGAGAGAGAAAGAGAGAGAGAGAGCGCGCAAATTATGTCTGTTTATCGAACAATAACATGACTAATTTGCAAGACAAGGAGTTCGTTGGTACCAGCTTCATTCGCAGGTGATGCTGAAACACAATAATCCAAAGAGAGTGGTTGCAAAATCTAGGCCTGATTTTCAACCACAACAGTCATAGCACTATAACAAAACTATGAAAACAAGGTGGAGTTGTGGGTGCCAGTTAAAGTAGCCAGTAGAGACTTCTTCACCAAGTCCCCGCGGAAAGTCTGGCATTACAGTGGTGAAGAAGAGGAGACATTTTTTGCTACTCCCCTTCTCCCTCCCCATCTCCCTAAATTTGATAGTGTAGTAAGACCTATCAACTAGGCAACCAGCATTGGGTTAGCGCGTGGAAACAGCAGCAACTTTACTTCGTTTGTTCTAATTATATTCAGATCGGCACAACAGTAAAATATACGAATCGCAGCATGACACTGTAAATCTAGACTTGAGCCTATCTGGGCTTCCATATAGTCTAATTGTTGTCTTATCACGTTTTCCACAGAATTAGAAAGTAATTATGTGTTGGTCCTCTGCTGGCATGCATTTTCATGTCACATCGACCTGTATTCACGGTGGGCCCGGACATTACGACGTACAGTCATAATGCCATGTGCATGCCGAAAATAAATCACGGGTACCGGCTCTGCTATCTCTTCGGCATTTGACACCTACAACTGTTTGACATAGTCTACATGGCTGTAAAACTGACGCGGTTTGCGTGTTAGGTGGGAAACAACACATTTCACCAACAAGATTCAGGCAGGCAAAGTTAGATTAAATTAAACTCGTACAATGGTCTTAATACATTTACGCTCTGAAGTCTAATGGTTATTTTCCATGCACATCAAACGCACAAGTGACACCCTGACACTGTTCATAATCACTGATGATCCCCTTTCATACCAAGAAAAGCCGAGAAATGCACGCGTTGACACCGCAAGATCAGACGGCCTTAATGACATGGCAATTACCACATGTATTAAACTGTTTTTATTCAACTGAAGGTTCAACTCTTCCAATTTACCTCTGAATAAAGACCCTCCCCTAACCAGAGGTAGACAATCAGGATCGATAAATCTTAGATCAGCCAACAATGGACTGTAAATCTTGAGACATTAAATTTGATCAATTCCACAAGTCAGTTAAAGGCTCAATTAAAGAAGCTCTACGTGACAGGCTCAAATGTGATTGCTGTCGGACATTACAGAAGTAATCGACTGTTCTACCCCTTCTCCTCAAACTAAAAACAATAGCACCAACAACTAAACTTTCTGACTGGCAGCTGAGAAACAGGGACATGCTACGTGATAAGTAAAACACCTGCCCTGCCTTGCTAAATGAAATAAATGAAATCCGACATAAATTTGCATTTCTCAACAACTTTTTTATCGTCTCTGTTTGCTTTTGTGTAAGACCTTGCTTGACGAGCAAGTCAGTATCACTATCAGATTCTGCAAATGTTGGTAGTGCTTAACAGTGATACATGTTAGTACACCTTTCAGCATGCCAGAGATGATAATCCACACCTTCCATCTCATTTCAAGGCCAGCCAGACCAATCACTATACATTCCTTATTCTGATGATTTAATGACGAACACCTCATACACAATTATCAATGTACAAATCTTTCGTCTGTCGGCTCATTTTATTTAAGGATAATATCCGGTCGCTCTATGACTAAAGTATGTAGATGCCTTCATTCATTACTAACCAACATTTGCATGTAACCCTGGATGTCTCTGCAAACAACAGACAACAACAACAAGCAAACTAATGATAAGACTGCCCGAAGAAAGAAAGAAAAGCGATGGTCCAATTAAATGTAATGCTGATGTAAACCCAGTGAGACATGTACATTCTCATGTAGCTTACATACCACTGAGGCAATGACCTTAACTCAGGGACAAACAGGTGGTGTTTTTCTTTAAAGCCCCCTTTTCCCCCCATAAATCTCCGATCAGGATATGGAGGTACAGCATGCACATTTACCCGGAGACTACACGGATTGGATTTGGACTGATTTCGTTGCTGTTTCTCACCCTTGTGCATGTTTTGTCTTTTTTTTTCCCAACATGCCATTATTTCCTTCTTCACCCCCCACCCCCCCCCCCCCGTTCACCTCCCGGCTGTTTCTTGCCTGTCCTCAGGGGTATTGAAAAGGTTATTCTAGTTCCGATGTTTCGTTTCTAACAGGGTAAGTGATGTAAAGTGGCTCTGGTGTAGACTTTTCAACTAGGCATGACACACTGGACGTTTTGGCAAAGTCGCAATGATTGACATTACCCCGGGTCAGACTAATGACACAGAAAACGGCAACTGAATGCCATAAACTGCGACAGGCCTCATTACAATCGCTCCCCGGGAGTCTCTCAAGAGATTTACAGTGAAGGAATGGCAGTGCCAAAGAAGTAATATGCATGTCATAATATTACAGGTGATGTATTTTGCAAGTTGCCCTCTCAGTGGGACCTCAGAATGCCGTGAAAATGTCGTCTCTTCACATAAAAATGCCTGAGCGTCACTGGCCCCTTGGGACCAAAGTTGGTATTTACTGGTTTATTGCATAACAATGTTACGCATTTTAAAAGCTTTACAGACTTTGGTCCCTCATTCATTAAGGAGTCAGGATATTGACATTACTGATTATCATACATGTATTTTCAAAACAATATGCTATTTCAAACTTTAAAATATATTGTGCCGTTGGACTATACATATTGACAGAAATGTTGCTATGTAACAGTAAGTGACGATGGAAATATACAATACAATTACAAGCTGACTAATGCAGCTAACATTAAGTTTATTTTCAGCTAACATTGTGAATTCACGTTCTTGACTGCATGCAACCAATAATCCAAATGACAGAAACTTTCGGCGTTATTGCTAGAAATGTGTACAAGTACTTCAAAGACTGATCCAATAATGCACAGTGGTTCCCTTGAGCACGATAAGCACCCCGGGTTCGTACATCGCCTCGGATAGAATGAATTTCGCACTGGGCTGAAGTCCCGCTGGGGTGTGGGCGTATAGGGCAATGCTAGAACACTGTGAGCACTGCCTAAACATTGTTTAGTTGGGACAATACAGCAATAACTGGTAGATTAGGTACCGTATTAAAGCTTCTCCTGTTCTCACCCCCCCCCCCTGATTTCAGGTTTACAAGGCCACACAGTCGTTTCAAAAGCAGGAGAAGATAAGCATGATCACGAGTTCCAACTACAACTGTCAAGGGACAGAAACAAAATAGTTCTATTTTCCATCGAACTACACCTCAGGACTGTACATTTATCGTTCGCATTGGCGCGTCATACCAGTAATCAGATTTGGGGGGGGGGGGGGGGGGTGATACAGGAGGGGACTGATGAGTCTCAAATCTGTAATGGTCAATACATGTACTACTTACTAGCCATTGGAAAAATTGCGATGGTTTTGTGATACTCCACTGTTCAAAGTCTGGCGCTCCATACACAAACACAACACAGGGCTGGAAAAAATGCTATCCACGCTCAAATTATACCTTCTCCCGTTACCTCTTCATGTCCGATCTCCATCTGCGACTTCACCTCCACCTCCCCTGAGCTCAACATTCGATGCACCTAATTCCTTCCCTCTCTCTACTGTATTACAGGGCTGAGAACATAGCTCATTGTAGTGAAAGGGAGATAAACCCGTTATTTTGATTAGCTGGACCACTAGACGTGGTCAAGGGGAAGTAACCACACAGAAACCATAGATAATCTCCCCTTATTGTTTATCACGCACTGAGATGAGTCATGCGGGTGTTGAGTAACATTGCCAACTGATGTACTCACTGCGCCAATTTTAAATCATAGTCTTGGCGTGGTCTGTATTGTCCAGGATTGGTCAATTTAAGTGACCATCCCTGGTGCCAGAAGTAGAACCTTGTTATGTATCACTACATTGTAAGTTTTGTTTAGTTTTTATCTTGTTAAGTAATATTTCCTTAAGATAGTGTATTTGCAACATACACTAGCAAGATGGTGGTCTTTAAAAATGTTTTTATTTGTTTTAATGTTTTATTAGAATTTGCACTTGGTGAACTGTAAGGAGTAAATGGGTTGCGCGTGTTTGGGTGACGCTTGGATGGTAGCGTGGGTCAGTCAGTTCCACCCAAGTCTTCAAGACAGCAGGACGTGTCATTGTGTCCAGACTAACATAAAAGTAAAAGAAGTTGTATAATTTATATTTCAAGAATTGTGAAGTGCCAGCTCTGATGATGTAGGCTATCAAGTGTGAATTCATTTGGTTAATTCACCGCGCCTATCGGTTGGGTTTATTGTGCTGTTTATTGTCTTCGTAATGTATTGTTTATTGTATTGGGTTTAATGTCTTGTTTATTGTCTTGGGTTTATTGTGGTTTATTGTATTGTCATGTGTTTATTGTATTGTGTTTATTATTTGATTTGTTATTTTCTTTTCCTTTTAATAAAATTGTTGTCCTCTCAAAACATGATAGTTTTGTTTGTATGTTTGACTGTGTAGAGAGCCCCGCTCGTCTCGTCCTGTGTTACATTATTTGGTGTCAGATTAGATAGCTATAGATAGAGAGAGAACCGCTCGGTTTACCCGTAACCTGTGTTACACTACGTCCACTCACTTTCCTTGCCCGCTCCCCATTTCACTGCTTTTTATCGTCAATCTCAACTCTTCCAAGCTTTCATCCCATGATAATACTCACCCATGCACTTCTCTCTTGCAATCTAAGTAACCAGCTGGTGTTTAAGTAGGTCAACCCACCATCTGGCACTAATTACAACAAAAGCGGTGAGACCTGCATTATAAAGGACATGTACTCAGCTCAGGATAGGCTCACGTTCAAAGGCAAGTTGGACTACTCTCACTCGCAGCCCAAGCGCCCATCTCCTCGAAGGCGCTCTCACGAATGGGCTACATTACTGTAGACAACACAACAACCGCGACTGTGACTTGCTCAATACTGCACATTTATTATCATGAATGCAGCATTTACTACACATGAGTGACTAGAATTGCCAAGATTACTCATGGTGACCACCCTGCAACTAGCGTCGCAAGCAGAATGATACAAAAATACATAAAAATTATTATAAATGCAATCACTAGCATCAAAGATACCCACCGGTTACAGTACTATCAAAGTTTACCGCCAATGCTTGCTTTCACTTTGACGTGCCCAGTTTACCGGTTTTAACGTCGTGAGAAATTTCTCCATATATTTTCCGGCCCCGAAATCTTCCCGAGACCTTCCGTCAAGGACTCGCGACCTTTACGATCAGTCTGGTCAGATTACGCATAAAATGGTGGTGCGTAAAAATCCGGTGTTCATAGTTTTCAGTGCTGGTAGTGTGCCATGCATTATGGTTTCATGCGGCCAATAGATGCAAGTGTCCAGCCTGCGTCTTGATGTATTCTGCAATCTGCTATTATGGGTGAGCTGACCACGTAATCAGGTATTGAGCACTCTAGGAATTTGTTTCCAGTTCTTAAACTTTCATGTATATCGTTTACCAGCTCACACCACGGTCAGCCCCCCCCCCCCACCCCAAAATAAATTAAGGAAAAGGGATGGGATAGGGTGGGTAGACCTAAACTTGCGCAGCCTAAGATCGTTTGACCTTTCATGTTTTGTTGTTGTTGGTTTTTTTTGCTTCCCCCCCCCCCCCTTTATTTTTTCTTTTCCACAACCTTGCGTTCTCAGCTCTCCTGCCGCTGTTTAAGGTCCTATGGTCCGGACTGTTACTGCCGTTTTATTTGAACTGTTTTATGCACTTCTACTTTTCATGTTCCGCTATATATGCATCTTTTTGTTTTTTATCATCTCTCATCTCCACGCTCCTTTTTCCTTTGTTTTTATATTCGCTGTGGCTGGTCTTGCTTCAGTGTAAGATCATTACTTCAACGTGGCTGCTTTGAATTTTTACTCCCTTCGTAAATCATAACACATTTTATATATTTTTAGAGCTCTTTCCTCTTTTGTTTCGCTGGGGCTCCCCCCCCCCTCCCCCTGCAGAGTTCAGGTTGTCGTAAACTTAACCTAGTCTGAACAGACAAAAGGAGCTGATACTTTTGTGATCTATCAGGGCGGTGCTTTGATGCTTTGCCTACAGAGGAAGGCGCTATTTACTTACGCGGTCAAGGTGGGAAGGAACACCTGATCTAGATCAACAGGTATCGATAGATCTATGGGTCGGGAGATTGAAGCAGGCGGGAAAATTCTCGACACTGACACAGCCTCAGCGGTATTAAGTTGCTGCTCATTTGAAGTCTGATGTACACCTTCCCGAACAACAGGAACTCATCAATTCAAAATGTGAATATTATTACCGTGTGTAAATAATGCCTGCAGATTCGCTTTTATTCCCCCCGGTCTCCTGCCGTTCCTTTTTCACTTTCAAATACACGTGTAATTTCATTTATGATTCTTTTTTCCACTTTTGCCGGAGTTTTATTTGGACTGCAAGAAACGCCTGAACACTGACAAGATGTGCGGCCTGACATGGCGTTTATTTCTGAAAGCTCGAGACACGCTATGGAATGAAAACAAGTCATCGCCAGCTATTTGGACTGCAAACAAACGCCCAGGCACTGACAAGATGAAACTTGTTTAATATGTATGGCCTGACTATGGATAGTGTTTATTTTTAAACTGTTAAGGCATGCTTTGGAATGAAAACAGGTCATCGCCAGACGGGGACATTAATATTAGACCTACTAGCTGACCCGCGCGAGATAAATCTCCCAAATTTTCCATGTACCAAGCCCAACCGTATGTCTAGATCAAGGCTACATTAAAACGGCATCTGGATTCGATGCCATGTCTAATAGAAGCTACTGTTTATACACTACCATTTCACGTAGAAATATACAGATGTGATTACGTTGATTTTCGACTGCCAATTTGTAGAGAGAGGTCAAGGATGCAATTTTCGGTCACACTTTTCGGTTCCATCCGATGAAAATGCGTCTCTGTTTTGCGGCTCAAAAATTTTAATATAAACAATAGTAAAGGCTGATTTTTGTTCAAAATGAATGTGGCTACATAACTCTTCGTCAAAAATTCATGCAGTACACCAAGTTTCATCATTTTTGTTGGCGTAGTCGCGAAGTTTTAGCTGCTTACATGTTGCTCACCCTCTAGCTCAATTACATGTATAGTATGATCTCCGACGGCTGTTCCCAACTACGACCTGTGAATAAATGGAATGTTGGGTGAACTACGAGTGGCTAATGTGGTTACTGCGTGGGTTCAATAGTAACTCCCTTAAGGATACACAGGACTAACCAACACAGGGTTCTGCTGGCAATCTTATTTATTCAAAAAGCCTAACAAAGGTATCACTACCAAACAAAAAAAAGCCCAACCAGCCATAAGCCAAAGTCTCTCCGGGTCCTGCGCTACCGCTTCATGCCTTATAGGGCGGGGTGGCGATGGCAAGCGTCGGCAGGCCTCTGAGCTTCTACGGGCCCGGGTTGCTGGGCTGGGTTCACTGTGCTGTCGGCTCTTGTCTCTGCGTCTATGATGGAGTGTGCTGACCACTCGAACTCGCTTATTTATGAGCCCGCGCGGACGTCCGGGAGAGCTATTACGTAGCCCGTGTTGCACAAGTGAAAGGCTCGGACATGGAGTCCAGCCGAACAACATAACCGGTTAGGGTCCTAACACAATCGAATTTACAGTACGGTTAAAAGGGTGCACACAAAAGTCAATTAGGTATCCCAGTAAACTGCAGAAATTACTCTAACGTCCCCTCCAGCAATAATTGAATAAATTTGACCCAGGTTGGATTTATCGGGGATAACATGCGTCTAACTCGTGGTTTACTTTAAATCCGAGATCCTCTTATTAATTATTTCAATAGGACCTGTGCATCAAAGCACAACGAAATTGGTACCATTATAAAGTAGAAACTTGCTGCTACAATTCTAACTGACTACTTATACCAGAAACCCGGTAATAGTTTTAATATAAATTTTCAAAGTGTCAGGACTAACAACATTCGACAATTTTGTGCGGGATACTTTCGTCCATTAATACGACGTATCTCCATTGATAACAAACGTTATCATGAGTACCTATTTTGTACCGATAGGGTATTGTCTACTCTCAAAAATGAATTCGGGTTCCCGTCTTTCTGTCGGTGGATAACAACGAAGGAGCGAGTTGTAAGAAACTTAAAGCCATGATATAAGAGTTGGAAGCCCGGTGGTCAACATTTCCAACTGACCAATCAAAATGCGCGCTTATCACCGTGATGCGAATAACGGGTCCCGCGCTAGTATTACAAGGGAAATAATCCAATTAATGGTACTCGGCCAAGTGTCCATAAATTACTATGAGTGGCCGTCCCTCACTCACGCACCAGAGTTACCATGAAAGCACATTAAAAATAGAAAGTCGTTCATCCTCTCACAGGAAGTATAATAACAGATTGGTTAAACCTTGGCTTGATGTCCTGTTACGCTGAGATTGAAACCCCTTGTGCTCTCTCGTCCAGAGGTATACGGAGTACTGTTATGGGCTGAAGCAGTCTCAAATCCCTGACAATGATGCAGGGAATGTAAAACGCCTGCTTTCGTGGTGCGCGTATTTCGTGTCCCGTTTCTCTTGCACAGGAATTCTTCGTTTGCTGCCATCTACATCCTGACACCTTGACATGATCTCTCAGGGGCTTTGTTAGTGGAAGATCTCTACGCGATCTCTTACAAATCTCCCTGGAGATGTGGAAACCACGCTGACCAAACAACGCCAATGACTCAATGAGTGAGAAGTTAACCGAACATCGTGCAGGAAAACGCAGATCGCTGGGCCTGGTTAGAAACAGAGCTATATATCGAAACGTGTTTCGACATTCTGCGCCCCATTTTTTGTAGTGCAAGATCGGGCAAATTATTTTATTTATCAGCGGCGTAGTCACGTTGACCCTAAAAGTTACGGCTCCGATGGAACGCCACCTACTTTCAGGCGCCACACTTTTCCATAAATAATGCTATCTTTTGGACTACCGATACGTCAACAAGCATAAAAACACCAAGTACGAACCGACATGACTGACGTTAGTTTAGATAAACAAATGAGACAAGTGAAAAAAAAAGGGGGGGGGGGGGGATGGACTGACCGTAGCCAGCCCTTTCTTTCTTCTATCTCGAACTAGAAGAATGGTTATCTATCAGCATGCCTCCAGTTTCTTGTTTTCAAATGTCGTAATTGTGGCACCCCTTATTCTTTTCTCACTACTAGTAAACTGTAAATGCCCAAGATATGGTTCCATGAGTGAAATTCGGAGTGAAATTTATGCACTGCTCTCACAATAAACTCTGCAAGTTTAAAAAGAACCTCAAATTAAACATCAGATGACGCTTATTCGGGTAATCCATCCATCCATTACTTTCAGTTCAAAAGGATAGAGCATGGTAGCAAATTGCTCACAACTTCATGACGTATCAATAGCTTGTCTCTGGGGCCCAGATTTCAAACAACACTTGCAAATGGAGTTACAAATTTTGGGCAAATACTTTGTGGTAAGCTAAGCAAACCCATCCTGCATCTGAGTGATAATCTCGGATGTTAAAGTTTGTTCAGTGCAGGAATTTTCGCATGGCACCT
This sequence comes from Onchidella celtica, assembly GCA_963931925.1. Taxonomy (NCBI): domain Eukaryota; kingdom Metazoa; phylum Mollusca; class Gastropoda; order Systellommatophora; family Onchidiidae; genus Onchidella; species Onchidella celtica. The sequence goes on from OZ007583.1 coordinate 24,124,510, forward strand.
TACCTGCGATTACCTACATTGGTAAGTACTAAGTAGCGTACACCAGTAAGGTAATGCTTATTCGCATGCACATGACCTGAGAGATAATAACCAGCCAAATCTCCCGTCTGACAGCGATTTCAGGGGCTAATTACGGGGCAGCGTTTGCCCACAAACTGAACTAAGATGTCCTGCAGTTTTTACATCACATCTGTTGCTGCAGGAACTAAAACGACGTTGAGATAGCGCCATCCTCTGATTTTATGTTTTGTAATTTAAACTCGTCACCAGTATCGCTGTGGAGCCTTGCTAAGTCAAACAGAATGGATGTGAACTGGACGTCATTCATTCTGCCGCACGAAGAGAGTTAGAACTAGCCTTCCTCAAAGAATCACAAATCATGTCCAGTTTGGTAACAATACCCTGCTCTCTTTATAAAAATCAGACACCAAAGCCCTTGTATTTGGTGACTCAAATAATGCGCCCCTAACACAACAGCAAAGTCCACTGTCAACAAAAATACTACAGATATCTGTGGTGCAATGAAATAATGATTTATCGTTCAACATGTTAACGACATAAAGCGCCATGCTTCAGTCAGCTTTTTATTTTCTCTTTAAATTAAAATTCGAAATAAGTTTCGTCTGTAACCTATGAAGTCTATGAATCAATTTAGGCACATTTTTGCTTTTGTTTGTTTGTTTGAGTTAGACGTTCTTTTCGCAGCATTTTATGCTGAGGGCTGGAAAACAGATGCACCCGGCGTCCCCAGCGGGATCTGAACCTGGGATCTTTCACAACCGGCCCAATAGTTCTAGCAACGATGCTAAGGCCCTTGGCCTACCCTCTGAACACAACTCATATTCGCACTGTGCAGAGTTCCAGTGCATGGAGGAAGCAGGCGTCATTGACAAATCTAACGAAATGGCAGCGTGTATGAATCAACCAACTGTAAACAGACAAAGCGAGACTTCTGAACAGTACACCTTCTGCTTCATCCATTAACGCCTAACTCAACCTGATTGACACTCCATTCCCCCAGTGAGGTTCATTTTGCCGATTCTTTGTCAATTAACGGGGTAGCAAATCCTGCCTCAGTCTTCCATGGAGGAGCAGCAGCCAGCAGAGACCCTGTTCGGTACATGTATTAGTATTAGTAAACACCGTTGCTTACTTGGAGAAAGCGCCACGCTGCTTGTAATAAGAGGGTGCAATTTCTCTACCTAAAAATTCCCTTCCAATAATGACATGACATCACACAATGAGCCAACACAACCGTAAAAAGACCATTCATTCAGAAAGCCGTCACATCTTGTTCAGGGCATACATTTCACATGCCTTTAATATCATTCATATTATATGGCTATCATTACTATCAAGTATCTTTATTGATACATGTATTATTATTATTTCTGTTTATCTATTAATTTACTTCTTGCATTCTTTATCTTTCTTTATTATTTATAAATAATAAATAAGGGAAAATAAACCTCTTGGTTTCAAAAGAGCAGTGGAAGCAAGGACAACATGGACGTATGAAGTTTGTGAAGAAAAAGGAAGATTTAAAGTGTAGACAGTTTAAAGGTCAGTGCACTCCCATAACCAGATGGTCTGAACGTAAATCTGCCGTCCATCTCTATACCATAGGAAGATAAGGTGGTGCACGGCTCTACAATGTCAAGTTCTGGTACAGAAAAACACTAACTGGGCAACATATAAATCAGTGTTGATAAACAAACTACAAAAAAAATAATAATAAACGCAAATCAGGAAATTCTCGGAAGGTTCCCCTCCTAGATCCTCCTTGCACACTGATTATGTGAGTTTTTCACATGATTTGGCCATCTCCGTGGGGCTTTTCAAACATTTCTTGCCAGGCCGTTTCATTAAACAATTTCAATGCTAAGACTTCATGTCAAACTTTTCAATCACATTCCTGATCCTGATTGATAAAGGCTGCCATTGTCACATCAGTGCTTTTTTCTTTTTCTTGCGCAGGCCTCTCCGTTGTCACCTTCCACCACGCTTTAGGCTCGTGACAATGACTGTTGTCTATCATAAAGAACAATCATGCCTTGGGGAAAGTCAGTAGTTGACAATGAAGAATTAGAAAGTGTGTCCAAATTTAGCTAAGGCCAACCATGTCTTCATGGACACAATACGGCTAGCCAGTGAATTGTCAGATAGTGATACAATAATATTAAGGTCATTAATTAAAACAATAAGACAGAGGCAACTGAAATTTCTAGAACACATCTGTCGCCACAGGATCTTCGAACATCTAGCACTCACAAGGATGATCGAAGGCAGGAAAACAGGTTAGAAAGAGAAAAACATTCACTGAAAGTCTTAATTCCTGGACAACAAACAAACGTCACAGTACAACGCCTTTCTTGAGGTTGGCTGATGACAGATCCGAGTGGGGGGGGGGGGGGCCTTGATCGCCAATGTCTGTCCCAGACAAGGCAATGAATGATGATGATGATACAATCGCATGATAGTATTCAAACATTTCGAAATGTCCCTTTCTTCTTTGTGGCCAACATTCTTAGGCTGGAGCCCCGAAAAAAAAAAATGCATCCCCGTGATCCTCTCTTCAAAAAATTTAAGTAATTTTACACAGGTTAGGTAGGAAGAAGAAGACGAAGAACAAGAAGACGGGTGAGACAGGGTGGGGGGGGGAGGGGGAGATTTTGAAATTCTGACACTGTGACAGGCCTCCCATGTAACTAAATGTATAACATAGACTTACTCGGCGACAAAATACTGTACTGACGCTAAGAAATCTGTATACACGTACAATGGGGATTACTCTAAAGACAATGTACAGAGCCTGATCAGACTCAGAGATGCAGACTGCGACGCTCCCTGCCCACTAATTCTGCCGTTTTCATTCTCAATGTATAGTTGTCGCCTCGCAGCTCATTTATCATTGCAGTCTCTTATTTTTCCACTGTGATTTGTACTTTATATGGACAAAGGATCTTTCGTGTGTTCTTGGTACTTCCCTTCCCTATACATTCGGTCTGTTCCCCCACCTCCTATATATTGCTCCTTCAGAAAACAACATCCATGGCCAGTTCTCAATCCAACACTTTTCTTCACTGTCAAGTAAAATTACTGAACACTATTACTAATCTCACCCAATCAGACACCCCCCCCCCCCAGCAATCTCTCTCTTTCTCTCTCACACACACCTTACTCGCACAACACACATGCATCTCCCGATCTGCATCGAGAGATAAACTAAACAGAGAGACAAAGACAGCTTACTTTCAAACACACGCCATTATACATGCACAAACACAAAACACTGAGTCAGTAACACAGAAAGAAAAACTGAAATCATTACAATAAATATTATACATTAAAGATCTTCCCACTGTTTCCATTTTCAGTCTCACACTACAGTCCTTTCCCACCATTCTCCAATACACACAAAAATGCCATTCTAAAATCTACACAAAGATATGATATATTATATGCATAGTATCATAATAACGAGTCAATCTCCGCCCACAATAAGTATAGAACCACAAGATTGGAAGGAAAGAACAAAGTAATGTATGTACTTACACCATATTCTCAGAGCCACAGGAATCTACACATCCAGTGAACGATCTGTAACAATGTTCTAGCTCCTAGCTTTCAAACTGCCGCAATCCAAATGATGGAAATGACGCTTTGATTCACGTTTCCTGCGTCTACAAATAGCCAACTATATATATAATTACTACTCGTTACTTGACAATTGTACAGCCAGAATAGCCGCGGACTGGGAAAGTGGGAGGGACCTGTCCCTAGCCTTCAATGCCCCCGGGGCCAACTCACTAACTTTAGTAAGGTCCGACTCTGGACAACGCCCTAAGCCTAGGCCAAAATGCCAAACAAGATGATCAAAATTCAGTGGACCCTGGTCGTAAACCTTTCGTTCTGCCTAGCTAAACTGACGGTCATCACGTGGAAGTCCGCCATTGCACCAGGCGCTTTTGCTGCTAAAATCACTGAGGCCATGCAAAAGTGTCCGCTTGTGGCGCGGTTACCTAGGTATTAGACTCTCCGCTCCGATAGTCGGCTATGCTTGAATGATAAACCTTACCGCACATTACGACAGATGTGTTTGCAGACTGGTTGAGCCTAAGCTGCGGGTTTACCATACAGCGATACGTGATTATCTGCACTGTTCAAATCTATAGTGTACAAAGTCGGCGTGAAACGTGGGAAAAGAATCGCCAAGGGAAATGTAACTTTCACATTCTTTCACGGCCCAAGCTGTTGAAATATTAGAATGTGCTAACGCCAGCCATGCTATTTCAACAGAATCATTCTATTGGACTAGCATACTTTCCCCTCATTTTACATTACTTATCAATGGCCAGACTTTGTTTACAATAACAGAGGCACGAACAATGAACAATGACCACGAAATGGATTTGTTTTCGGGTATATGACGAGCAAAGGATTGCCAACTGCCCTCTGAACCTTTTAAAATATGGGCATGAAAAAACGAATGGGTAAACAATGGAAACAAAACTTCTATGCAGTCACAGAAATTATTTGGGTCGCCCATTTCTGTAACGCTGTTGCTGAAGCCACATGTTTATTTGTTTGATTTTTAAGACAGTACTGCATGTATTAGTTCGTCTTTCGTTAACTGTGCAGTTCACATAGAAAAACATTAATAAGCCGAACTGGTTTCATAAATTTCTGCCTCAAAGTGCTACCACTTAGAAGCTCCCCCGCCCCCTCCCTTTCGCCTCCCGATTATACATGTATTAAATTGTTTGGTTGCATGATGCATATCAAAAGTGGATTGGGCTGGCGGGGGTGGACTGACCAATGGTCAAAATAACATGAATTTAACTTATAATATGGGGACACATTTTGCTGTTTTACAACTCGGCAAAGGCAGAGGCAAATACTGCCTTCCTGCATTGTCGTTTTCAATATGATGAACACAGGGGTAATAAAAGGCCCCAGACAACCAAAAGACGAGCTATTTTATTCCAAAAGTAGACAGACTAAAATGAAAATGAAATATGTAAACACAGTAGCCGGAACACTACTTTTATGTGTTTTAAACTGAGATCTGCAGTTCATTATAATAATTATAATACCCTACACAACATGTCAACCTAGTTTTATGAGAGGTTTATGCAAGACCACGTTCGTGGTACACAGTTTCATTCTCATTCACTTTACATGTATATCATATTTATTATGAGCTGGAAAACCGAAGACTGAATAGTATATTTTGAAGTCACTGATTTGGAAATAAAAATATAAAGCCTCAAAAACCAAGGTATTACAGACAATTTTACTTCAGCCTACGAACTCAGACTGAAATTATTTAGGAAAATCGATGGTGATGCTGATCTCATGTCTTTGTGAAGTGATCAGACTGCACTGCTGAAAACATAATACGTTCTCAATATGCTACAATTAAGAAGAACAAAAAGAATATATTTATAACTTGACGGTTTCGAATAGTTCGACTCGTTTATCAGTGAAAACTTGACACTCAAAATGAAATAATACGTACATGTAATACTGTGCTGAGCTTCAACACAACCAAATAAAACTGATGATGCCTTCAGAAAATGTAGTCAAGGAAAAATGAAGAAGTTGTGATAGTATTTAATATTTTGATCAAAATGTCGTGCGCAAATCCAGAATGAAAGTTGGGTAAGCAGCGATCAGCAGCCTCATATGAAAATCACCCACTTCATAAAACTATCACAAACGTGATCATAACACCGGTATACGCGTCCCAGTCAAGATTAAAAAAAAATTAATTAAAAGAGCATAATAACAACCTAATTATACTGCAGCACAAAGCGACTAAGTGGTCTTTACTTACACCATAATCGATTAGTGAGGCTCTAAATCACTCCTCCTGCTTCTGTGACTGAATACGCACTGGCAGCTTACCGTTTTGACACGGAGTGAATTGGGAGAGGATTTTGGTTGTACATTTTTTAACTTTTGGTCTTATCTGGCCCATTTGCATTTATACTTAGCCTACATTATATAGCATAAGTGGAGCTACTCTTACATGGGGAAAAAAGAACAACACTGATAAAAAATTCCTGAGCGTAACTGCCCTGATAGGCGCACGAATCTTTACGTAAAGCGTTTGTGGTGAGGCCCATTGTGATTAAAATTTAGATATTTAATTTAGTCTATAGATTAAAATAAATGGCAGTGACACAGGTTTCCCCACAAAAGTGATTGGTGCATGCACTTTTTACGAGAATATGGTCAATGTGCTGTAATACCGTATAGAATACTGTAGAGAGCGAAATCAATAACCTTCATTAAGATGTTTTCATAACGGTAATTGACACTTTTTGTTTCTGCCCGGGTTCAGAGCTCAGTGTGCGTATAGATAGATGCAAATTTACTGCACCGGAAAAAAAAAAATACTGTCAGTGTGTAAGGCTGGGGTGGGGGTGAGGTGGAGTGGGGGCTCAGGATGGCTAAAAAGACCGCACAGAGATTATTAATCGACGCACTGCCAAACACGCAAACAGTCAGGGGGCGGAGCATGTAACCCTAGGCTCGGCTTTATACAGTAGTGGCTTGTAAACAAATCAAGAGCGGAGCACAGACATATCGAGACCTCACTGTGGTGTTTTTTAGGGGCTAAAATGCAAAACATTCAAAGGCGGATCAGGCATGTACTGCAATCGATATACAGAAAGTATCCAGGGAGTATATTCCACGAATGAATCCGCCAATGCGTCTGTCAGTTCCCTAATCTCTCAATCATCAACTGCCATGTTTAATGAATCCCTATCTGTTTATGTCTACATGAACATCACAGTAGCTTAGTTATTTCCTAACCGAAATTCCCAGCCAATAGCATACAAAAGTTTATAATCTACATAGAGTTTCAAGTGAGCATGCCGGAGGGTGGATATTTTTCGTTCATTCCGCGGATCACTGGTATTATTTTCTTTTGCTCGAGCTCAGATGGCCACTGGTTCAAAAAGTTTCTTTGTGTTGTTCTAATAATTGCACGTTGTTTTCACTGATACTGTTGTTCATATAACTGTATGTAATAAAAATAACAATGGAGTATTGTTTTGCTGAATCTGTGTGGGCTGCTGCATTTGTTGCTATAGCCTGTTAGAAACTTTCTTATCAAATTGCTTTCGTTTGTTATCTATGGAAACAAAAACAAAAAAACTTGCCACGTGCCATGGCCGAGAGTTGGTCAATTTGCTGTTAATTACGTACACTGTTTTCCCGAGAAAACTCCTATCACACGTAGGGCATTTTGCTTTTCCTGTTATCTCATCCGGTTTTTGATACTAACACGGCCTTGATATGTCACGTGAAAGTGTTCTTTTGTGACTTCAAATCTGTCAGGAGACCAAACTCATAACGTGATAAGTACTACTGTTCATAATTCTACCCTTGAGAATAAAATGAAGTCACTTAAAATAAGTCGGGCCTTGGCGATTCTCGTCTGTACTTTAATAACACCAAATTTTAAAAATATGAAGTGGAAGTTGGTATAGGATACCAAGTGCCAGAAGGGACACAAACCATTCATGAGTACAATGTTTCCGCAGTATCAGAAAGTATGAACTACCTCGCTTTTTGCCCACATTTAGTATAAAACAATGAATGATTCTTCCTCTGTCAGTCATTTTTCCCGTTTCCTGTGCAACCTACGCCTCCACCTCTTTATAACACCAGATTTGCAATTTTACTTGTGTGTGGCCATTAGAAGTTTCATCTCCATTTGAATGCTCTCAACTTTCGCATTTCAGTGGCTGAGAGGGCGTAGAAATAATTGATAGACGAAAAATTAAGAAGAAAGAAAATCAGGCTGGAAAATAACAATATTTATTACCATATTAAGCATCCTTGTGCTTTGGGTGATAGATAGGGGGCGACGACCCTTTTTCTGAAAACCCGGGTGGCCCAGTGTTGTAAACTATGGCACCCCAATGCTGCGCTACAATTGATAAATCCATATCACTATCAGGTCTGAATCAAAAGATCAAATATTTTATCTTAAATCACAGGCACATCTCAAAGCTGTAAACATGCAAAACTAAGAAAATGCATTATTGTGGAACCCAAACATTTTGTACTCGCCTCTAATTTGTTTTTTCTAATACAGGACCAGCAGCTTTGTAACTCGCAATGACAAAGCTCATGTAAGGGGAAAATACAGTCCTCTCTCTCTCTCTATCTCATACAGGTATGTAAACATACAGAGAGAGAGAGAGACAGACAGACAGACAGACAGAGTCAAAGAGAGAGAGAGACAGACAGACAGACAGACAGACAGACAGACAGAGTCAAAGAGAGACACAAACAGAAATAGAGACTTTTAGTTTTAGTTTATTGTTATAACTAGGAAAACCCTTTTAAATCACCAGATTTCAATGAAATGTTTTTGTCTCTTTTTTTTTTTTACTTTATTACTGGCAAATGGTATGAATTATTTCAAAAGCGCTTACTAGCTCAATCTCCTTGTTGTTTTCATTCACTTAAGAGAAATTTCGACAGCGTCCACCGACATGGTCACAAATCGAAGGAGGCGCTGTAAATGACCAAAACAACAATTTCTGTTTGTATATCTGTTAATATTGAACATGGATCCAATTTCTTGCTGAGCCACATTAAACTTCGCATGTGCACTGCGTACAGATCTATTTTCTGTGAAGAATCATTTGGCAGGCAGGGTTTTTTAAATGTTCATTGACATAATTACGACGTGCAACTTTTTAAGAGGACTGTGTCCATTTCAATTGTTTTGCAGACTATCGTTTTACATTGTGTGAACTGATCACTCGAAGTGAATCGTTTAGTAAATCTTTATATTATTATAAGCATAGTAAATAACGCTGCATCCCCACCCCACAGGCAATACAACGTTTTGTTTTTGGTACACTGACTAGAAAAGCGTCTTTCACCAAACCCATAAATCTTCGTGAGAGTTTTATACATTTACATGTCCACGGCTGTTGGACTGAACAGCAGCTGTAGCCGATCTGCATTTTTGTCTGTGACTGACGTCCCACGGAACATAATTTGTTCTAAATAAAGTACACACTACAAAGGAAAAGTCTAGCTGTACATTATCCAGGATTTGACATGAAAGAGGAGTAGAAAGAGTAGGGGTGGACAGGTGAGTGAGGGAATGCAGTTAGCTAGGCTAGATTTATGATGATTGAGGTCCACTCCAAGTGTTTTGCCCTTTCCAGGCTGTCACTGGTGGCTTTTCTGTAAGTCCAAAAGACATGACTGTCACCTCTCATGACTGTCATTGCTGTCTGAGTCCATAAAGACACACCCATATTCTCTCTCTCTCTCTCTCTCTCTCTCTCTCTCTCCAGATATTCTGTTCTCAGAAATAATGATCTTTTCTCCGATGCCATTGTCTGCTGTCGGTTGACGACTTTGCGGTTGTTTGGATTAGCTATGGAAAAACTTGCGTTATCGATTCTGTGGCTTTTGGATCACGCGTCATGTTTACTGGTTTTGCTGACTTTATCTCTCCAACACCTAAACTGACATCCTAACTTGATCAGACACCTTTTTCACTTTATACAAGTCAGTTTGGAAAAGTAACTGGAAGAAAGAAAGAAAGAAAGAAAACCACTTACATCCAACTCCTGACACTGAACCCATTCGATCTATTATCAAGGCGACCTTTCCATGGAAGATGAATAAAATAAAAGCAAAGATAAAAAGAGCGAGGCTACCCCAACCACTCGGGCAGCAATCGAACACAGCACACCGTTCTTGATATGTGTATCTTAAAAACACCTGTGAGCCCAGGCACACAGTTTTATCTTAATTACGTTCATAAATGTAAGTACATTGTAATCCACCCCCATGCAATGGTGGTGTAAGGGTAAGTAAGTGTATGCCCACGACGTATCGATGGTGAGTGCTTTAGTCTGTTTAGGAGTGTGTCCATCCTCGTAGTGAATGAGTGATAAAGTGAGAGAGAGAGAGAGAGCGGGAGAGGGAGAGAGAGAGAGAGAGAGAGAGAGAGAAAGAGAGGGAGGGGGGAGAGAGAGAGAGGGAGGGGAGAGAGAGAGAGAGAGAGAGAGAGTGTGTGTGTGAGAGAGAAAGAGAGAGAGGGAGAGACAGACAGAGACCAGTTTTATTACCGGTATTTCAGAACGACACTGTAGATTTAGATGAGAAGGCATACATCAACATGACTTGACCCCATTTTTTGTTACTTTACCAGACTGTGTGAAGTAGGCCTGATTACTATACTCTCAATTTCCAGCCATAAGCTATTCTGATTTACAATGGAATTACAAATATTATCACACCTGACTTAATATAACTTAAGTGCCATTTGGGAAACACAGAGATAACTTCTGTATTTGTAAACATCTTTACTTCTTTGTTTCATCTCGTACGGATACTATGAGCCATGTGCAGCATTGTGTGTTGTATCATTATTGTTCTATACGTTTCGCGGGGAAATCAAAATTACTTGCATTTTGTTTGTGTGTGTGTGTTTAAGTACCGTGAGCAAAAAGAGAAAATTGCTGACCTCGGCCCGCTAATACGTTTTCCTCCACTGTAACACTGTTGGTCTGTCAATACTCTCCAACGTGTATATCGTATGTTGAATACGGCACTATCCAATGATTTCTAAAAATAATACAGTGGTGCCCATTGCCTATGCAAGAGTGCTAGTGATGAACGTGTGTTTACCTTATGACCCCTCAAGCCAGACTGACCCACAGCTTCGCTGAGTTTGTTCAGGTGCGTAATGCGTAACATTACATGTAATCCGTCACGACCCACTGACAAAGCGTCAAAACCATGGCTTTCCAGACGGTATGACGTTCTGCAGGCGTGTAACGCCACATGCAAAACGACGAAATGTTGCGTCAGCCACATTCTGGCCAGTTTTGGGAGAGGCGGCCAACTACCGTGATTACAATGATTCTGACCGCCACTGAAAACAGCCGGATTTTTTTTAAATTTATATATTATATTAAACACACGGATGGCTCGTCAGACAGTGGTACTGCTAAGGAAGTTATTACAACACAGCATTAAGTGAGCTACTCACTAGAAAATGTTTACACAAAGAAAAGAAGTTAAATGAACAGATCGACTGACATGTTGATCAATAAAAAAAAAAGGATGTGACCGAACTCTCTCTCTCTCTCTGCACACGGGGCAATCGTAAGTCACCTGACATTACGCTGAATCCAATCAGTTACAATGCACGAAAAACATTCAATTACTATAGTTGTTCCTGTTTCATCTATTCTCCCACGGTTATTTGTTTGGATCACAAATAATCAAAGTATCGAAATGTGATATTGGAAAAAGGGGGGGGGGGGGGGGAGGGGGTGTAACGCGTAGAAGGGGTTATTACTAATATATATATATAATAATATGAATTCGCAAGAGGCCAAAGTTCATAATCCAAAGTGCAGCCATGAAAATTATTATTGGGAGGCAAATAATTCAGTATTAAGTCGGCATGAGTGTGCCTATATCCATTACTACATTCTTCTTACGAAACCAAAGGCATCCATCCATCTTTCTGTGCAAGGACCCGCCTAAAGATCTACCTTCATTGTCCTCTGCCCCAGTACACCCTACAGGGCCCTTTCTGCTCATATTATCCGTTGTTTAATGTTCTGTAATGTCGGCGGACAACAGATAACATGCTCAACAACATGGAACCCGACCCACTGTCTATATGCTACCAGACAACCTGATGACCTCCTCACAGCAGAAAACTCACAGCATCTATATCAAACATGTGTTCTCATGTCAATGCTGTCTATGATTTTTGCATGTCTTTGTAAATGTTTCCCACCTGGCACACGCCGTCAGAATGAGCACAGGTAGTCACTCCGTCCCGCATGGTGGTGGAAACCACTTGCAGATTGAATTGCCGATGGTTCCTTCTTTTGTGCATCTTCATTGCTCCCTGACTTCTGTGGTATTTCACGCGTACATTTCTATTAACAACTTTTTCAGGGTTTTGTCGTTTAGTGTACAGAAAATACCCAGGAGCCACTGTCAATAGTTATGCTGTAATATTGTTCTAAAAAATACAATAGGCGTTTGGCTTGCACGACGAATCAGGCGGGACGACTGTCTTATAATTGCATCCTGCAGGGTTGATCAATGTGGTGCTACCGTTGAAACAAGGGTGAATAAGTAGCTAACAATGGGGATTTACCACAAGGGATAAGAGGATGGAGAACAGGGTTGTTAAAACCACCATTCAAACTTGGTTTGTGTGCAAAGATTCTAATATCATGTGCAGTCTACAAAATCCCACGAGCTTCTGCACTGACCGGCATCTATCACTTGCGAGTTTCGGCAAATTCTGGGCAATCAATTTTAAAGTATGCACATGCCATACAAGAGGGATTTCTCTCTCTCGCCTTTCTCTGGAGAAAGGGATGAATATAGTAATACATGTAATGAGAGAGCCCTAGGCGTCACCATAAACAAAGATGACATTTTCCACATGGACGTTAGTATTTTAAAATTATTTGGCACTTACAATGCAAGTCAACTGTGTTGTCCTGACAGAACTAACTGCTATGATGTAACGCTTTCATGGATTCATTCTCAGCAGTACCCTGACGAGTCAGATGTTTATGTATAATCGGGATTGCCAAAATAATACAGTGATTTACCATGATCTAAAAATGCCAGCCAATATCACGACTCTTTCCGCATAAAGGAATGGAAGCTGTATTTGATATTTAGTTCTAGCGAATCTACTTCGATTTACAAAAACATATCGTGCTAAGGAAGAGATGGCTTCCTGCCGCTATCTGGAGTGAATAAAAATCTTGCTCCACGTTGTCGGCACAGATACATGTCGGCGGAAATGGAAACAGGTAGTTGCGTCTAACTCGATCGACACACGTCAAAGCCTGGCAATATGATTCGAAGATCACGGTTTACAAACTCAAAACAGCCTTCCTGTCTTACAAGTCTGGGTTTGCCAGCTGAACAGACAGTATGAGAAAATGTGAAATCAAAGCAAATGGAAATGTGATGATTCCTGTGGCTGTGGTTATGCAGAAATGTCCTGTCCATTCGAATGCATTAACACCCCCCCCCCCACCCCACAAAAAAAAACTCGCCTGCTCCAAATAGGTAAAATATTTTACTTAATGTCTGACAAATTTATAGAAAACCTTTGCCCTCAAATGCAATTCAAATATAGCTTTGTTGTTCGTAATGGGCGAGGTTACCATAGAAGCCAGCCCCGAGGTTTTCTATTGCTCAGTCCACTGACAATGCTTTAAAAATTAAAAGCTAAAATGATTTTCTTTTCACCCCGCCGGCAAAAACAAAACACACATAATATACAAAGGACATTCTTGAGAGCAACATCTAAAAGTTCAGGTCATCCTCGGTATATTCGGAAGACATGCTATCCGTCAGTGGTTAACTACAACCGGTGTGTCATGAAACGAAGTGACCTTGTCTGAACTTTTTGGATTGCTCATCTGTTATTTCCGACATATCTTTTTTATTCGCCAGAATGAAAAGACCACAGATTAATTGATTCTGTCCTTCAAGTAGGCAATGTTCTAGTCGTACTCAGAGATACGATGGCTTCGACCTTATGAATAGTGTACATATCACTGTCTAGTCAAGTTTTAGTAATTCAATCCGCTTTTTATCCAAATCTTTCAGTGATTCCAAAGGTTGCTGAATCAAGAGCAAAATAAGCTATCGCTGTCACTTTTCTTTTTCTTTTTTAAGTGTGCTTGATGGGGCACCCGCGTGCCGTATCAAATGGACTGCGAATATTTCAAACAGCCCACTAAGTTCTATGTTTATATTAATGGCTGTTTGCCTTCTGTGGTCTACTTTCTTCTTATAACTGATGTTGTGAGGGGTAGAAGTTAGTAGAACCATTACTTTTGACAGCCGCACAGCTGTGATAATTAATGTCACTATTGTTCTCACAAAGCATTCTTCCAGGTCGTCAACAACGGTAAAGGACATCTTTGCCTAGTAATAAAATATCCAGTGTCCTTTCCCTGCGTGTTGAAAACCATTTCAAGCCAATTTTGTGATGGCAGATGGAAGTGTGGTCGCATTTCAATGAGGACATAAGGAGAAAAGCTATCACATTAAATTTAAAAGGTTTCTGTCTTGTGGTCTAAACATAGAAAGTATACTGCGCGATTAACGATATAACCCATTTTCGCGGCAGGCATACTTTGTCATAGCTTGGACATGAACAATCTCAGTGTCTTTCAAATGTTGTGGTTTTATCGACAATTTCTGCTTCCTGGCACCACCAGACTTGCTGTTAGTGTTTTAGTGTTACCTTTCCAACAAGACTCCTCTCCTCCCCCCCCCCCCCACCTCGGCAACACTGCCATCCAAAAATTGGGTTGGGTTTCTCGTGGCAGATCAAGAGGAGAGTGATGGGGGAGAGATGGGGGAGGGGGAGGGAAGAGGTATCTTGCCTGGCCACAGCCTATATGACATACGTTATGTAGGATCGCCGCCAGCCACGACCTTTCATACTTTTATGGAGGTCACATTCGTGATTGATGGTGGGCTGCAAGTCGGTGTCAGCCACTTTCATACAAACTAAACAGGTGGTCCTGGGCTGAGAACAGTATAGCAAGGAAGCCCTAGCGACAACTTTTAGTTTAACCACACAAAATTTAAAACTTGAAGTTTAATAGAGCTTTCATACTTTACTGTCTTCGAAAGAACTGTAATGAATTGAAACTGGTTTTCTGGGCGTAGGCGTAAAACTCGGCGTTACGAATACACTATGATCGAAATACAAGTATTAATGTCCTGATGGACGTCTACCAACGAGTTTGAACATGTTTCTTTACGGGTAAGGTAACTAGCGGCTCAAACTTTCACCGTTCTTGGGGATTTATCTGGTAGACAGTCAAAGTTTAGATGTGTGTTGGGCTGATAACGATAAAGCCCTCGGCAAAGATAAAACTTGTTACAAAAACTGAGTTGGTCGAGCATGTGTTTATCTTACCCATGCCTACACATGCCATTGCAGTCAAATGGAAAACCGGTCTTACTACAATGAAAATAATCCGAGGACTAACAAAAAATAAACTCGGTGGGTACTGATTTCTTTATTATAATTATCCTCATAATTATTATGAAGGAAGTAAGGTCTCAAACGTAATCATGAATGGCTTTTTAACAACTGAGAATTACAAACGTAACCATGAATGGGTTTTTAACAACTGAGAATTAAACTCTACAAAATATTATATTACGCTTAGGAAAACTTAAAGGTGTATGTGGGCATAATTTAAAAGTTCTTGAAGTACAATGCATGTTTAATACTTCGTTGACTTTGAGCCACAACTGAGTGGAACAGGAGAAAGTGTTCCTACATTTTCAGCGGAAAAAAAAAGGCGCATTTTCTGCAAGTAGAATAAAAAAAGTTCGACAAGAAATTTCGTTCTGCGTCACAATTTACACATCGGTGATCGAAACTCAGCTTTAAAAATCACATCTGTGTATGTGCCGAATCAGTTGGCCAACTAGTTTATATAGATGCCGTTTCATTATTATATCGCCCACGATATCTTTCTCCATGGACATTAAGGTGACTACGCTCCTGGTGAACAATCTGATGTTTTCACGTTCCGGTACTATTCATCTCAATACCAATACTAAAAGACCTACCACACTTTCTATTTATTATCCGCTCTCAGTCTCTTATTTACAGAACATCATGGTGCTATGTGAAATACCACATGAAAGAAAGGTTGAGTATCTCCCAACTGTGAGCACTTATACATTTTCTGCCTGAAGCTGTTTACATTTACCTCTGTGGAGCAACATTCACTATCGCGTTTCAGTAGCACAGAAGAAAAGACATAGCAGTAGACCATGGACATTGTCTATGATACAATTAAAGATCGGTAGATGAGCTTGTGCAAACAGGTCATTCTTCATAATTATCAACTCTTTGGGCCGGTGATTGAATTATCACCACCAATATACTAAAATCCTTAGTTAAAACTGATCTGAAAATTCCACGAGGACACTAGAGCAGTGTAACCTTTTTTTTTATCCCAATTCCCATGCCCCATTTCAACTTCAAAGAAGTACGGGTTACTGTGATTTAGATTTATACATGTATTACCAAAGCTCATTGTCTACTAAATAGGTTACAAATGCCTTTCTCAGTCTCCAACAATTGCGGAATCCATAATATCTAATAAATCGTCTCCGAAAAAGCCTTCTCTGTTTCCTTTATATTCAAACAAAAAAAGTGGGGGTGGCTCGTCAAAAAATCTCTTGTTTTTTCGAAGTTGCTGAGATTTTTAAAATGAAAAGATCTTTTGCTGACATGCATTTCCTTGGTCTCAATATTTCTTTCCAAAAACTTGGAATTCTAATGAACATGCCAGCGAACAGACCAACAGATAATGAAAAGGACAATGTTGATGCTTGTTGTGAACGTACAGACGGGCGACTGAGGTACGAATATAGGCACCCAAGGCAAGATTTCGATTTCATGAGGATGGTAAGTGCTTGACTGAAAGATGATAATTAGTTTCTTTCTGAATAACATACTTTTTTAAAGGATTCCAAAAAGACCAACTCGAATAGAGGATTATTTAGATTTTTCTCAATCGTCCTGGCATGGTCAATTCCCCAAAGCAACAGAGAAACTCAAAGTTTACTCGCCGAAGTGAAATCAAAACATGTTAAATTACTTTTAGATCTATACAGACTGTATGGGCAGGGACCGCAGAATAACTGGTCACATGCCGTTGCCAAAGTGCATTTTGTTGGCAGTTCGTCACTTCCATGCCCACGTCATTACAAAATTGTGATAAATGAAAAGAACTGATCAGCTGAAACCCAATCGATGATAATTCGGGATCTTGTTCTAACGAATGGACTTTTCACCTCTGACCTCTCATGATAAATGAGGCGCATTAAGTTAGTTCAGTCATCGCTCGGGGCAAAGACAACATCAGTCTCATCATCGAGTAAACCCTTGATCAATTTACAGCTGACAATCCCTTCTATAAACCCTTGATCAATTTACAGCTGACAATCCCTTCTATCTCTCCCCTCTCCTCTAATGTGTTCTCTCTCTCTCTCTCTCTCTCTCTCTCTCTCTCTCTCTCTCTCTCTCTCTCTCTCTCTCTCTCTCTCTCTCTCTCTCTCTCTCTCTCTCTCTCTTGATCTGCTCATTTTGTCAACTGTCGACTGAAACGTTTCCTAAACATAACAATGACCTTCTGTTACTTAACACCCTTATGTAATTTGCACAATATGACAACGTGCGCAATGAGTGTGAGAAATTCAGATTCCATTTCACAACAACACACCGTTCATCCACAATGCATTTAACAGTTCTTTTCAAGCACAAGTTAAAATATCATGTATACAATTCTGCCCATTTCATTTTCCAATAAAATTAGACACCCTAGATGTATGAGTGTGAAAAATACTTTCAACATCTTCCGCTGATTTAGGATTATGGCCATTTTTTATTTTATACTGTATGCCACTGATGAAACGGACCACACAAAAACCTTCTCTACTCCTTTCATTTTCTGCCTTTTCTCCCCTTATTCTTCCGTAACTACGTCCGACGTCATGAGGCTCTTTTAACTATTATTGGACCATGTTTTGTATTTGCTGTAGATCTATGTCTCTCATTCTTTTTCAAACAGTGTTCCTTTCTTCGTCTTCTTCAATATTTCAAATTACTACTCACATACTCTATGCGAACAATAAATCTAATTTTTCAACCTATTTGAGTTTCCCTGGACTACTTCAACCATTATCCTCTAAAATTCCGGGAGACGGAAAAATATATTGAGATGGACAGCAAATGCAACCTATCTCTGTAGGGACATGACCTTTAAGTTAACCACCAGCAAGTTAGTAACTCTATGCCGCAGGCCAACAGAAACCAATCTTTCTCTGAACATGGATTATGATTGTAGAGCTACAAGAATGGCCGGAAGGCAAAATTTCAACGGACATTTACCTCCTGATGGATCAAAGGATAGACTAGTTGTAGAAACATTTCCCTGGCGTCACGCTTCGGTGGCGTCAAGAAGGAAGTCCCTGTAACTGTGCACTCATAAATCATGACTGTCCTGCAAATACGCAGTTCTGCGCCGACAACCAAGAAACTGTAACCAAAGCTAGCTATTCAGTCCTTTCACAGTTGGCATGTATATAGTTACAAGTACTTGTACTGTGAATCTGCAGCTTTTGATGGCAAAGGCATATCAAGGGCATGAATCGGTTGCTGTGACAATATATAGAGGGAACAATGAACATTGCAAATAACATGATCAACTGCCCCTATGAAAGAGCTTTTTGTTGGATACGTGGGGGTCATGAATGGGTCGGGCAAATGAGCATTTAATAAAAGGCTCCCTTTCCCAGTGTCTGAATTACCTGCCTGTCTACGTTACCATCATCTTTCTGTTCAACAGATAAGTTTGCAGCCTGGCATAACTTTTGCGATACGGACCGTATTGTGGTAGTTAAAAAATTTTCTGCTACTACACAATAGTCCCTATATGACAAATATAATGCCCCGCGAACTGTCTAGTATCCCATGATGGCAAAATGACATGCAATGACTTTACACATTTTATCCCAAACGAAAAGAGTTGTCTCTTAATCAAAGATACAGATCATCTTCGCAGTTATGAACGCGATAATAGCCTTAAATAATGTTAAAGGGGTAGTCTAACTTGTAACCATGACAAAAGATAACTAAATGAGCTAAGTTTGAAGGAAATCTGGGTTATTGGAAATATGGCAGGGCAGGGCAGCACCGAACAGAAAGGGAAAGGAGGAATGCTACTAAAACCGGAATGCCGATTTTCCTGCCAAAGAACTGGCTTTGTTAGATGCACCCTGATGTAGAAATATGCTTTGATACTGGCCTATTGCGTATTCTTTGCATTTTAAACCCCATTTCCAGTGAGTGCCACCTGCACTTTTTCATCTTCGCCAATTTATATGGTGTTCGCTTCATAAGGGACAGGATCAACACTAAAACTTTTCATGCCCAAGCAAATGTATTTAAATAGCCAAAAAGTAATGCTTTGCACAGCTAGGAGTTGGCGTTTTGAGAAAGGGCAAAGAAAGGAAAAGTGGGGAAGAAACTAAGGATCAAACCGAAACAAGATTTAGAGTAACTCCGTCAGGATTGTGCCCTCTTGATCTGAAACAAATGACACGTATATTTTGCAGTGACTGACAGTACAAGGGCACGTACGTCACTGACACGTTCTTCTTTTCTGACTTTACGCTTTGAGCCGAGTGAGGGGGGGGGGGGGGGGGCTCTGCGATCGCAATGGCAGACTTTGATACCATTGGGTCCAAAAGTAAGCCCGAACACCTATTTCAAGTCTTCGACGTTTCTTTCTAAATGAAACAGATTTTGGTACTGAAATAAATTAATGGATGCCGCCTTGATATTAGTACAAGCCATGAAAGAAATTGAGGACCGACTTCAATTACCTTTTATTTCAACATTCGCCCTTATCGAAAGGCAAAGCTGTGACTTGAGGACAAAACTTCACACTGAAAATCCTGTAAAAAATTTGATCGAAAACATTATTGACCTACCAAATTTATCAAGAAAAGACTATCAAATACACGAAGATACATTTGTATTTACTTAAGGGTACGGAAGGACAGTGTACATCAAGGAAATTTGATGCCATGATTTCTTTCTCCTCAAAAAAAAACAAACGATTTACTTTCACTTCCTATTTCTGTAGCAAGGAATGCCCTGATGGAAATATGTGTGACCAAGCTCAAAATCCGGGACTATCGTCTTCGCAGGGGGCCTAAATATCTGAGATACTGTAGCTGTTCAAAGCTCTTGAAATAGTCCAACAGTAGTTCTTACCGTGCCAAAATATGTCAATCAGTTTCCAGGAATGAAGTAGGTCAGCAACGTGCCTGTCGCAGATTAAACATGTCTGTAAATTTCGAATGTTTAAATTCTGTAGTTGCATTAGAATTTTTAACACACTTAGACCAAGTGCCGGAACTATGCCTGAACAGAGGCTGTCCATGTTGGAGACTTTTTTTGTTGTTGTTGTTCTATGATTTATATGTTTGGCACTGGTTTTCTATTTAATTTCATATTTAAGGAGACATCTTTACTTTTGAGTTATTTGAGTATTCTTATAGTCACCAGAGTAGAAATCTAGTTTTTGCTAACAGCTCCTTGCTCAATGGACTCGTTTTAAACGTACAAGTCCCATGACACAAACAAAACAAACAATGTGGCCCACGGAGACGCCACTGACCGAGGGAGGTAGAGAGGGGAATGGGGAAAGCCGAATTAGGGGTAACAAGTATGTATTACATTTCCCGAAGAGCAAAGTATAACCTATGTGTTGTGATATGTGGACAGCAGACCTCCAATCTGCTGCTGATATTTTTCACATACATTTTGAAAGAATTTTATGACTCTTTGCTTTCTATAGTGTTGGTTATTACATGCCCGTCGTCCTTGGGTGTGAGAGCACGGAGAGACAACGTTTATCAACATCTATGTTTCACTCTTGATATAACGCATCAAGATACGCCTTTCTAGAGTTGAAGGTGCAAAAGTTCACTGGACTCTGCAGAGGGTGCCGAAATCCCTAATGTAGATAACACGGCTTCCAACCGGGTATTAAGATAATAAGTGATAGCTGGATACCGTGTTAAGTTAACAAACTGAAAGCTTTGAAGGGTCGACCTAGATGCTAGTAACGCGTTAGATACCCTCAGTCGAGTTAGGTAAAGTTGTGCATCATTTCGCGTCGGTTTCCCTGCTCCACATGGACTAGGTCAAATTTTACTTGGCTGTTATCTCTCTAATAACGCAGTATACATGGTCCTCGACTTCTAAAGTAGGGTGGTCACAAGTAAGCGGACCCTCATACACATCCCCATCATTTGATATGGGGCTCGTATAGAATTCTGGGTGCGTAACGGGGTATATTTCTTCTAAATATATAGCTGCACAGAAGAAAACGAGGGTAAATGTACTGTGACACACAAAACCAATGAAATCCCATGATTTTCTACTGTCTTAATTGTACCATCCTCAAAAACTGGCATACGGGTCCTCTTTCTCTTTTGAAAGAAAAGAAATCCCTGGTGTCTGACGTTGTATTCAACTGAAGTTTGGTCACCACAAATACACATTTCAAACAACTTGACGTCCCCCCCCACCTCCCCCTTTTGTTTTCTCACGAACTGCTTGAATGCATGTGCGCATAGAGTTTCCAATGCATTCTTTACGTTAAAAAAAAAAGTGCATGGATCTCTCTTATGCTGCAACTCCAGGATTATTAATTTAATCAACGTAATGCCTGCCTACTGCCTTCAGCTGTAGCGTATAATGAAGAGCAGTCCACTAGCTGCAAATATTTCCTCCTTTAAAGCATGAGAAAGACGCCAATTTATATTGAAACCATTCCTCAAATGCCATGTCGCCATCAGAACATCTTTCTTTCAGATGTGTATCTTATCCATGATGATCGTTTTCAGCACATGCAAGGACCTTGCATGCAGAGAGCGACAGTGGCTAGAAAATAGTTCAGAATCATTACAGAACAAGTACTATAAGGTTCCATTTAAGGTTTTAATAGTGAAGGCTATCCACAGCAAAGCCAATGTGCATAAAATAGAGTATGCCATAACGGCTTTTACAAAATGTAGTAAATTCATTTATATGGAAGTGATGTTACAAAGGCAAACAAGTACAATTTGTATTTATCAGCTGTACAGAAAAGAGGTATGCCATAGAGTTGTGCAATATATTTTGGCTCCACTTACGATCTTTTTGATTGCAGAATGTCACAGGCAAAAATAGCAATGGCTGCCTTGAATGATAAATTCCCGTCCTCTCCCTAATACTCCCCCCCCCACCCCCCCCCCTCCCCGAAAAAAAAGCTCCCAACCGGCAACAGAAGTCTATAACTCCTAAGGATACAAGGATGCGAAATGGAACAGTAAACACAAATGCGGCAAAAAGAGGAAGCTGTATTGGTGGCAGTGGTTGCAATAATTGTGGCATTAATAGGAAATGTAGTGGAATTAGCGGTGTGAGTAACAGTGGGTTCACTGGGGCAGTCACCCTGAGTAACTGGGTTTCAGTAGCCACAGCATTAAAATTTGCAGTAACATCAATACTTGGATTTTTATTGTCACTGAAATTGCTTGTTGTTCTAAAAAAGCTACACACATAAAAAAAAAGGGCTTTTTATCTCATGCAAAAAGTCTTGATTCCGGGTGGACTGGGAAGATCTATGGGAGTTAGTGAACGAGATATTGGCTATACATTCCAGTGTTCAGATCCAGTGACGCAAAAATAGCTACTAATAAACTGTCTACTTCAAAATCCAGAGATGACATGTTCAAGACGTTGATCCTATCTTTACAAATTTACCAACTGGAAAATTTCTTGCTGCTTATTGCAACAATACCGAAATTCAGGTTGCCCGAAGCTCAAGGAGGGGGTGTATAATTTGCGGTTTCTAGACTGGTCCATGCGTGAAACGGAAAAAGAGAAGGGACACCGAAAAATACGACCTCAACATGTGGTTGACAATACTCATCACCCCTACGGAGGCAAAACAAATCTGTAAAGAACTTAGGTTTTTCTGCAACTGCTGACTACAGAAATGTTGTGTTACCACTTTTTTCTTCATGTTGCACGAGACGATTCTTAGCCTGTGTTAGGATGGTAATCGGAGTAATTGCACCATTTTTCATTTTAAAGTGGGGCGGGTGACTGCTAAACACAGCGGAGCTCTGCAATTTAACATGGCGCACTTTGGTCCGACTTCAATGCAATACTCTCTTTCGTAGTGTAATCTAATACCGAGCACTTTGTTCAAAGCTTTTTTACCCATGTTAGTGTCAAAGGTAGACAAATTTACAGTCCGATTAGGCACCCCCCCCCCCTTTTTTTTTTTTTAATCTATGGTGCTTAAATACTATCAACAGTTAAGCCCCCTCGAACTTTAATCTGCGGCCTGGCAACTGTCTTCGTAAAATGCCGATATCAGTTTATCAAATTGCACCAGAGGTGTAGTGTACAATCATAGGTCCAGAGTTCCGTCGACATTATCACCAGGTGATTTAACACTTGGTATTCTCTTCACTTTTCACATAGATCAAATTGATTATTCTATTTATAGTAGCTCTGTCACAAAAAACAGCCTTATTGCACAGAGCTGTGTATGAATTTTGGCAACTTTTGACCACCCCTCTCCACATGTACGATTGGCTTCAATTCCCCCTACCCTTCTTACGAGCCTGTGCCAAATAGAAAAGTGAATGTTCATGATAGGGCCTCGGTACTCTGGAACTTCTAGTGGCATTTTGCATCGATTATTTGACTTGTTTCATTAGATACAAAGCCTATATTTGATGTTTATGTAATCCTACAATTCATTTTGTTCAATAAAGAGTAAATATTAAACCAAACGTTGATTTATGACCATAATTGAAGAGCACGTACGCTCCCCAGTGACCACTCCTCCTTTCCCCCATACCCTCACTCCCAGTTGTTCGCTTTTCATATGCTGGAAACTAAATGTAAAAGCATGAGATCTGTCTACTCAGAAGAATAAAATGAAAACGCTGATCACAGACAGTTTTGCGCTGTTGTGTAAACAAATCAGTGATTTTCGTTCCAAATTTTACATGGTGAAACGAATAATATTGCTTTAAAGAGATCTGTAAAATTTAAATCTGAGTAAAGGTAATCTGTAGCGAAACAGTAATTTCTAGAGAAACTGCAGACTGCTTTAAATGCCTTTTTTTTTTTTTTGCTCTTGTTGTTTTTTTCAAGTGCTCCAAGTAGCCAGTTGTCATCATTCATTATAAAGTGAAACTGGGCTGAAAACTATACAATCTGGCGTTTGATGAGAAAATGTTTACAGCATTAACTACAAGAATAGAGTCTTTTTTCTGATGTTCAGTCTCCATATCAAGGAATAACTTCAAACTCTACTTGCTAGCAGTTTTTCCCGAGATTACTGACCTCTTCTCTGCGTTGTGTTATGTAACATTCTCCACGTGTCAAGATAGCATGTGATAGTGATTGATTATTGTCTGCGATCAATTTCACGGTGTGAAGTGTCCAGTGTGTGTTTAACCGTTCAATGGGCCACCCGTCTATCTCATCTGCTTTCATTTATTGCTAGAATATGTCTATTTGGTCCACTTCATGGTCCATCACGTGCATATCTAGATGGGTGTGTGTGTGTTTGGAAGACACGTGTAAATTTAGTTCACCGGCCCCGTTAACTCCAGTACCTCACTACATAAATCAAAAAGCGTTTTTGCAAAACTAGTAAGTCAAATTCTGCATGAATTATGGCCCCTTTCAGATAGTCATTCAAAATTAGTGTAAAACGCGATGGAAGTGTTCAGTTAAAGTGTAAGCAAGTTAAAGTAAGTGTTCGGATAAAGACAGGACACAGCCAGTTTTAACTGAACCATTACATCGCGTTTTACATTAATTTTGAATGACTGTCTGAAAGGGGCCACAACTCAGGTACAATTGATTTACCCACTTTTGGAAAAAACGCTATTCAATTATGCCCGGCTATCCTAGATTTTCGTATACCACTAAGAAAGAGTAAGATCATTAGGTCCTGTTTATATGGTTCGCCCAAATCGAATTTGTATCAAGCTCAGTGACCACATACTCTGGGTGGAACTTTTAATACTTTACCACACACAGTGGTAGATATAAATCTATTTTTTTATAAAAACTGCCCACGTGGGTTGGCTTCGAATTAAGGTCAGAGACACTTATTTCCCTAAGTATGGAAAATCACATTCCAAGTCTCCATTTCTATATTTTGTTTCAATAGCCCACTCTTCATTCATTCAGTCCATTCTCTCTTTTTTTTTCATCCCCTTTCCATCCACCTCAACCACCATCGAACTGGCCAAAGCGTCAATTCCACTTATCCACCTACAATCCGTTCACCCATGCATCCGAGCTAAACCGCTTCATTCCAGGTTTATTTTTCTGAACACTACAGATTGCAATGCCCTTCTATTCCATCTTCAAGATGCGTTTCCCTGAATTAAATACAAAACGCTGGATAAAAATCTGCTCCATTTCTACCACTGTTTTCCCATCTCTCTGCCTCGCTGTTCCATCAGTCCACCAATGATCTTATCTTTCCTAGAATGGACAAACTTTTCTACTGCAACCATACACGAGAACGAATTAGCAGGTGCTTATCAGATTATGGGACATTAAGCCTAAATTGCTACATAGAAGCACGAACAGTTCTGAAACTGTCCGTTGGTCACGTTGCTAAAGTGGATGAATGCGCCTTTGACTCTGCTTGCTATCTTCTCCCAATTCTTGCAACATTCAGAGACTGCCTGTCCAAAACTACTGAGTATGACAATACATATTTTCAAGAAATGTGAACAGGAATACAACCCACAATGGCCACAGTATCCATTTTTCCTTCTTACTGAATTCTATCTGTACATGTTCACTGCAGTGTCTTGTCGGTCATTCCTCGTTGAGCCCCAGACGACTTATTTATGACTTCGACAGCACCGGATCAGACCTGATAACTGGACGTCGAGTTCATCATGAGTTCATGTTATTCGGCATAAATCACAGTTTCGGTGACAAATGTTACATGGAAGTTATCAGTCATCTTGTAAAGGTTTGCACTGTAACAACAGAGGCCACTCTACATGAAGCATTAGCAAATAGACAAACCAGAGAAGGGAGATTTTGCCTTTGTCTTTCTACAACCTGCCAATTCTGCAAACAAAATTGTGAATGGAGTAATTACATAACACAAACTAGCCAAACAATCTTCCATGCCCTCACATAGAAACATCGCAGATAATAATGTGGTCCAACACATCAATGCATTCATATTCAGTGGAAATAATGTGTCGCAGTAGGAGGGTAAACTTACGAAATTCAGGCATTTTTGTGAAGTTTCCTAATAATAATGTAATTACTGTGATACACTTCCAGCTCCTATTCCCCCCCCCCCACCCACCCACCCACTTATCCCGTTTTCAATACACATAGTTCCACAATATGCACCATTTTCCTTTCACCTGATTCCCTGAAAATGCAATAGCGTTGAGTATAAATTTGCGAATCGAAGGTCAATTTTGCCTCTTAAAATGTCGCGCGTCCTAGATCAGAATTCACACTACAGGGTATAATAATAATTGTACCGTCCTTACATAGGTAGGCCTACAGTTGCATCTCTCAAAATTTATTCACAAGAACTCTGTGAATCGACAGGTACATTACTGGGCCAGTTGGTTTATTCAGAATGCAGTTTAGATTGCGTTGTTGTTTTTTTTCAAACTGCAACCCTAAAATATTTCACCACAAAAAAAAAAAAAGAATACTGCAGGTTCGCGCAGACAACCCCACACCAAAATAGCGTAGATAGTAGTTTGATCTGGAAGTCTTTGGATCAACGCCACAAGCTGAAGTAGAACCAGTGCAACTGTTCTTGTCTGAGGACAAAATTACAGAGGATAATGGCCTCTGGCCAAATACTTTTCCTTAAACCAGCCTTCTTGAAAATCATTTTGCATTTAAGTTGAAGCAGAAAGGGTGACAATTATGACGATAAATACGCCAGGAAAAACCACCTGACCAGACTATCAATTATGTCACTCGTAATCCCACACTACACTAAGAACATAGTATACAAGTGATACAAGGGCAGGAAAAAATAGCGCTGTGATCTAAAGAGACAAAGAGAAAACAACAAAGAGTTTACACAGGCGCCTTGCTCTTCTTTCTTGATGATGTGGTCTCTCTCACCCCGATGGCAAGCCAAAGACAACACAATGACATTTCAGTCAATACTGTTGTGTCCACAAACATCGTATGCCAGGGACGGTCCAGCTTTGGGGGGGCAAAGACCCAAAACATTCATGACCCAAGACAAGTTTAAGACAGTAGGGGAGAATGGATTGAGCTCAGGCTGACTACAAGCTCTCAACAACATCCGCAGTGAACGTTTTAACAATTCTAATTTCTATTCTTAGCCTCGACGGCAGTACGAAGTTCGACAGAATCCTCAGCTAAACTTTCCAGCCGCAATCTCATCAAGAGCCTAACTATCAACAATAAGAGATTTATGGCTAAAGTCCAGATTTATTGCTGACATCTGAGCCATGCAATATTAAAGGCCTTTATCGCGAACACTCGAGTTGGCGTGCGTCTCTATACTTTCAAACCTTTGTGACTTTGGTTTGACTAGAGGGAATCTATGTCACTGAAAATGTATCAAATCCTCTTTCAACTCGAAGGACCTGTATAGTAGGCATATTAAAGACTATCGCGACCGTCTATAATACATGCATGTTTCTATCTTTTGACTTTACCCGTCAATCTCTATTACTATCCATCCTGACATCTGAAATATAACCGAAAACAGACCACAATGCAATGCAAATCTCACTTGAAATTCCCTTCATAATCATCCAAATTAAATATGTTTATTGTCGAAATGTTTTTCCACGTCTGTGAAGGTTTCGGAATATTTGACTTTAATCACCAAACCAAAATTTCAATGGAATCTCAGACATACGTTATTGTTAAACACCGTGATCATACTGATTACATACTTATTAACCCCCCTCCCCCCTCCACAAAAAAAAAGCGAGTGCACGCACACACACAGAGAGAGCGAGAGAGTTTTTCGACATCATCGTGATGTTAAACAATCAGTGACAGCGAGCTATTATCCGAGACACAGAATACCGAGACGGACCATTCCTTCTTTCACTATAATTATGTCAACACCTTGTGCGCGTATAAACACGGTGAGTACTACTCACAGAGCTCTGTGGTACTAGTCTTTTTCGTTAATTATGAAGGGGGTGTGGTGCCAATTGTTGCATTGTTGACATGGATGGTACGCGTACAGGCCGGCGGACGGAAAGTGATGAATTGGTCCGTCTCGATATCCTGTGTCTCGGCTATTATTCTCCAACCCCAGTCCCCTTTCTGATTTTGATTTCTGCTTTTACCGGAACGCTTACGATAGATCATTTAATACATATTCTCTTGACATGGACGCGTCGTAATATACTACCAGTTTCTTCATTAGTTGTTTCCATCTTGCTATTATACTTAGTTGCCAATCTGAAAGGTCCACAGGGTACAATCAGCGCAAATGTTTCAAATCTGTATTTCGTAGCTATTTCGCACAGCAATGATACTGCGTGAGGCCCAATATTTCTGGTTCATACTTTAAGTCTGAAACGAACACATACTACCAACTAAGTAACACCGTTATGTGACTTTCATTGCCTGATTCTTATAAGAAGACCAGCTGAGTCTTGCCACTGTCTGGTAACCAGATTTGGCCTCTTTCCTTACAGCGATGTCACAAAACTGCTGCTTGTTTTGATCTGGCAGTCAAAACAGTGCACTGAGCAACATGGCTATAAGTCGTGGTGTGGGATATAAACTAGTGCTACACGTACGGATGTAGAAGTTTGGTAAGGCTTGAGGAAGAATAGACATGAGTGCACATTTGTTGGCCGTGACGTAACTAATGCTGGCTTTCTACCAGCTAATCTGATGCTATTAGTGGCCGGTATTGTGAAGTTTCCTAATAATAATGTAATTACTGTGATACACTTCCAGCTCCTATTCCCCCCCCCCCCCACCCACCCACCCACTTATCCCGTTTTCAATACACATAGTTCCACAATATGCACCATTTTCCTTTCACCTGATTCCCTGAAAATGCAATAGCGTTGAGTATAAATTTGCGAATCGAAGGTCAGATATGAAAACCGCCTTTAGTCAGATGAAAGTAGCTCTTGGGCCAATCATCACCAAAAGCGCCCCACTTAAGTCTGTAAATGGTGAACCCATCACAGATAAAAATGAACAACTGAATAGGTGGGTAGAGCATTACTCTCTGTTGTATTCAACTGAGAAAAATATTCCACCAGATTTTGAGGAACACCTCCAAAAACTGCCAATAATGGCCGAACTTGATGCTGAACCTTCCTTAGTCGAGCTTTCCAATGCAATCGACCACCTGTCTGCTGGAAAAGCCACAGGAAGTGACAACATTCCTGCAGAGGTATTAAAAGACCTAAAAGGCCCACTATTACCACACCTGTATAATCTGTTACTGCAGTGTTGGAAAGAAGGCGTGATACCACATGATATGAGAGACGCCAAAATTGTCACACTTTACAAGAACAAAGGAGACAAAGGCGACTGCAACAACTATCGAGGCATATCCCTCCTCAGCATTACTGGAAAGGCTTTTGCTCGCGTCATCCTCTGCCGCCTTCAACAACTGGCGGAAAAAGTCTTACCAGAAACACAATGTGGCTTTCGAAGCAAACGATCAACTATTGACATGATATTTGCACTTCGGCAAATCCAAGAAAAATGTAAAGAACAAAACAGGCCGCTTATAACATGCTTTGTGGACCTAACAAAGGCTTTCGACACCGTAAGCCGATCTGGCCTGTATGCAGTCCTTAAATCCATAGGCTGTCCACCAACATTGCTAAAACTTATTGCATCCTTCCACACTGACATGAGGGCATGTGTCAACTTTGAGGGCTGCACATCCAATTCATTTGCTGTAAACAGCGGTGTGAAGCAGGGATGTGTTCTTGCTCCTACCTTATTTGGTATATATTTTGCAGCCCTACTCAAGAATGCCTTTGGTCAATGTTCAGGTGGAGTACTTATTAACACCAGAGTGGACGGCTCCATTTTTAATGTTGCCAGACTAAAAGCAAAATCTCGTACAGAGCATATTATGTTACAAGAGCTCCTCTTCGCAGATGATGCTGCAATCGTGGCCCACGATGAAACCACGCTCCAGGCTCTCATCAATAGCCTTGCCAAAGCCTGTGACAAATTTATGCTAAAGATCAGTGTCTCAAAAACTGTAGTTTTGACACAAGGCTTGAGAAACCCCAACCCAATCATGCTGAATGGCTCTCCTCTGGAGCAAGTGGGAAAATTCTGCTACCTAGGCTCAACCATCAGTGGTAGCACAGACATAACAACTGAAATAAATGCCAGAATAGGAAAGGCGGCCACAGCTTTTGGCAAACTCTCAAAAAGGGTGTGGAACAATAGCAAGCTGACCATCAAAACAAAGGTACTCGTGTACCAAACTTGCGTCCTAAGCACCCTGCTGTATGGCTCAGAGACATGGACCACCTACTCCAAACATGAAAGATCCCTCAACTCCTTCCACCTGCGCTGCCTACGCAAAATTCTCAAGATCAAGTGGCAAGACAGGATCTCAAATATCGAAGTTCTGAGCCGAGCCAACATTCCATCAACTCAGGCTCTCCTAGGCAAAAAAAGACTGCGGTGGCTTGGACATCTCCACCGTATGGAAAATGATCGCATCCCCAGACAAATTCTCTACGGGGAACTTGCTACTGGCAACCGACCCAGAGGTAGGCCACATCTGCGATTCAAAGACACTTGCAAGGTCACGATGAAAGCATTCAACATCGACCCCAATGAATGGGAGAACCTTGCAAACGATCGAAGCAGATGGAGACAAAAATTGCGCAGTGGCACGCTCGCAATAGACTTCAAGGCAAAAGAAACATACCTGACAAAACGACAGAGGCGGAATGAAAACACTCGCCAAAGTGAACCCAAAAGACTGACCTGCAATCACTGCCATCGCACTCTCGGGTCAAACATTGGTAGAATAAGCCACGAGAGAAGCTGTCAGTCAAAATGAAAGTGAATATTCTAGCTGCTAAGACCGTCTGTAAAGACGCTAAAGGCCATATATACATATATATTGTTCATGACCAAGAATGGCCATTATGCAAACTGAGAACATCGGAAACATCGGGGTTATATCATTCTATCACTGACGCCATTATTATATGGATGATACAGTGCAAAACAATCGTCGTAACAATCATGTGTTCAAGTCAAAACAAAACATAACTAATATCGGAAATCTTTTAGTGAAAATTTTCCTTCTTGTTTCACTATGGTTTGCAAGCTCATAATCGGACAGCCATCGAGTAATGATTACATCTTTAACGTACCATAATCTAATATCACTCTATCGGTCTATCAGTACAAATTGCCGAATAGAGCCAATGTATGCCATCTACTATCAGTTCTTGAAATCTATTGAGTGTTCGCGACCATTTTCGTGCATGAGACAGACAGAACTTATCAAAACCAGTATTTTATTAGATTTGACTACAGTAGTACCGCCACTAAAATGCTCATCTAGACCTGCAAACGGGCGCTTAGTTTACGAGTGCACTAATGAAGCGATAAAACCCTAGAATATTACATAGTTTAATTTCAATCCCTTCATTCTCCTCCCCCGTCCAATTATAAACTTATGTATGTGGTGGCGACATTAATATTAGGTCTGGGTTTATCTTACATAGGAAGCAAAGATCCGCCAAAAGCACAAAAATCTATTGTTACTGAACTGATGTTCAATGTTGCCCGATAATGTATACTTGTATCACTTAGTACTGATACTGTGCGAAACCATGGGTTCACTGAGTTCAGATCGTTCAGAAACACAACTATACTAAAATATATTCACACTATCCAGAATGTACAAAATCCTAGAAGACGTTTCAAACACTCCAGAGATGCAACAAGTTACCCAGACAGCAGTCTGCAAAGAACTAAAGCCGATTTGCACAAAGGAATGGGCACAATCCATGTGCTGAGAAAACTCCAGCCGAGAATGTAAACAAAACAATAAATCCTTTTCAAATGCTGTTTTCATGCACTCAGTACCCAGACATCACCATGCGGGAGACATTAGTTGTTGGAGTTCCATAATAATTACCGCAGTTCTGATGCCAAAGCGTGGACTGAGAAGTATGAACTACATATGGCTCACATTCAAAGACTTAGCAGGTCATGTCAGTCATTGCATGGGATTATTTTGCTTTCCTTTAAACGCATCAACAAGTAGTAAGTACATGTATACTCGCTGATATGCGTAGGAAACACACACACACACACACACGGACTCACCCACGCGCTCACACACACACACTCAAAACTCCGACAGCCCGGAGTTTCAAGACCCTAAAAAAACCAACAACCCAAAGCTTTGCTTGCTTCGTTCGTCGTCACGGTTGTTGCTATGCCTCTGCCATTGCTATGTGTGTTGTTATTACTGCTGCCACTGAGGTAATCAACGCAACACTTGAAACAAGTAATCGCCCATTTGTGAAAAACACTCTCTGAGTTTTAACTGGTGTCCCTCACCAAGTTCTACTAAAACCTTAAAGTAAAAAACATCCTGCTGTATGATGTAAGCAATACTAGTTCCCGTGGTATCAGGCGCGCAGGCGTGGCGAAACCTGTTTTCAATTATTCATTCATGTAGTTTATTTTCGGACTTGTCCCTTATTTTCCTTTCAATGCTAGTGAGGGGAATGGCTATTTCAGCAATATAATGGTGCTCAGATATGGAGATTAACAAACGCGGCGTGAAATAGCTGTTGTATGAGTAATTGAGCCAAAATGCACTCAAAACATTGCAATTACATTTTAGAGTTCTAAATTAATTATGTCATCATTTGACTGGCAACATGCAGATACCATTATAATATCTGAAGAGCGCTGCATGATTTTGATTGGCAGACTTAAGGGGCACTCCCACTGGACTTGACAAGCATGACACATGCATAGTTTAAAGAGCCAATTTTTACTTTGTTCGTTACCTGCCAGTTAAAGAAGTTAAAGTTTCTCGTCATCCTTCCTCACACACAACCATTGAGACCAAAATATCAGGCAAATTTTACATTCAGGTTAAAAAACGCAATAATTGTTGGTTGTTGTTTAGGAGTCACGCCATCTTCGAGTCTCTTAATTTCAAGGCTCTGGTGTTTTTCCTGATATACAAAGAACATAAGCCCAACCCTGGGTCCTCGTCCCGGGAGGTGGAAACAGGACAAAGTAGGGGATTGCTGGGTTCGGGCGAAGTACGGTGTGACCTTGTGATGACGATACTGGCGTATCTGACGGTGAGTGCAAGAAACAGAGGTGTAGATACTCCTATTCAAAGAAAAGAAAAAGCAAAAGTGTCATCAACATCGGCACCTGGAATGTTAGGACCATGAAACAAATGGGAAAACTTACACTCCTGTTAGAGGAGCTGAAGGAACTCAGCATGAACATCACTGGACTGAGTGAAGTACGATGGGACAAACAGGGCCTATTCAGGACAGAAAATCACACCATCGTATACAGCGGAAACAAACGCGGCATGAATGGTGTTGCAATTATACTGGACAGACGCTTACGAGACAACATTAGCAGCCATGACGCTATAAGTGATAGAATTGTCACTGTGAAACTTGACACCCAACCCGTGCCCCTGAACATCATACAAGTATACGCCCCCACATCTGCGAGCACAGAAGAAGAAATAGAGCTGTTCTATAATGACCTACAATCAGTAACAGACAAAATCCCAAGCAGAAAAATATGCATAATCATGGGAGATTTCAATGCCAAAGTGGGAGAGGGTGAGGATCTGGAATGTGGGATAGGACCCTATGGATTAGGAGAACGAAACGACCGAGGAGACATGTTAGCATCTTTCTGCCATGCAAATGAAATGAGCATCACGAACACTCTCTTTAAACACCCGATGCGAAGAAGATACACATGGATAAACCCTGGAGGCAATCTCCGAAACCAGATTGATTACATCCTGATTGACAAAAACTGGAAAACAACTGTGCTCAACTCAAAGACAAGGCCAGGGGCAGACTGTGACACTGACCACATTTTAGTGACAGCAAAGCTGAGATTGAAAGCCTATAGGAAGAGCAAGCCAAAACCCACCACCAGATTTGACACGGACAAACTGAAAGACCCTGAAATCAGCAATGCTTTTCAGATCGAAACAGAAAACCGTTTCTCAGCATTACTCAAGGAGTGGTCAGCTGAAGAAAGACACCCAGATACACTGTGGAAAGACATGAAAAGAATTTGGAGTGAAACAGCTGAATCGAAACTCGGGAAAAGAACGAGGAAAACTCCCAAACCATACATCAGTGAAGAAGTGATAGAGCTTGCAAAAAGAAAGAGCAAAGCCAGAAAACTTAGTAAACAAGATGAATATCATACACTGAAGAAGGAAATCCAAACAAAGATCAGAAGAGACAAGAATGCATGGTTAGAAAGAGAGTGTGCAAACATAACAGAATGTAATACACAAAGAAAGTCAAAAGAAATGTTTGAACAAATAAAAAAAGTAAAAAAGAGGGATTTCCAACCACAGAACTTGAGTCTGAACAACAAAGAAGGCACAACACTGACAAACACAAAAGATGTGCTCTCAAGATGGCACGAATACGGCAAGATGCTGTTTGCGGACAACATCAGACCAGACCCGAGGGACCTCCAACAACCAGACTCACAACAGATAGATAAAGAACCAGAACCTCTCTTGGAGGAAGTACAGGCTGCAATAAAACAAATAAAGAATGGAAAATCCCCTGGATTAGACAACATACCAGGTGAACTCCTGAAACATACCAGCGAATCAGGAATAAAAGCACTCCACCAAATGATCTGCAAAATTTGGCAGACAAATGAATGGCCAAAAGACTGGAAGCTACAAGAATTCGTCATGCTATACAAAAGCGGCAATGTCAAAGACTGTGGAAATTATAGAACCATCGCCCTCATCAGTCACACCAGCAAAATCCTGCTCATCATCATACTCAACAGAATGAAATTTAAGGTAGGAGAGGAACTATCAGAATGTCAAGCTGGTTACAGGACCAACAGAGGAACCGCTGACATGCTCTTCATACTACAAATAATGATTGAACAGATAAGCAATGGAAACGAAGCCTTCATCACGTTCATAGACTACAGCAAAGCGTTCGACAGCGTTAGGCACCATCACCTGTTCGATATAATGATTAAGATGGGATTCCCGAAACACCTTGTGACCCTCATCGCTGCACTAGACCACGAACAAAAGGCAACGATTAGATGGAACACTGAGAACTGTCCATATATCAACATCGAGAAAGGAGCCAGACAGGGTTGCATACTTTCACCTCATCTTTTCAATATTTATACTGAGCAGATCATGAGAAACGCAGACATAGAAGATATGGGAATAAAGATCGGAGGCCGAAACATCACAAACCTTCGCTACGCTGATGACACAGCTCTTATGTCAGATAACATCACCAGCATGAAAAGAGTGTTGCACAGAGTGGATGAAGCGGGCAAGACAGCAGGCCTACACCTAAATGCTAAGAAAACGAAAGTCATGCATACTGGAACAGGGCACCATGAACACCAGGAGATACTAGTAAACAAAACAGCACTAGAAATAGTGACTGATTTCAAATACCTAGGATCACATAAATCGCAAGATGGAAGCTGCTCAAAGGACATAAAAACAAGGATAGGAATGGCAAAACACAAAATGGTTCAACTAAACAACATTTGGAAGGATAGAGGCACACCAACGGACCTCAAAGTGAACATACTTAAGTGCTTGATCTGGCCAGTCCTACTAAGGGACAAGGGGACAAGGTGGTCTAGAGGCAAGGTGCTCGCCTCTCGTGCCAAGGGTCCCGGGTTCGAAACCCGGGCCGTGCAGGCATGTTGGAAGTTTGGGATTTTTCTCATATTTTCGTGTCCCTGATTCTATTGAGGGGTAGGATCGAGTACCTAGTCTTCTCGGATAAGGACGAAAAAATTCGGAGGGCCCGTGTGCACGTTGCGCACGTTAAAGATACCTTGGCAGTTGGAAATCGTAAAGAGCAGGCCGAACAGGCCGCTGCCCGGGCAAAATTAAATTAAATTCATCTCTACCAGTCCCTCCCCCTCCCCCCTCATCTCCCCCCCCCCCCAAAAAAAAAAAAAAAAAACGCCGACCGGCGCTGCACTGTGGCGACGACGTGCCTGCTCCAGTTATAACTGGGCTGCAATGGCACAAAGGCAAAATTTCCCAAATGGGATTAAAGAGTTATACAAATACAAATACAAATATATGGTTGTGAAGCCTGGACACTCAAAAAGGCAGACATAACAAGATTGGAGGCAGCTGAAATGTGGCTTTACAGAAGGCTACTCAGAATAAGTTGGACAGAAAGGAGAACAAATACAAGCATCTTAGAACAGCTTGGCACCACCAGAAGAATAACACCTGAAATAAATAAAAGAAGACTTGCATACATCGGCCACGCGGCCCGAAACAAAAGCACGGCCCTTATGATATCAATCCTTCAAGGAAAGACAGAAACAAAGAGAAAACAAGGAAGACCACCCATTACATATCACGATAACATCAGGAAAGTCAGCCAGCTGGAAATAAGTGAACTAACTAGGGATTGTTCGCGTTTTGAGATATTTTGCAGTGGTAACAGAGGACACTGCGTGTTCGCGTTTTTGAGAGTTTTTTGCAGTGGTAACAGAGGACACTGCGTGGTCGCGTTTTAAGAAGTTGTGAAGAAGAGTGGAGTTGTTTTTTTTATACAACCGATTATGACTATGGTTTTCCGCGTTTCGTGGACCATCTAACGTAATACTAGATATGACAAGTAAGAATACTGATTATGATTGTAACTCTCCATGCGGTCAGTGGATGAGTTATCTAAGAACATACCCGATATAGATATTGAATTGAACCGATTATGACTATATACCGAGATGACTGTGACACTTGACGTGAGCATGGCTTGCGTACGGAAACGGCGCATTAAATTAACTGCTATCGCCTGGTGGCACCTCATCTATCCCGGATTGGATATAATTAGAAATAGATTAAAGTGTAATGTTATTTAATTGAGATTTAGATTATTGTTGAATGCAAGAAGCGCTATATAATTCTTAAATCAAGACGAGCGCTACGCAGATTTTGAAAGAGTACGTCGGGCTAATTATCTTGTCGACGTTTGTTATTTCAGCTTAACTATGGCGAAATTTGTAATTGATAAACCAGAATATGTTGCTATTTTATATAGAGACTGTTAAGCATTGAGGTTGAGCATTTTTCACCTTTTTCGGAGACCGTGGATGGTTTCACATTATATTGTCCTACCAATTATGGACATTCTTTCTCAAAATTTCCATGTGATTCCTTTTTCCACTAGCGTCCATCCTGACCATGACCTGAGTTTCAGACAACATTGACGCCTTTGTCTGCGGGTCAATGAGATGAGAAAATGGCAAACCGAGCGACCAGACCTACTGCTGCCAGGATACCAGTACTTTAATTAACTATTGTTCGTTCATGTTCTATGAATGTATTAATTACGCTCAGTGAAGCGATGAGCTAGTTGCTCAATATTTCAGTCTTTACAGTATGTCTGTGTGAGAGAAGTTTATCACTTTAATTCTTAAGTGCTACAATAATTATATATTATCACAGAACGTCGCATATAAACATACATATGCTATTGTCCATCGATAATGCACGTTCTTAGACAGGATTGGGTGGAGGAGATTTTGTCGTGACATCCACTGTAGCAGCTAACATCGATGACGATGAAGCCGACAGGTGACAGGTGACAAAGAACAATAACCCCCGACCACAATTTTTATTCACATTTGTGTCATGTCACCTTGCTTTACCCTATAAATATTAGACGTGATTTATCGCCCACAGTTTACTAACGACACGAGCCCAATGTGCATTAAGTGAAGATAAGAGTTCCAAGGGTTGTTTTGTTTTCACTGTTCTGTATGGCGACAGCATCAACCTCAAAACTTTTCCCTACTTTCCCCAAAGCGATAAAACAATGATTAAGTTAAATTTTTTAAAAATAATAAAAAACAGGACAAATGAGACTTACTATGAAATAATTTAGGGAAAAAAGTAATTACTGAAAAACAAGGCCTATTATGATTGCTGCGGGGTCGGGCATGCCAGGGCAGGTAGGAAATTATTAAAAGGGGGGTAACGCATGTGGGACAAGTGTGACACCTACTTGTTCAAACTTGCTGGAGGATGTCTTGAACATGTTGATGGTAGCTGTGAACTGAGAGATTGGCAGGGGAGGAGATTGCTACGAATGACAGAATAATGCAGCACGGAGAATGCAAATGCAGTAAAGGCGGGGAGTGGGATGTTGAGATCTCCACGTAAGATCGGTACAGATGAATTACTATTTAATGTTGATCATCTACTACCGTCTGCATGTCATCACATCCTTGCCTCTGAAGCAAACCACTTGAACGCGGTGGTGAAAATAGAGAAAATCAAAAGAGACTGAGACAGACAGCTACAGACGGAGACGACATTTAAAGAGATAGAGAACATAATGACATCTCTGCAAGTGTTGACAAAAAGTGTGTTAAGTGTTCCCTCGTTATCACTTCTGTCACCTTGAAGAATTCTTCACTAGATCTATGTCACTACTGCATACTCTGCAGCTCACTCGAAGTATTGTATTCAGCACTTAAGAGTGGTCTCTAGTTTCTTGAGTGCCATTTTCAAGAAGTTTGTAACAGCATCCACTGATAGGACAATGGATTAAAAGATGCTCATAATTTCCTTTGACCTTGAAATGGCTGGACACAGTTAAATGGATTTATAATTATTTTTTGTTTATACATGATGATGCCACAAGACGCAGCTATGCATTTATTCAGTTTTCATGTACAACACCTCTGCGTCAACGCTGAAAATTTAAGCCACGAGTGGGGGGAGTAAGCACATGATAGGGAGGGTTGACAGATGATTAAATATGATTAAATAATCCATCTCTCTCTCTCTCTCTCTCTCTCTCTCTCGCGCGCGCGCGCTTTTGTCTCACGTTATTTTTTTTTTTAATATATGCTTTGATTCATGTACTTTCAAGTGACTTGTTTGGGGGGAATAGATTTGTTTTCCTGATGCCCCGTGCCCTTCAAAGACACCTAGGTATTAACTACCGAACACACATTACAGGTATAGTTTTCATACTTCTTTAATTCTCAACTCCTGCATGGATGAGATGACACTGTGGAATCTAACTAGACCAAAGTGCCACGTTCGATAGTTTTACGACAGGTAGAGACATGACATTATTATTCAGGGTTGCACTCTAGTTACTTCAGTCGATGTGATTTTTTCTACTTAAAGAACGCTGTGGCACTGAAAGTGTAATACACACATATTTCAGACATGTAACAAAATGTCTTTTTTCCACTCCTGGGACCTATATCAAAGACTTTGTGTCCAATCAAAGTTCGTCAACGTATCTGCGTTGGAAAGTAAGGACCGATACACTTCATGCAGCACTAAAAAGGGAATGTAAACAAAAAATGGACCGCTCTTCAAATACTTCAGACATTTTTTCAATTATGGGTGTACGAGAACAAATTTGACTTGTCCAATTTAAAAGTTACACACCTCTGACCTTTAAGCCACAAACCCACAAGATCTTCTTGCATAGACGTATGTAACTGTTTAATTTCAGGAGGTCAATTGGAAGAGAGATTATAATCTTATGGCTAGGCGAGCGGAAGACGAAAAAGGTCAAGATGATATTTAGATCCATCTATTTTCTACTTGAACAATGCTAGATAATATGATCATTGTAATTATGGTTTGTTGACCTCGACATTTGTCACGCTTTCTGCAAGGTTCTTGTGTTGTGTTGTTTGATCCCACAGAAAACAAAAAAAAAAACAACAACGTGTTTCCCAAATATGCACGCAACAAAAACTCTTCACATAAGACAAATATGATTCTAATGATCCAACATCCATGTCTATTAGTTCTTACAACGTATAATATGTTTCGCATTAACAGTTCCAGTTCTCTGGTGGCCACATTTGTCATAAACTTGGACCCTGAATATATATCTGAGAGCAATACGGCGGCCTCTGGAATCTGCCTTGCGTTTCTTTTTCTTTCTGCCATATCAATATGTTGGCATTTCCCAGATGCATTATCTAAGACATTGCCAAGAAGAAAAAAGTGAGTCAACAGCTGCTATTTTCAAAGAACAACTTGAATGTTGTCAAAATTGACAGATTGATGCTTACTGCCTTCCTTTAAGATTTATTTTCTTTTTCAAAAGATTTAACATTTGCATTATTTTGATTTCCTAGAGCAACAGTTGCTCCAGAACTGGAATGTGTAATGACGAACCCCTCTATTAATACTAAAAATGTTTCAATTAGGTTTGGGAATGTGCGGAACCGGCCAATCATTAACATTCTAATATCCCCATTTATAACACTAGCTGAGTTACCTGGCCCTGCCCGGGAGAAATACAGTGTATCTTCATTACTTATAATGATCTAGATCTAGGACACAAAGTAAAGTTCCTTCTACGACAATAAATGCAATGACAGAATCAGTATCGACTCCGATTCCGCGCCAACTCTGGAGTTTGTTTTCCCTTTTTCGCTAAACTTTACAGGCGATCCATGTTTTTGTTAAATCCCCAATTTGCTTCCTTCTGCGAATGAACGATGAGAGAAACTGCGTCAGAGTACTAAAAATAGATCATAATAGCGTGCCCAGTTCTAAAAGCATGGAGTCGGAAGTGTTTGTTCCGAATTTTACGTGTGAATTATGCAAAATTAACAAATTACCCAGAGTTTGCAGCATTTTTATATTATCCCCTTACATCACGGTAAGTCGAGTTATAGGCGATGAGAATGCGTCCAGAGTTTTGGAGCCCTCCCAAAAAGGGCCTTTGAAGGCAGAACTTTCACCTTTAGCTCCATTATAGTATGGTGATGATGATTACTGAAGCCTTTCCTTTGAGTCCCTGGTAATTCCATTAGATGAAGGTAAAGAAATCCAATAGAAGCAAGGCTTGATCAATTCAGAGTGACTACTTAAGCCATGTGACCAAACTGCCTTTTGTCGGTACAGTGAAGTTTGTTTTTCGTTGACGACACGGCTCTTGGCATTTAAAAAAATTTTTTTTTAAAATCTGGCCAGATGGTCCCAAAAAAGACCTGCTGTTAGTATTTTCGTTACTCTGCCTAAATGGCCTCTGGTCAATGAGGTTCTGTACATTTTAACATTCGTCTTGAAGAGACCTGTTGATTGTGGTTTAGCCACGATGTATAGTAAAATCACAATACGAAACTTGTCCGCTGCGTAGTAATCACACAGAAAAAGTTCTTTGTAAGAACCTGCAGAGTCATTCCAGTTGCGCTTTAATATGCTTTTGCTTTTTTCAGGTACTCGGACTCCCCTTTCCACTCCCATTACTCCAAACGACGATAATGCAATCTTACACAAAATTTAGCTTAATCATATCTCAGGTACGGGTTGACAAAACAAACCGTAAATGTCAGGGCACTTGCCACTGACCTGAATTTTCATGTGACGCTGTTATCACTTGGCTTTCATACTGGGCTTCAAGGGTTGATACTAAAACTTCACAAGCCATGGTACAATGACGAAAAAAATGTGAGGTGGAACCTAACACGAATGATGGTTGTGCAAATAGGCGGGATAAAGATGGGTATGAATGCTTTTGAATATATGGAAAAAATCCAAAGGGACTTTTCGTAAGGCAAGGAGGGTGATGCTTTTTTTTTTTTTATATCATGGCAGCAAGACTTGGGCCACTTGTTATCAACAATGGCTCTCGCACCTAATTCTCAACCCCCCAGTGCCAACCAAACATGAAGACTGACCACGACTAAAGTGCATGACCTTAATAGGACGCACAGGAAATAGTACCTCAGACATTTTCCAACTTCAGTGACTTGTTATCCCTCTTCGGCTATTTCCTGAGATTATGTCCCTTCCATAATCGGCATTACAACACAGTGACGAAAAATTCGAGAAACTTGTCCGAATCTAATTTTAAATATGTTTATACGATGCAGATTTATTGATCTATCGGATTATACAAAAAATGAATCCGCGACAGTTTTTGGGTTGAATCTTCAGTACCAATTACCAACACGTAACATACTGACGTTTTCACATGCATCTTCAGTGAGCGAGATGGCAGTGAATGCAGATCAACTTGAGAAGAGGTATGAGTGACTGCTTGAAATGCCAGAGGACACCCCTTCCTCCCCTTGTCTCTTTCTTCACAACACAACAATCAGAAAGGACATTTGTTACATGTTGGACATGATGACAGTTTTATCCTTCAATGACAAAGGTTAGGATTTCATCTTGATTACCAGGCTCATAACAGATGGTCCACTGCACAATTGCAAGATAGAGTAGGGGGGAAAGGAGGAAGAGTAGGGGGGGGAATGGGAGGAGGTGGGGAAGAGAAAAAGCGAGGGACAGAAAGGGGAAGGGAGGGACTTTTCTGAATAGTTGGCCCAGGGAGGAGAACTAGAAGACAAAACCATTCGAATATTCCATCTTTCCTTTATTACTCGGCAATCCATACTAAAAGTTGACGAAACGACACAGAAGAGAATGGTATCTGCCGCAAGGACTTGTAATAAATATGTTTAAAGCCAGGACTGCCGAAATCAACTCAAGATTACTCTTGGATTGCATGGCCCAATTTTGTGACTCTGAATGTCTGCCACAGGGTTTTTCCTTTCAAAACACAAGGTTACCTATTGGCATAGAGATGAAAAAAAAAATATCGATCTTTGCCTTAGGCAGGTGGAAGTCTTTTCGGTGTTCTCACAATATGTGAATGAAATAATGAGCACAAGGCTCGATTTTGGTATTGTATTTCGCGGAAACTAGTCTTTATATAAAGACTGGAAGGGAACCTCCAGTTGTGGGCCAGAGACAGTTAATGCTGGCAGATGACGGAATTGGAAACATTATAAAAGAAAATTTAATTTAATTACCTGAGGGCTCATGATAAATAGAGGGTCAAATGTTGCACAGCTACCCGTAGAAGCCAATGTTCGTGACTTGTGCTCCTATGTTGGAAATACAGAGCAATGAGTCACGATTATAAGAAATTTAAACCCAGTAATGAGGAAGCATGACTAATGCAAGAGAACCCCGGCATTTCATCAAATCCTCTAAAAGGACACAGTGCAGTGGGGTAGTTACATGGAAACTGCGACATTTTAGATACAAATCTTCATGGCTGAAAGGGTTTGCCTTTTACTTTGAGCAGACTTGCGCTGATTCTTTCGCTGAATGTTCCAATTAAAATGCCTACTTTTTATTTCTATTCAATCTTGACCATGTTTAACTTGATTTCCTACTTGCAACTACCTTATGACGTGTTTTATCTGTTCCTTCTTAATTTCAATAACTTTACAATTAACCGGCTTACTTCCTGTCAATCATTGCATGTCAACTCCTTCCTCCCTAGCCCTCTCTTCCTGTTGTCCTCATTTCCTCCACACACCCCACCCCCACACCCCTTTCCTCTCTATCTCCGAGCCTCCCCCCGAATACCCTTTCAGAAATCTTGTATTCATTCTCTCTTTTCACTCAGTGAAGGCGTACTGGGCACAAGTAATGATACATTATGCAGAACAACATACAAAATGATGTGGACGGGTCCGCATGACGCCATCTGTTGGATAAGGATGTTCCTTTTACAATCCTCTATCTTCCTACGTACATGTGTATTTCTCGGACGCAAAGAAACATTTCTACCCCAAAAATTCTGGACAATGAAAACTGCCATGGTGAGCAACTTCTTCGAGTAAAAGAAGCAGTTATGAATAATACTATGCTGTTCTTCAGGGATCATCACTCTCAGATTTCTGCACAAAGATTCCTTGTAACCAACCAAACCTGAATTAATATCATTACGCCAATGATATTCATAAACATTGTGTTTGATCCATTCACGTTTCAGCGGAAATAACTTGTAAATGGTTGCACATGGGTAGTCAGGTTAAGGCTATCTTGGACCTTCGCCCGAAGTGATGGGCAGTGTACCTGGCCCAAGTGCTCCGGCATCACAGTGACTTGGCCAGGTTTTACACTTGGTCACTCATGTGAAATAATGAAGATAATTATGAGATGAGAAGGGCGGGGAAGATAGGAAGGAGAGAGAGACTCTTACATTCATGAGTTGTAAAGAAAATGCGCAGACAGACAGACACACAGACAGACAGACAGACAGGCAGACAGACAGGCAGACAAACAGACAGACAGGAGGGAGATGGAGACACGGAGTGAAAGAAAGAGAGACAAAGACAGAAAGAAAGAGAAAGAGAGATGGGCACAGAGAACAGTGAGGGACATGAAAAGTGAGTCGCATACCCGACTAGAATGCCTTTTCATAAAGAGTTGTACTGCAAGAGGGCGATATGAAAAGTGAGGGTGGTCACAGAAGCAGACTACATA
Organism: Onchidella celtica; assembly: GCA_963931925.1. NCBI lineage: Eukaryota > Metazoa > Mollusca > Gastropoda > Systellommatophora > Onchidiidae > Onchidella > Onchidella celtica. The sequence goes on from OZ007583.1 coordinate 24,168,741, forward strand.
AATATCTAAGTATGAGAGGCTAGTGATAAAAAGGTACTGAGCTAAGTATCATTAACACAACCTATGTGTGGAGCACACCGTGGCATTTTATGCCAGACGCACACCAGATGATCTTACATGTTGACTGAGTGAGAATGGACATTCAACAGGTGATGCAACATTAATAAAGCATGCCAGGCGCGGAACTGGACGAAACAAGCACAACGTGAATGGCAAATGACGATAATAGTGATGATTACGTTCCATCCAGATGGCCAAAATTCCGGAAGCAGGCTCGGAATGTATACCACTGCTTGGACTTCACACTGAGCATTTTACACATAACTGGCATTTCAATCCTTATTCCAGACCTGTTCTAAAAGACTACCTTGGCATTTTCTCAATACTCGTAACTGATACGCCTCCTCCCCCTCTTTTCCCCTAAAAAGCCGTCTCACATGTTTAGTTTTAGTAATACCGAGATGATGTTGAGGATGTTGGGACGATGACTTCTGTTTCCGCGATGAGGAAGAAATCACCGATTCCTCATCCTATATACACGTATGTTTTAATTTCGTTCTTTCCAACATTTTTTAAGTCTTTGCGCTATTTCTACTTTAAATTGCAGAGGCTTTCAAACTTCAACATAAAAAGACAAAACTTCGCTAAAATTAATTTTACTAATGGCGTCTTAAAAAAGAGAAGGGAAAGAGCATTGATGAGAGTACTCTTGGGGGTACGAATGATTATTATGATATATATACGAAGTTATAGGTTTATTATTTAATCTCTGTCTTAAATGATATGGTATACATACAAAGTTATAGGTTTATCATTTAATCTCTGTCTTAAATGATATGGTATACACAGGGCGTTAAAAGTTTATCAAATGACTGTCCTCTTAAGAATCATATCATTGGTACTTAATGTGAGTCACACAAAGATTTACCTTGATGCTGATTATGTGGAAGTAATACAAACAAGCCTGAACGATGAACAGGTTAACATGGACAACCAAACAGAATGAAAACACAAACTCTGAACAGAGGAACAGATGGCAACAACAAATACTTCAAACTCTACATATGTGGACAAAAACAACAAGGAGACTTACGACATATTGCCGGATGGCCAGTCCCCCTATCGCGGAGATCTGTTGCTTCCGTGGGAAGAGGAAAAACACTGCCGGGCGACCTTTCCGCAGATCTGAATTCACAATGGGAATGTCGAAATCAGACGCAATTGTCCTCTCCAAAACGAAATCTTGACTGAGGGTTGACACTTCTCAAAATTGGCGACTCACTAGTTCCTACAAAGAATGGTTAACAAGTAACATACACTTCTGTTGATGGCAGACAAACGTCACACAGTTCAGAGTTCAAATGTTAAAGCGAAAAGGTGCCAACCATAGTCCGGAACTGCCACAATCTGTGTAACGTTATGTCCCTTTGAGAAAACAAGGTGAGGTGAATATTTCAATCCTATATCAATACAGAAATTAAACATCCAGCACAAGTGTAGAAATGACTAGATGTTTATTTAATTTCACTTATCATCTCCAAGTGTTTTTCTTTGCCTTCCTTTGTTACGCTTCCTAAAGTGAACGCACACACTCATTTTGGACACCGATTTGCAAAGGAATACAGCCCTTGGTGTCCTGCGTTACAATGTAAGAGAAGTGAAACCTCCTGACCTGTCGTCTACAGCAGCTCTTGAGTGTAACCCTAGGCTTTAGAGCGTTAAACGTTATTGGTTCCCCCCGTAATGGTCAACGACTGATTCCAACCATTCAGAAACATCCCTGAAAATGATATTTTCCCTTACCCTCAAAAGATGTTGGGCTTCATTGTAGTAACAGCAAAAACATTATATAAGTTGGAAGCTAAGATAAATTTGCACACACAAAAATAACATTAATGAACTGTTATTAGATAACATTTGACGCTAAGATGCGACTTATCTGACATTTAACTGGAAATGCTGTTTCAACTTGATCTTTTCCAACAGCATATTACAGTTAAAACCATAACAAAGTAATAGCCATATGCAAAAGAGCATGACAATATTCGACACCCGAGGCAACTAAAAATTGAAATCACAATTCGCTGGTGCCCAATTCTGATTGCACTGAGACCGTATTTTTAAATAACACTTTTACACATTTACTGACGCAATCGGCTACAACTCCTACATTAAATCCTTCATCAACATGCCCGAAAAACAGAAACAACTGACCTCATATGTATTCATTCTTCTCCACTTAATAGTTATATGAAAGTCAATGGATCCCTCATGAAACATCTGCGTAAGTCATAACATATTATTAACTTTTTTTTTTCAAATGCTTTCTTGAACTGAGTTCATGGTGAAACCAAAATATAAATTTCACGCTTTCATGTCAGACTGCGTGACAAGAAAGCTCCCTGTTTTACACAGATAGTGGGTGTATAGTAATGAACGACATCCACGATAATGATGGTCAGTTCACGGCTGAATGGATGTATAATGCATGGCAGGTAAATGATCAGTCTCCCATGAATCCAATATGGAAACCAATCAAACGCAGGATGCAATGACACTTTAAAAGTACGCTATTTTCTCTACCATGTTTGTAAAGCTCGAAGTTCAACATCATGTGCAACCGATGTCCATGCGAGTCAAGCCATGTGTGAGCGACCTTAGAATGTGTTTCATCATGGTCTGCGTTTGTTTATTTGATCATGTAGAAGGCCGGCTCTATTCAGGCCGCTACCTAGAGGCCCGAATAGACAAAACGCCCTACCGCTACTCTATTCAGGCCGCTAGGTGCCTCTTGGTAGCTGCCTGGATAGACACCTCCCTATAAAGAAAAGACACCAACTAACCAAAGGGATGTCACCGTTTAATTTTGTGTATTTAATTGGATAAAGGGATTAGAAAAAAATGTTTCTTCTCCTGTGAGTAATGACAGCCGTCTCAGGAAGTGCACAACTAACACGTGTGCAATGTCCGTTATTGTTGTTGTTATTATTTAGATAATGTTCTCGACATTTCGGGCAATTAACAGCTCAATCTTTCTCTCTATTATTAATAGTATTGTTATAATTACCTAAACCGTGCAATTAAAACATACAATTTTGAAAATAGAATAATAAACTTGAAAACCTAAAGGAGTATTCAAATTTCACTGTTCCTAGTAACTCTTGTCCAGTACTGTGGCAAAAACAAAATGGACACCTACGTCGGCCACCTCGTGAGAACGATGCAACTTTCACATCCACTTTCTTGTATTTTTGGCTCAGGCCGACAGAACACGCTTCCGTTAATAGAAATAGCTGTTGGCTGCTATTAAAGTTTCTTAAAAATCAGACAACGGAAATCAACACCATTATAAGGGTCCAATCAGGCACCAGCTTGTAAACTGATTGAAGAAGCAGCACACACTGGTAAACAATCAAAGAACATTATCTCTGCTCACGTACACAACATGGTCAACAAACAACCACTTCTTGTCCCAGCAGGACTGCGCAGTGGCTGTGAATGAGCGTGGCCCTCTGCCATGTTTTCTCACGCACACAAGGGAGAGGTCTGCTCTTTGGCACACTGAGCGTTCTGCCCTCCCCCTTCCCCCCAAACACACTTTTTGCTCGACCCCTGGCTTTCAGGTGTTTCAGCCCCATCACCCACGCCGCCTCCACATTCACAAAGTTTGCTCACAGATCACAAGAACACCTGTTGGAGCAAAACTGTTTCCATAGGCGACAACATTAAAAAAGCGAGCAAAAAGGTGACCTCAATGTTCACCTTGCTCTGTCAACTCTATTTTAAAAAATTCTTATAATCAACACACACTGAAATCGACTGAATTAGTGTCTTGACACTCCTTCTAGCAATTACTAAGTTATATAAATGCAGAATGGTACGGGTATTAAAAAAGAAAAAAAAACGCATTACTCTATCACGCAACATAATAATTATAACCATTATAAAGTTTCCATGATAAATATAGTGCGAAATTTACGATTTTATGAAGTCGGTGTTGCAACACCAATCGATCAAGTTTTTCATACATTTTACATCATCCGAAGCACCCAGTAAAGGTAACATTATATCCTACACTATCAATGCAATATTAAATAATTTCTGGTATGCTTGTGGAGAAATTTTACTTATTATATACTGACCAGCTGTTTGTTTCAAACCTATGAACTTTCATGATCTTAACATTGCATACGTTGCTTTCTATAACTTGGGGACTTGGGTACATCTAAATGACGTATTTCAGGACAACCATATAAATTAATGTCCTACCTGGCCTTTGGAAAGCCACTGGAACCAGACACCGCACTCCAGTAGTCGAGTCGAAAGGAAAGGAAAGGGTCGCTGAAACTGAAACTAAGACTTGAAGTTCGCTTGGCGTTGTCTCCCTTCACTTCGCGTGGTCACATGAGTAAAGGTGTTGGCCAATCGAGCACGGCGTACCTCGCATGGGACCGTCACGTTGAGGGCTACACCGTGACGAAATTTGAAGTCATGTTACGTTTCATTTAAACCTTGCCCCCAAATGGGAACGCTTCATTTTGTTTGAACAGGAACGAGTTAATAATGCTCTTCCATGAAAGTGAACAACACGAGCAAGAATTTCATCACAAGTTAAACATAATAATAGACACGTCTATAAAGTATATGACCACTGACAAGGACAAAAACAGAATGTACGAAAAATAATAAGTGAAACTGGAAGTATCAAAATGTCCAAATCAAACCTAAGTAAAAAATATCGTATACTTAAGATTAAAAAATAACATTACATTTCCAAAAAAAAAAAAAAAAATGTCATGTGTGTAATTAGTCTGTCCAGTACTAATGGTGGACAAGTTCCATTCTTCACTTTTTTAATTCTCACTTTTCCCCTAAAAACTTCTATCAATGATGGAATTGATGGAGACATAATATGATTTTATTCTGAGCAAAACAAAACAGAAGGAGGTGAAGTCTGAGAGACACTGTGAGGGAAAAAGAAAGAACATCATAAACAAAATGATGGGTGGTATATAATGCTATCAGCCTCTGTTTTTTCCTGTCCCATACAAAGGCAGTGTATATTTAGGCCGAATGCGGCCTATACAACCCGGTGCTGTGCTATTTGGGCCGAAGGTATTTTAGGCAAGGGAGTGTCAATTGTCACCGCAGAACACGGTGCCCATTGTCGATTCAAGTGTTCTTTGGAATGGTCAGATGGACCTTGGCGGGTGGGGGTGGGGGGTGGGGGTCGAGGGCGTGAGAGTCTAGTCAGTTTGTATCAATGGGCGGCAGTCAGATTGAATAATCAGGCGAAAAGGAGCTGGGGTAGCCACTGGCGATCGACGGATAACCGTACCTTCAATGGCCACCGAAAAATGTGGTGGTAACTGACGCTAATTTTAGGCAATATTGTACGGATACTATTAGTTTTCAAAAAAAAACACGCCAGAACGGTGCAAACTCGCACTATCGGCCCAAATAACCCGGAACACCAGGGTTTTGTGCTATTTAGACCGTATTCGGCCCAAATATACCCAGCCATAAATGAAATCACGATTGTGTACTGAAGATTTCCGCCCTGTTTAAAAAATAAGTGACTGAATTACAGGGAGAAGCCTGTGTGAATAAAAAGTCTAGGAATTTGGGCAATTCTCGAACGTACTGAGAATCTTTCACCTCTCTGACTTTTCCAATGCCGCATGACAAATGCAATCAGTGCTGCGCTCAAAAAATTGAAATCCACAATCCACAAGTTTTACTAACGAGTGTCACTCTCTACTTTCTAGAAAGCTGACTTTCCAAGCTCTGTCTCAAACTGATTTTGAGTACCCCGACTGTGGACGCCGGTTGCCATGGCAGTCTTCATACATAATGTAAACTAAGGCAGACAACTGATTTACGTACAACACACACAAGAAATGGGATCAAGTATGAACACAACTGAATATGGTAAACGTTCAGGTACTACAATGTTATATAAATTATCTACGTCCGCACATACGCAGAATCACCCTCACTCAATTCTCATATGCACGCAGGCATGGCACCACATTATGACTAAAATATTGCCCTTAAAATAAGCACTGTCATGAAAAGTTGAACAAAATTAAAATGTGTGTACTTATTAATATCATTACAAATCACTGACTTGAAATTCCTAAGATAAGCTCTACCTTGTCCACAAGAGATTGTAACGTACTGTTGTGAGCAGTTCGGATTCAAAAATGTCCTTCTTAGTAGTGACAAATCTGATGGTCCCCCAGAGGCATTCAGCTTATAATTATCTGAAAGAAATATCATCATCGCCACAAACTAAGGTTAGACATAATAGTGCAACAAGGCTGCAGCTCTCGGCCACCAGTCTGTAACTCTTCATGAATTTCTTCCACATTCGACGAATTCGAAAACCAATGGCCTCTCAGTATGCGCCCAAACCTGTTTGCTTGCATGCACAAGAGTATCATCCGTTCTTCTTTCTGCTTCATTCAGCCTGTACAACCTTAAGATAGCAAACCTCTGGCACCAAAACACTCCAAAAAATGTGTCCTTTCCCTCCTGGAATCAATTTGACACTTTCAACCAGCACCCCGCCCCGAGAAAAATTTGAACGACTCGACTTCTTTCGACTTCTTACGCTTTGGAAATCCTAACGATAGAGAAGAAAGCTGCAATTATTAAAAATTTAACTGATTAAATTTTACTTCACCCCAGTCTGCCCTGACACGAGCACCCTCGTAAATGATAAGTTATATTTTGTGTAAACTGGAAAAGAAAACCACTAGCAAAAACTTCAAGAAAAAACAAAAATGTTGCACTAATCTCATTCGGTTCAACTACTACATGAAAAGTACCTGTTTACACATAATATGAAATTGGATGGCGATATGAAACCTTCACCAGAAAATCAAAATCTTCATACAGGTACTGCAGCAATTTTTTAAAATTTTTTTGGCGCCCATGCGTGTCTGTGTGTGTGTGTGTGTGCGCGCGCGCGCGCGTGCAGTTTTTTTTTGGTTGTTGTTGTTTTCTATTAAGAGAGCTACATGTGTGTGTGTTTCTTTTTTTTTTTTTTGTTGTTGCTGCTTTCTCTTAAGAAGAGCCATATCATTTGTTTTCCTAATTGCCTGATCTCCCCTGCGCCATTGCCAGACTGTGACTTTCTCGGCAGCCTTTCAGAGGTTTCTTGATATTGGTCATGGATTCCTAACAGTTTTTGGCTGATCAAAGATAGGTAGCGGTGCCAGAGTTTTCTCTTCCATGTACCTTTTTACTTAATTCCTGCTGCTTCATCTCATTCACTGAGTGAATTTCTTTGCCATTACTAAAAATTCGGGGTTTTCAGGCCTGGCCTTGAATAATGACCTACTTCACGTAAGCTCTCCCAAATCATCCCCCCCCCCCCTTTTCCTCACTCATCCAAGTAACAGTTATGTCGGCCTACTAATAACCATAATGAATCTTCCCATGCACGAACACTGACCTTTTGCAGGCAGCGGTTTGTTGACATGATCATCTCACAACTAACAGGGGAGGTCAAAGTAGCTAGTGGGGGTTTGTGCTGCTCAGCTTAATATCAACATGGCTACAACTGTTGTTCGGTTCACACTTGCCTAGCCTGTGTTTTTTGCCATATATATTTCATCCATAAGGCAGGGTCAATACTTGTATAAATAACCTCCGACCTGAGAGGTGACGGAAATATTATTCTTCCTGTTTTTCCAATTCCTCTTCGGTTGTTTTCATGATACACTTCCCCAATCCCGAACTGTACTGTTTCCGACATGGAAGACTGGTGTGCGGAAATAAATCTTGGTATTTATCTCGGTGAAGCGCAAAGTCTTCCATCATAGATAAGTCCCTTCCCGTCGAAAGTTATCTCGAGTACAATACACTTTCAACTTCCGTGACATTTGCTTGATTTTACCATAAAATGTTAACACGGGAAGTAATTTTGATCTTGAAAAGACTTGACGTCAACATTGAACGAAATAACAGATAGGAAAAAAAAACCCACCTCACCCCCTCCCCCTTTTCTTTTCTTTCAAAAATGGCAATGAAGGTACATAAATGGCACAGGTCACAATATCAATGACAGCATTCTCTGGCCAGGCCATGAAATGGAGTTTTGTTGCGTTTTTTTTTTTTGTTTCGGTTTATGGCCCCTAAGAATGAGCAACGCCTGAGTGACAGGCCGCTTAAATTTGAATGTGCAACCGTTAAAATGACAACTGCACATTGATTTATCTGTCATAAGGTATTGTCTCAAAAGCGATAAAGCCGTAAGATAGGTAAGATAGGACAATAATTTCAATATCAACATTCAAATCTCGTTATAAACTGTATCTCTGTCGTCTTCCCTGCACAGGTATGATAATGGGAACATCTATTTCTTTTCTTTTTTTTCTTACCATAGTGTTGACCTGTCAGAAATCTCACGTTATCTGCCCTGTTTTCTAGTCACACTCAAAATTTACTCGCGAGTTTGAATATCACATCATTTTCTGCCTTTTATTCTTTTTAAAATTAGAATTGAAACTGAAACCGATTACCTTTTAAAATAGCTCTGCCCATAAAATAAAATCCGTAGGTCAGAAAAAAAATGTTACCTTCTTTTGAGCTGATACTGTGGAATAATCTTTCGATTAAAATGGCCACACCAGCGATTATGAGCATTTTCGAGATTACCTCCAGGATTAGTCATGTGGTGTAGCCTGTATAAATCAACTCATTTTCAAACTATCCGTCTGAACTTTTAACTAGCTGCACCTTTTCACTGGCTGCTGTTGCTGTGGTTGTTTTCTGGTGACTTTTGGCTTCCCCAAATTACCGCCATTAATTAATGTCTGTACCTAGGCCCTATACATGTTTATCAGAGATATAAAACTACAACCGCGAATGTCATCATCATCATAACTATGTCCTTCTTCATACTTTTCTGCCAAGGCATGAGAGAATCCACCATGCACTATGTGCCGCTGAAATGCTAAAGGAGGTATGAAATTCACCGCAACCTCCGACCGTTGAACGCAGTAAACTAGGCATGACCTGGTGTGCCTTGCATGATGATATGAGTCTATCCCAAGCGCCGGAGTATTTGGTCGCGAGCAAACTACGACAGCTCCTCGTCTTTTGACACTTGTGATGACTGTTGTGAATTTTGGGCCAAACGTACTCAAAATGCGACATTTGATTTAGATCTAAGCACCAGAACTACTGCCACGGAGCTATAATGTGAGGATGTACGATGACAAAGCAAAATTCTTACAGTTCATAAACCTGTAACTAGACAGATGTGTTGAACAGTCACGTAAGCTTGACATACTTTCAAAACAAGCCTGGTATGAACTTATTGCTAACACAGTTCTGGACATGCACTCGACCGCACGAACAGAATAGTTTGTGTGTGTGTGTGTGTGTGTGTGTCATAAAACAGGTAACCATGGCTAAGGGGAAGTAACCAGAAGAAAAACGCCGACGCTGGCCTTTTTTGCTACACTTGTGTGACTTAAGACATAAGTCTTACTAATAAATTTTGTGACGCCAGCTTCTGAAAAATCCAGCCAAACGGATGTAAAATTTATTCGTAATTCACAGCAGAAAAGTGTGAAAAATACTAATGTTAACCAAATAATGCAAATGTCAGTGGATACAATCCTCATCTTTGAGTGATCCTTTCCCAATGAATAATGTATACATCCACGGTGTAAGTTAACTTTTTACGTACAACAGGTTCTGTCACTGACATTTTTCCACAATACACCCTCGACGTTTCCCTACGAGAGTTAGTACAGTCATTCCCGAGTTTTGGGAGTAACATTTTGCTTGCTGATTAACTGTTCGGTTTCCCTTTGGACTGCCACTGGCATTCAGCTGTACAAGTTGACAAAATGATTTGAATTCCAAATTGTATTTCACGTACAGTCTTCGGGCTTTCTGGTTCAATTCGATCAAACACACAATGTTTACAAAATCGACAGGTCCTGCGCGTTAAGAGAGTATGTGTGTGCATGGATGCGCATGTGTATGTATGTGAGAGAGAGTGACTATGTAGAATAAGGACGGAATCACATTATAGTGAACCTAATAGGGACATAAAATACAAAATTTCTAAGCAACAAATCATGAATTTATTCATTTGTGGATGTGTGAGATAGAGAGGGGGGGGGGGGCATGAGAATGAATTATAACGATTATCTGAATGTTTCTCTGTATCACAAAGGTTTGCCACAGCAACACGCAAAGCTTCTATGCAGCAAAATTGTCTTTTTTGCATCAACTATCACTAGAGACTGACGTTTGAAATACAGAGTCCCACATGATAACCTAGTGGTAGTAACCTCACCCGCAGCTGATGTTAGCTGCCTTGAAGCCGGTTACTCAAAAGAGCTCTGGAGCTGAGTCACTTTCGCGATGTCTATAAATGTTTCAAATTTTTGTAAGGACAAGTGATATGAACTCTGTGGGCGGGGTCACGCTACTTTAATTTGCTCTTGTCCATTGTGGTTATGTAGGCATAGGTATTTCCAGAAGACTTAAGAGGCAGCCAAGAACTTTTCACTCTTAAGATAATTATTTTACTGCGATGTTTAAATGCACTCAATCATGGGTGGCCTGTCGGGGACCCAAACCCCAGCGTCTGATACAGACTCATCGAGCTGAAAAAGGATATAAAGCTCCAATAAAACAAGTTTTTTGGTTGTTGTTTTTTTTAGAATAGAAATATATGTATTAACCACATGTCTGGAAAGCGAGTGTGTTTAAATTTCAGGATGTGTGTGACAAACACAGAGTAATTGGGCAAATCAAACACTGCAGCCTGACTCGGTTGCAGTGACCTATTAGCAGTTAATCTACATTTTCATTTCGACTGTAGTCGGGCAGCAGCTAGCTGGTATTTGAAACTAATTTGTCAATGTCGTGGTAGATACTTTCTCTATCCGGTTAGGTAAAACACAATGCACGTTGTGGATTAATCAAATGCGACCAACTTCCTCATTTTATCTGTTGATATTACTATGACTGATGGCCTCCGTCTGATAAGGGAAATGAAAAAGACAGGTACAGCCATCATCAGTTAAAGGGCAAGTCTGAGAATATTTCCCTGCTGTCTTTCCTTATTTCAATAAAAGAGTTTGAACATTAAAAAAATATATTTTGCAGACGTTCGAGATTAAACAGATTTTAAAAAAGCTTACGGGCACATTCTCACGATAGCCATTCCCTCTCAAACAAATGAATGTTGATATCAATATCTCGATAACCTAGAATTCACAATACACGAGAAAATATAACATGCATGTTCATCGTGAATACAATATTATATTCTGTACGGTCCAAAGTCATATATACGTATTTCAACTTCATCGGGACCACTGTAACTGTAAATTTGAATAAATAAATGAATAAATTAATTAATTAACAATGGGATTTGGCACAATATGTTAACTGTGTCACAAAATTGCACAAATTGAAGGTTACCTAAATGCTTATGCATTTTATAAAGAATTCCTTTTGATTTTCACACCAGCATCAAAAGAAAACGAATAGGCCTACAGGCCAGTATAGTGTTAACTACCATCCAAACTGTAGATTTGCTCACCTACTGCGTGTGAGAGAACAGTGTATGTTTCAATGTTGTGACGTGTTTATGTTGATATACGCTCGGCTTTGTTACTGTACCGTTCAATAAACCGATGGAGTTGATCCTCAGCTTGTTGGTGTTCATGACAAAAGAAAGATGTACAACTCACATCAACACATTACGGGATCAATGAGCTCTACTAAATTGAGGCCAATTCATGTGTCTATCTTGTTTGTCTTAAGGCACTGATGATTGATTTGGTACGAAGAAATTGTAAGACCTAGATCTAGATCTAAGCTCAACTAGAATCTTGATCTACTTTTCACTGGAAAAAGAAATATTCAGCAAATCAAATGTACTAAACACAATTAAGACTAGTTAGTAGCTACATGTAATACTCCAAATTAAAACAAGCCCATATTCAGTAGGTTTAACTTAAGTGTTTTGCTCTCTAGATGTAGAATCTAGACTTAGATCTAGATTTAATCCACATTTTATTCCCACCTACAATTCCAAAACACAACATAAGGCAATCTAATTTATTTATAAGCGATCTTGGCCTAGGCCTACTGATTTCCATCTTCCCCAAAAAGAAAATTAAAAACAATACCCCGAACTAAGAATGTTGGTTCGGTCACAAGTTGTTGGTCATGCAATCGCCTGCACATAAGTGCCATCAGTGCGTGCTCATCTGTGCGATCAATATCAAAATACATCATTCTGATAATCAACCTTCCCATTCTCCTCTTGGCCGATTCTCTGTCTTCCCTATTTCACTAGTGTATATCTATGCTTCCCACTCTTTCTTGTCCTCATGCTGGTATTTTGCTTTATTTTTATGGGCTGTTCTTCTTCATCACCACACCTCACCACCCCACTTCTTCTTTCTACCTTCCCTTTTCTTTGCCTCTGCTAACCCCTTTCTTTTCCCTTCCTCCTGGGCCTTCTGTTTCTTCTCTGCCTTCTTTCTTTCCAGCTTTAGTTTAAAAGAATGGAGATCTGTTCACACAATTTAAGTCACTGCAAATTTACTAGGCCTATTCTTTGATAAAGTTGCAAAGTGCCTGGGAATATATATAGCCTAGATCTATGTGTTGGGATTTTACCACAGTATTATTCTTTGTTTGTCATTAAAAATTCAGTTGTTTACTATTAGCTGGTGTGCATGACCCTTTTGAACTCTTTGTTTTGAATACATCACGACTGTAATCATATCAATAATAAATAATAATGCTGCTAGTGATCGCAGTTGATGCACACACAACATTGATGTCACAGTGCAATTACCAGAGACCGCACCTCATGCTGGTTGTCAAATGAATGCATGTCAATGCAATCATCGCCATATGTCCATAATCACGCTCATAATCCCCAGAAAACATATTTTCAATGAAAATACCCCAAAAGTAGAGCGTCCAGAGCACATTCTGTGAGCTTACACCAGACAACTAAATAGAGAAAGATGTAGGGGTACATATTCACCTTTGAACTCAAGATGAAAGATGTGGGGACACAGAACTTGGAAAGTTATTCAAGGCAAAATACAAGCTGAGACAGCAGTCATATAAATATAAATATGCGATGTAAAGTTGTGATGTCTTGATAAGAACGTCACAAAACGTGGATCAGACGCAAGAACACCGGTAAATGAAACTATGGAAAAACAAATAGTAATCACATCGACGTGCTGACTGCACATAGTGAATTGACTGTAGATCTAGAGGTCAACATCCACCTGTATCCGCCTTCCCCATTCCTGGCCCGTCTATGGAAATGTTATTATTGTGTGGGTGGAGTGTGAAATAAAGCAGTACCGAGAGATCCAACATACAGTGACCGCACCGACGTGCAGTTAGATCCAGTTGATGCCAACATATGAAAAGAGTTCTGACCAGCACATGTTAACTGGGAGACAATATTTAGATCTAGATCGACAAGCCCGAAGTTCACTGGTTAAATGAACCAGACAGAAGCTCGCTAGATTTAGCTTACTTCCAGGCAGTTACTATTTCCTGCTGTCTGGACACAGCACCTCGTGCATTGACAGCAGATCTTAGACTTCCACTTGGCACCTTAAGAGTTGCGGTCCCTATTTTAAATTTTATTTAGATCTAGTTCCCGGCGGCTTTCCCTGATATGTCAATCTGACTACTGCCCAGACGAACATCGGCCTACGGCCTCGATGATACAAACTGACTAGACCCTCACGTCGTTACATACCGTATCAATCTGACGGCACTCCTTAAGAGTTTAGGGACCGCAAAAGATGGCGGAAATGAAATGGGCAAGATAGGGACCGCACTTAACCGGTAGTACCGACTTCCATTTTGTTTTCCCTCCAAGTCTAACCTATGTGAATCGGAAATCCCTTCCTTTAAATCTAGACTCTAGGTCTATGTAGATTCTAGGCCTATCTCTAGATTCTAGATCTAGAGTCTATATAGACTAAGTAAATCCGAAACTTAAATGTCTTTTGGGCAAATGCAGAACATGCAAAAAAGGACCAAAATCAACTGGATGTTGGTATTCTTACCTTGCAGTTCGCCAGCTGTTCTTCCTTGCTCATTGATCTTCGTCTACAAAAAAAAATACTAGTAGGCAAGGTTGAACAACAATGCGGCAGGCGACAGGAAGTCTTGGGCGGATGCTTAAAAATGCTTGTGAGCAGACGTAAGAAGATATCGATTACATAATGATTGTGTTAAGACCTTATCTTTATTGTCTCTTCAGATAGATCTAATCAAACCTGATTTTCTTTGATGTCTGGGGAGGGGGTGGGGGAACTACTTTATGAATATTTGACGAAAAAGAACATGTCAGTGCATTCGATGGAAACATGCTTCTCTGAAGTAAATATCACAGTGCAAAATGCCATCGACAGTAATCGCCTTTGACATTTTGTGGAGGTAACAGCTGGATATTGCCAGATTTCTCGAAAAATTGCAAGCCATATCGTCACTTAGTTTCTCGGAAATCTTAATAATTATTTAGGCGCTTGAAAAAATTGATATAGATATACTATGATAATTTAAGCCCTTAAACAAAATGAAAAGCACGTTTTTGTCTAGAACTGCAAAGAAAAAAAAATGAACTGTTATTCGGTTTAGCACTGAACTCCGCTTGTTGCCCTCCTCAAACAATAATCCCTGTGTTAAATGCTTAATTTGTTATTTTTCAGAGTGAGGTGCTCTGGGCTCATGTACCCATTCATGAGAATTTTAAAATAACTAGATCTAGTATGTCTTGAGAAAAGTTGGAGTATCTTAATTTAAGTAGGCTTAAATCAGTCAGAAAGAGTTTCATCTGGAAACCAGCTTGTAAGATGAAAGCCTACTCCAGAAATTATTCTATTTACTGTTGGTTCTCTCATTTCATTTATTTTTTTTTCCATCTTATCTTCTCAAAATAATGACAGCTTTCATGTTTTTCATCACTCTATTTAGGCATACGCCCAGTTGTCAATGCTTAATTGCCCACTGTAAAAGGTGTACAGTGCTGCTATAAAGAGTGGCCATTTTTCATCCCTGTTGCAATGACAAATGAAACACTGTTTCATTATAAGACTTGTAGAAATGTTCTGTGTTTTTTATTATCTTCAATGTGGAGGCATTCATGTTTAAAATCTTGTTTTTGCTATATTTCGGAGTAATTAGCCCAGTATCAATGTCTATGTTCCCCCCTCACATTTTTGTATGTAAATACACACCTGGGTTATATAATAAAGTTTGTTAACATTTTTTTTTCAGTCATAGTAAATCATCGATTGCTTAAAAACATGCAGACAGTCCTAAACGTTCGCCGCTCATCAGTGCTACCTTACAAGACTTTACACACACCCATATTCACAGTCACACTGGGTGCGGGGGGGGGGGGAAAGGGAGGGGAGGGGGGATATTCTTATCTATATGCCTATTTATTTTAATGCAAAGACACGGCCTGACTGACCCTGAACCCGTTTTGCATTCCTTGAGGTTTGGCTTGAACAGCATTCTTCCTCTGTAGTCGTGCTTGTTGAAAAGGATTCATTCAGCTGCATCAGATATCAATAACGTCACTTTTGCAGAGGTAATTAACGAGAAAGCAAGAAGAAGAACAACAACAGCGACAGCAGAACACACACACACACACACACACACACACACACACACATACACACTCACAAATAATGGAGTATATGAGGAAGGTGTTGACAGTTCCAATGAAATGGTCACAAAGTGATGATGATGATGGTGGTGATGATGCTGATCTACGAGTTGTTTTGATAAAAATAATAATAAGAAGAATTATACTGATAACAATAACAACAAAACAAAAATAATATAAGGATAATAATAATAGTAATGTTAATAATAAAAGTTCAACGACGATAAAAAGCATATCAAATCCAACGAGGAAAGCAACTTTAACTTTTTTTAAAATGTTTTTAAAAAAAGAAAGCAAAACGCAACATTATTTTTAAAAAGCCCGAGCATGTACATGAAAGAGAAACTCTTATTAAAATTTAGCTAGACTTAATCCGATAGCGATAACCTCTAACCAAGGAGATATCGCTATCACGTGCACCATCGCCTGTACGTCTTTAGCTGCTTATCTTGACCAGGCAAACTGGCAAACTGGCGGTGTCCCAACACTGGCGTGTTTGTACTCGACTGGTAGTAAAAAGGAAGGCCCTTATGTGACCAAACTGGCAAGACGTGACTTGCTGCACGTAGGACTAGGGTACAGTGACATCCATGCAAGTACAAAGTTTATAATTATGAAGAGTTCAGAAGTTCGACGTTATCTCTTCTGTATGCCTACATTTCATTTATCCAGCCCCTCCCCCTTCCGCTTGTCCCCCTTCTTTCATCAACGAGTTGTCAGTTCTCTTCTCTGCCTTTTTTGTTTTTCCACATGACTTACTTGAAATTGAGTTTCAATGAGCTCTGTATTATTACTAGACTAGTGAATTTAATACTATTATTTTTTATGCTATTACAATTACCTCACTCTCTTTTTCCCAGCCCTTTTTTTTTTCTTGAGAAGTCGACATGTTTTAGTAGTAGTAGTAGTAGTAGTAGTAGTGAAAGTCCATTTTGTAGCACTGCTCGAAACTCTGAAGGCTAACGAGGGGCGATAACCGACTTATTAACTTTCCTGAAAGCCCACTTGGCAATGGAGATTTTGTTCTACTTCAGTCTGAAGTTTTTGTCTTTTACCATTTTTAAATTAAAGCGATTGGCCTACATACTAATTATTATACGATAACAGGAGTACGACACTGACTACATCCTATTATTTAGCTGATCGTCTGCTGTCTCTTGTACCCATTTATTACATTGTATATCCGTACCTAGTAATCTTGTTTCATCATTTTTTGTTTTGTTTTCCTTGCATGAACTGGTTTTACTGAAGCAGAGAGGTGATATGCCGTGTGTCACTAATTTTTATCCTTGAAGGAATTCATGCTGTTGAATTCGAAGGTGACAAAGAAATATATGTTGACGCTAAATTGCTGTGTAAAATGCAGCTCATGATGAACATGTCGATCATCAGCTTCATGTCATTTTCATGTTATGGGAACAAGATATTTAGTGTGTAATTTAATATTTTTGCTCACACTTGGAAATTAACTAGTTGTACACTATGTTTGTGTGGGTTATTGGGGTGATACTTGGATATGTGTGTGTTTATATCACAGGCATGTTTATATGTGTAATGATAAATACACTTACAAGTGTTACATTTAGGAATGATGATAAAATACATGTAGAGAGTGAGGTCAGGATGGTGAGCGGCGGTGGAGATGCGGAGGGCGAGAGGGGGTGTTCTTGCAAGGGTGCTTGCACTGTAGGAGCGTGTTTTGTGTCCATGTTGGTCTTTCTAACTCATATCAATGAAAAGTTCTTACATGTGTTACTATGCAGGCCTAAACTTTGACTTCCGTGTTATCTAGGCTGTTTACACTTTGTGTACGATATCAGTATCATATTATTATCCCTGAATTTATCTCATCGTCATGGACTTCCAGTGAACATGTTTATCGTTGCCCCCGACAACCATAAACAACTTGCCCATGAACGACTGATACAGACATAAGAAACATAACTAGGTCATGATTGTGGTCTCGCCAAGACCCATCCTCCAGGGAACAGTTCAGGGGAAGACAGAAAGAGATGGACAGACAATATCACTAGGCAGACTGGAAGGAGCTCTGCCCAAATCCAGTCACGAGCAGTAGCACACAACCGTGAAAGAATTGAGAAAATAATTATTTTATCTGCGGGGTCACAACAAGGCTTGAAGCAAAGTAAACATTTTACGGCAAACAGAAAAAATAAGTATGTAACAAAGCCTCGCATAATTAGTAGGGACACACTGGTGTAGAGGCAAGGTGCACGCCTCTCATGCCAAAGGTACCGGGTTCAAATCCCGGTCGGTGCAGGCATGTTGGAATTTTTGGATTTTTGTCATATTTTCCTGTCCCTGATCCTATGGCGAGTAGAATCGAGCACCTAGTCTTCTAGGATAAGGACGAAAAATTTGGAGGGGCGGGCCCGTGTGCGCGTTGCGCACGTCAAAGATACCTTGGCAGTTGGAAATCGAAAAGAACAGGCGGAACAGGCCATTCATAAAGCTTTTATTGTCATATTCAACAACTCATCAAAATGCCGGCTGTTAAATGCCCCATCCCAGGCTGTGCTTATCAAACTGACGCAGAAGACGCCCAGGTCGTGGTGGCACTACTCAACATACACGCCCTCACCCACACTCAAACTGCCCACACTCCCGCACCACCCCAACCAAAACTCGATCGTCCCAGAATTGACATTGGGGTAGAGGAGGAGGTATGGAACGGGTTCGCAAGGAGATGAGAGGCTTTCAGGACAGGATCAGGCATAAGTGAGGCCACTGCCTCAATGCAGCTATTCCAATGTGCATCGGAACCCCTTGGCGACCTTATACTGAAGGCAGACCCCAACATCCAATCGAAACCTGTCGAGGATGTCAAATCGACAATGAGAGAATTTGCAGTGATACCTGTTGCTATTGGTGTGAGAAGAGCGGAACTCATGCAGCTACGCCAAGCGCCTGATGAACTATTTCGCACTTTCGCTGCCAGGGTGAAGGGCAAGGCCGAAACTTGTATGTTCACAACGACCGCTAAATGCACATGCAATGAAGCTGTCCAGGCTGACTATACGACCGAGACAGTCCGGGACGTCCTTCTGGCCGCGATCGCAGACCTCGACATTCGCAGAGAGGCCCTCAGTGCACGGGACATCCAGAAGAAAAGTGTCAATGACATCATCGGTTTCGTCGAAGGTCGTGAAATGGCTAGAAACGCCACGCCTACCACATCCACGTCGGCACTCTCAGCATTTAAGAAAAGACAGACTCACGAGAATGATTCCGCCAAGAGGCCTCCACCACCAGACACGAACAAATTAGTGGCATGCCCCGACTGTGGGAAGAAATTCAACACATTTAAGCAAAGGACAAATGGCTCCTGGAACACTAAACCCCACACTAAATGCTTAAACTGCTGGCGCGCGAGTCGTCGCAAGGAGGAGCACACGTCTCTCGGCTCACTATCGACTGAGCCGGCTGTTTCCGAGATAGGGGCAGTGTTTCTGAACCGTGAAGTGATTTCAAAAAGTGACCTTAAAAAGACTGGAAAATCAAATCATCCACGTGCAGATCTCAGCATCACACTGGCTGAGCCTAAAAAGGACAAGAACCAACCGGAAGCCCTCGTCAGAGGAATCGTGGACAGCGGGGCCATGTCAAACCTGTGGGGTCTAAAGAACTTTACTGAAAGTGGTTTTTCAAAGTCTGACCTAATACATATGAATATGGACATGAGGGCTGCCAATAAAAATCCAATAAACATTGTAGGAGCCATTAAGACATTAGTTAAGGGCAAGTCACCTAGCGGTGAAATATTCTCTAGCACGTGCTTAGTGTACATATCAGACTGTGAATGATTTTTTTCTATCCTATGACACCATGCTTGACTTGGGTATTGTTGACGAATCTTTTCTAACGATTGGCGCATGCATGAAATGTTCCCAGTCCACAGCAGACGAACCAGAGACAGGGAAGCATCAACGGTACGTGAGGTCGATCAATTCGGGTTGCGCTGGTACACCACAAGGCGAGCATAACTGCAACTGCCCACATCATGAATCCATACCCCAGAGACCCACCTCACTGCCCTTCGCTGCTGTACCCGAGCATATTGAGAAGATGCGTGATTGGCTGCTGCAGAGGTACAGTAGGTCCACATTTAACACATGCCCCCATAGGTCCTTGCCTTGCATGACAGGACCTCCAGTAGAGATGCATGTTGATGAGACGGCCAAGCGCAAAACCTACCACACTGCGGCACCCATACCCCTTCACTGGCAAGAGTGCAGGTCCATAAAGACCTCATGCGGGATGAAGCCTTGGGGGTGATAGAGAAGGTCCCATATGGAGAGCCAGTTACCTGGTGCCATCGCATGGTAGTCACCAGGAAACATGATGGCAGCCCTAGAAGAACCGTCGATCTCTTCCCACTCAATAAATTCTGCAAACGAGAAACCTTTCCAGCAGAAGCCCCTTCCCCCCTCGCAAGGCGCATCCCAGGCAAGACATGGAAGACCGTTACCGATGCATGGAACGGGTACCACAGTGTGCCACTGAGAGAAAGCGACAGGCACCTCACTACTTTCATAACTCCATTTGAGAGATGGAGGTATACTCCTGCGCCACAGGGCTTCCTATCCTCAGGGGACGGGCACAACAGGCGTTTTGATGCTATTCTGTCAAAATTTGAGAGAAAGGAGCGATGTGTAGATGACACATGTCACTACGACGACAATGGAATGGTCCTGAACAACGCTATGCAGCAATAGAAGGTGAGGCTTTAGCAATAGCATGGGGTCTTGAGCAGACCAAGTACTTCACTCAAGGCTGCCAGGACTTGCTGATAGTCACAGATCACAAACCCTTGAAGAAAATTTTTGGGGACAGGACGTTGGATGAGATATCAAACACTCGGCTCTTCCGCTTAAAGCAGAGAACATTACCGTGGCATTTTCACATTGAGCACATGCCAGGAGTAACAAACAGTGTTGCTAACGCCATGTCAAGGTATCCCTCACCACATGTTAATGATACCCCGTTCATCGCAGACATGTCAGAAAGTATGATTGCATCATCCATAAGCAGGGAGGTGGAAGATGTTACTTCCATTTCGTGGGACCGCATAGCCTCAGAAACCAAAAAGGACAGCATACTCTCTGCCCTATTTAATGTCCTTACATCACCAAACGGTGAGGCGCGGGAAGTCAAGCCAGAGTTGAACGAGTACTCTGGATATCTCGATTCTCTATATGTCTCAGGTGGTGTAATCCTCTACAAGGATAGAGCAGTCATACCACTATCCCTAAGGAAGACCATTGGTGATGGCCTTCATGCCGCCCACCAAGGAGTCTCATCAATGGAACTACGGGCTCAATCAATTGTATTTTGGCCAGGAATGACCAGGGACATTCAGCAAGTTCGAGCCAAGTGCATGGACTGTAACACAAATGCACCATCTCAAGCTCAACTTCCTTCATTCCCTGCCTGCCCCCCCCCCTCAACCCCATTTGAGAAAGTCTTTGCAGACTTCTTTGACTATGGGGGTCACCACTACCTAGTGATCGGTGACCGCCTATCAGGGTGGCCCGAGGTGTATTCCACCCCCACCGGATGTGCCCATGCTGGAGCGAGAGGCCTTATTGCATGTCTCCGGAAATTCTTTGCCACATTCGGGGTATCAGAAGAGTTGTCATCAGACGGGGGTCCTGAATTCGCTGCCAGCCAGACAAAATATTTTCTGTCTAAATGGGGCGTATACCATAGGAAATCATCTGCATACCACCCACAATCTAATGGGCGTGCCGAAGTGGCAGTCAAATCGGTCAAGCGCTTACTTAGATCCAACGTCAACCCATCAGTAAGTCTTGACAGTGACAAATTCCTGAAAGCCCTCCTGCAACTCAGGAACACCCCAGACCCTGATTGCAAACTGTCACCTGCTGAAATTGTTTTTGGACATCCTATTAGAGATTCTTTCTCGTTCGTGAGCAGACTTGAGAAATTCAGCAATAAAGCCATAAATCCTATTTGGAGAGAAGCATGGGCTGCCAAGGAAACTGCCCCACGAAACAGGATTGTTAAGACATCAGAGAAGCTCAATGAACATGCAAGGAACTTGGGCAAGATGTCCATTGGTGACAGATGTTTTGTCCAAAACCAGACTGGCAATAATCCTAAGCGATGGAACCGAACTGGTATAGTTGTTGATGCTGGCGCAAACGACCAGTACACCATTAAGATCGATGGCTCAGGCCGTTTAACATCAAGGAACCGATGCTTCCTGCGCCAGTTCCAGCCTGCTAGCATGGTCATTCAGCCAGCACCAGCACGGAGTAGCTCAAATGACTTTGGGGTTATTCCACCTTCAGAGGAGAAAACTCCTATGGGACAAGAGTACCCATCTGGAACTGACAAAGCACATGCTGAAACAAATCCTGTCAATGAACAATTTGAGGAGCAGATAGTGGCCCCAGAACCATCCTCTGAGCCCCAACCCCCAGAGCCACCTAAGGAGGCTGATGCAAGACTTCCTGCAGCCTTGAAACGTCTTCTCCCCCACAACAGAACGGGTCTAAAAGAAGAAGTGAAACCTCCAGAGCATGGGGGGAGGAGATTAAGAAATAGGAGAGATTAGTAGTTACCATGAACTTGGGGGGGGGGGGGGATGTACGGTTATGCTGTATGATTAGTTCATGTACTATTATGTTATGTGTGAGAGTGTGAGTCATAGCTGTACTGGTATATTTGTCATACTTATCTGTATTATTATTTATGTCGTTCACAGATGAATCCATCATCTGTTTTTACCCAATAAAGTGGTTTGAACCTAAACAGATGAGTTCTTCTTTAGACTGAACCGTGACCGACACAAGCCTGTGGTACAGTGTTCCATCATGCAGTGCTCCCACGACACTGGAAGGTTATAGAAGCGGTGACAGTGGCAGTGATAGTACGATAAACCAATTGACCCATGTCTGCACTGATCGAAACTAACAACGACCAAAGTGTTTCACACCTATTAACTTTCCTAATGTCACTCACAAATGAGGATGGTGTCCAAGTGGTTTGCAGTTTGTTGCATTATTACTGGTGGTTGCACGATTATAATTTCCAGTGGTGGGAGCGAAACTGGTGATTACTGGTGACCTTAGTTCTTATTTGATCCAATTCAGTTTTTTTTTCACAGCTGAGAAATTCAACGTTAAACGTTTGCCACTTTAGTATTATTATAAGGAGTTAAAATAAGCTTGGTAGGTGCCACAACGCATTTTAATCAGAGTGTGCATTTGTTATACCTTTTCTACATACTAAAAGATCTCCAGTTTTTGTTTTGTTTTTTCAGAAAATGGAGACAGAACAAACAAGACATAAGGTTGCGTCTCCAGTGCCCCGAAAAGGTAAAGTCAAGTCTCATGCTAATTTGGGGATTGGGGACGGGGGCTTTCGGATGTGACAACTGTCCCCTCCCCCCGATTTTAGTACACACAGTCCTTGTCCTTTCCTACACGAACTCCACCACCAACAACAACAGCAATGACAGCAACAGCAGCAATAATAACAATAAGGATCTCCACATAGGATGCAAGCCCAACCATTTTCATTCAATATGATAAGATACCTAATATGAGTGTTTCGTTTCTCAATGTTGTTTCCGGATTGTTTATTTATTATCTATTTATTCTTTTCGTTCACTTGAACCACCAATCCTTTCTTTCAAGTTCATGCAGTGCTCTGTAATTTGGCCATCCTTGTTTACACAGTGCACCGGGACACTTATTCAAACTTTTCATCCAGAGAATCTTCTTCGCCGCTGTTTAATTTCGGAAAACTGCACCGCTCCATTTTTACACTGCATATTTGATGAGGTGCACTTAGGAGACAAAACTCGGGCACCTGGTGTTATTGCTCCACACACGAACGGCCCACGCGTCTTCCAAGTCCAAAAACAAAACCAGTCCATTTTCAGTATGTATAAACTTTAGACATGATGTTTCTCCACTGACACATGGTTAGATCTGCAGGTTTGATTGTTTTAACTGTCAGTGTTTCAATAGCCACAGGAGGTCCCTAAAGTCATTGAATCTTAAATTTATTGAAGTAAGGACAAAAGCCATTACCTGTGGGTCACTGGAAACTTTTGTTCGGGTGTGCGTGATGCATCTGAAATTGCGTGAAGCCCATCCTCCCAGACACATGCAAATAGAGATAAACGTGCAGCTCTAAGTTTTGAAAAAGCGTATCACGGAGATCACTTTTAATTACAAGACACATAGATAGATAGATAGATAGATAGATAGATAGATAGATAGATAGATAGATAGATAGATAGATAGATAGATAGATAGATAGATAGATAGATAGATAGATAGATAGATAGATAGATAGATAGATAGATAGATAGATAGATAGATAGATAGATAGATAGATAGATAGATAGATAGATAGATAGATAGATAGATAGATAGATAGATAGATAGATAGATAGATAGATAGATAGATAGATAGATAGATAATAATAATAATAATAATATATTGCATTTATATAGCGCCCAACCCCGTCGATGACAAGCTCTGTGCGCTTTAACAAACTCTTACACACACACACACACACGCATACACAAAAGAAATTCAAAAATATTTACTATTGTTGCTGCCGAAAAACACCTAGCCTAGTATAGATAGATACAATAGGGTAGGTAAGTAGGTAGCTAGGTAGGTTGGATAGGTAGGTCGGTTCGTCGGTAGGGAGATTAACGTAAGGGGCGATGGACAAATGGGCAAACAAATGATGAATGATTGAAAACACGGACATTAGGACATCGTGTCAGACCACAGGTGAAGGCCTTTTCTGGGCGTCCTGAACAAATTCAAAAAACAACAACACACGAAACAAAACAAACAGGCCGTCCTGGATTTGCACTTGACACTTTCTCTTCGGTCAAGCCAACCTAACCCAGGTAAGTAAAGAACCATAAGCCTACAGTTAACAAATAACAGGCTTCTCGCTCTTTCAAAGAACACGGAAGTCGAGCCTGTGTCAGGGAATAAAGCCGTATACATACATGGTTTTTTGTGTTGTTTTTTCAGGTTCTTATCAGGAGGAAGAAAATTCCTGATAATATTATTCACCATCGTAGTGAGGGGAATCATTGTGTTTGTTATGTATCTATGTGATTTACGTAAGGTCGGTCATAAACCTTTGAAACGATAGGGCGTTTATCTCGTATGATTGCACAACTATAGAATGTCCTAATACGTAATAGCATAAAAACCTATCTCGAGCTATGCTTCCTAGTCTAGCAAGTTCTCAGCCATTTAGTACCAGGAAAAGACTGGATGATTGACCGGTTTAGAAACTAAAGCCTTCCGCATACCCTAACCCCCCCCCCCCCCCCCCGCCCCAAGAACTTTCTAACCACCTGAGCAGTTTCTGCAACCATCACCAGTACATTGTCAATAGTGTCTGTCGACGATGATGGTGTCACTAAACCTTTTGGTCCACCATGGCCTTCTGGGACGATGCAAGGAGACAACGTCGTCATCTTCATGAAAAATAGACCGCAAGTCACTGTCGCGCTGAAAACTGTACTCCTAATATCCGTGTTCCCTTGATTTTCTGCGGGTGGTTGGCGGGCGCTTTTGGTACTGGTAGCGACCCCTGCTGCCCTCCTATCATTCTGTTATAAATTATTCTGTTTTTCGTCTTGCTTTTTTTCTACCGAGTCGAATTGCTTTCTCCAAACTCTCTTAATTTCTGGTACCGTACGAATGTGAGTGTTCACAAAAGTCTTGTTTTCCTGTAACAAATGTACGTATTCATTCGCTGGAACGCTTGTGTAAACGTCAATTCGATGTTGTAACTAGATTATTTCCACACAGCTTGTCTCTGCGGACTAAAATAAAACTGTACTGGTGTAAATAATGCAAGTAGACTGCATTCTGTCAAGTAACAGTAGGCCTATCTAGTTCTGATATAATTTTATACTTTTGAACTACTTCGTTTGGTTTGATGTTTCAGGCAACTAACCTAATTTGTGCACGCATTAACTTCCTTAGTGCGCCTGGTTGCAAAACGTGTAAAGGCGCGCACAATCATGCGCACAACTTTGAGCAGTGTTTCTCAAGGTGGGGCGTGGAAATATTTTTTGCATCTTTTTGTTACTGTATAGTATGGGATACTAACTTTGCCCGATGATGTTGGAAGGTATACTTTGTTGGAAAACTGGAGTGGGGAGTGGACCAAAAATGGCTGAAAAACACTGGTTTAGAAGGAAACACTCCCAGAATATACAAGAACCAAGCCTTTATGTCCGTCTCTCATTCAACTTTCTGTCCATCCAACAAACAAGTTTATCATCGCAAACACAAACATTCCAATATCTCACACTTACAAAAGTACTTTCCACTCTGTCCTCCCCACGAACACTTTTATCAATACAGTAATTATACACATGAACTTTTTTCACATGTGACACTTAAAAACAACAGCCACAGCAACAACACTAACAACAACAACAACAAATACCACTCTCTGTCCATTCAACGATCATAATTATCTGTCCACAAACGAACATGCGCACTATTTAGGCTTGAAAAATAACACAATACCCTCTTTATATTTAACGAATAAATGTTTATTTGAATGATGTAAAAAATGTAAATCATGTACCTAAATATAGCTTTTCTTATTTTTTGCAAATTGACAAAACTTTCCCAGTGCATTTTCAAAAACAATCACTCAAACATTCAATCATTCATAGAACAGATTATAAAATGAAATGCAAAGATGACATTATCACCAAAAAAAAAAAAAATGACATGGTTACATTATGAATCACTTTGTACATTCATGTATTCAGAAGACTGGCTCTGCCAATAATGATACATCAAAATGGTGAAGAACGAAATTTGTGCTTTCTAGAAATCACTTGCTCTTTAAAACTCCTTTAATTCTCCATTCTCCGCCCACAACGAAAATTGTCTTCTATGAATTCATATTAATCTTCTAATGCTAGTTTACCATTCTTCTACTCATTTCCTTTTTGCTAATAAAATTTATATTGTGGCTTCATAATTGTTTTTTAAAAAAAAGGAAAACAAAAGTGAGTCTATTGTCTTCCATAAAGAAATGAGTAGGATCGAGCAAAGATCGTTCTCTGGTCCCCAGACTCAGGATTGATAACCCCCTTCTCTCTCTCTCTCCATGACAAGCAACACTCAAGTCACCAGACAGCTTTTAAACCTGTCACTTTGACCCCAGGGTCCGATATCACTAGATCTTTCTAATCTGACGATAGGTTAACAATGTAAAAAAAAAAAAATCAGCAGCACTTTGGTCCACAAGCGATATTGCTACTAGTTCTAGCTTAAGTACATAACACAGCCCTGTTCGAGCGTTTTGATACATTTGAATATATACAAGTAAGAAGGACAAAAGTACACATATTTTTATCCTCCCTTCTCTTTTGATTTCAACATTACAGACATACTTGGTCCCCTTAAGTTTAATTTTACATAGTTTTTGGGCCTGGCAGCTTGGCAGTTTGCCATGCAACAGTTCTCTACTTTTAGTAATGGTGACCCAAACTGCTTGACATCTGATCTGGACCCCCAATGTAAACTGGTGCCATTTGGTAAAAGATGGGCATGCCGCTTAACATGTAAGCATAACTTATTATCCAAAAAAATATCACGACATGTTTTTTTAGACAATGCTCAAGAAGCACTGACAAAATGTTCCAAAGCCTACGTTTCCTCCTGAAACTAAAATGCCAATTTCATTTGAAATTAATACATGTACCAAATGAATGTGCACGGATGGAAATTGGAAAATCTTTAAAGGTCTGAAATAGGCCGAAACCTAGCTGTAAACTTGCATAGTTCAGTATTCCTATGGATACTCGACAATACATAATCATCATGAATATACACTGGCCTTAAAGGTTGAGAGTAGATGAAAATCTCCAAAAAGTCGAGGTCCATCCTGAGGCAGACAATTCTCACCTATGATATGACATGCGCTTGGCTAAAACAACTTCAGTTTTCTGAACAAGAAGCTAATTTCATTCTTTTGGAACGGCTCACAATGAGAATTTCACTAAAATTTATATGAAATTGTAACTGGAATGGAAAATTGTCGTGTGATTGCATCCTTTTCTCAATGAGAATGACAATCGCTGGTCGCTGCACACACTCACTCACACAAGACAACAAATGACAACTCCATGACAACACACATAATTTCTTCATAAATATAATAATGGTGTATTTTTTTTCTCCCATAAAAGCACAATATGTCTGGCAATAGTTATAACTGCATAATTAAATCAGACATCAAATTTTAACAGCTACAAAAACAGTATTTCAACCGATGGTTGACCAACACAAAGCAAGATAACATGTACTCAAATGTGCAGAAATGCTTATATCATTCAGAAAAACAGATCAGGAACTCGTGCACTACAAATTGAAAACAGCAAGAAATGGACGTAGCAATGACAAAATTCTGACCCTTGTCAATCTGAAATGGAAATTCAGACCCAAACAATCAACAGACACTCAATGCAATGGACATGTGACTGACAAAAAAACACGGACCTTCAAAAAAAAAAAAAATAATAATAAAATAAAAAAAGGGCATTTGATCAATAAAGAAATGGACATTTTAATGCAATAAAACACATAAATTCTCATTTTCATCTGCTAAGCTCACATCAGCACCAATGCACAAAATCCACACAAAGCAAGTAGTATCATACAACGACATGTCAAAATGAAAAAAAAAAAACCCCAAAAAACCTTCTCAGTACATAATCCCCTCTTCAGGATTATTAAAACTCTCCAACAGACTTGAATTTGAGAATCAACCAATTGCCCGACATGAAAATCAAACAATTCGTCCCATTTGAGAATCAAACCATTTGCCCCATTCGAAAATCAAAACATTGGCCCATTTGAGAACCATAACATTTCTGCTGTTCTCTGTCTGAAAGCTGCAATAAGAGTCAGTATGAAAATGTGGTTAAGTACATGGACAGCCATGGGCAAAGAAAATGCACACTTCTGTCACTACTATAGCTCTCGATAAGAGTATTCCTCATTCCCAGAGGAAACATGGCATACGAAATTTCATATTTAATCTTAATACCATAATGAATTATCAAATTATATAATTACCATAATCTTTCTTTACAGTTGTAAGAAAACATTATAATAATGGAGCACCCTTTTCCAGCCACAACACCTCAGTGAAATGGTGCAACTAACTTTTTTTTTTCTTAATTTTTTTTTTCTTTTGGTCATGCCATAGATCTACATCTTCTTTAGGGTTACATTTCTTTTCTTCTTCTTCTTCTTTTTTTTTTTAAGTTCACTGAAAGGTCACGAAAACTCCAAGAGAGGAATCCACTGTTCATCCAGTAACATGAAATGCCATAGATTCTATTTCTAAAAAACAGCTCGTTCTGAATGGCTTGTTGGCCTGGCTGACTTGGAAAACAATAAAATTTCTGACACAAAGTCTGTCATTTTGCCCGCCCTGCATTGAACTCTTAAGAATGTGAAAAGGTTGGAATGCCAAAGTCAAAAAAAAAAATTTTTTAAATGGAGAAATAAATTTTTGTGACAAAGACGGTCAATAATGAAGAAAAGGTTTAAAAAAGGAAAAATGAAATATGATGGATTTATTCACACAAGGAAATGACTTTAGAAATTGGTCCCCGATGATACTGGAATGTGAATACACGTGAATTTGGTCCAATGAACATGCCCAAATACTCATATGCAAGACAAAACTACAGTATATTCTAACTGACAACGAAGGAATGAAATATGGAAGGTGGGTTTGCATACAAACAGGTTTTGCTGGTTGCGTAGAATGTAAAGCAAACAATCTATAAGGGAGCCAACAGATTCGTCAGAAAAAAAAAAGGCACAAAATGTGCACGATCTTTCTCTGAAAAAACATTTACATTTACACTTGGACAGTTTTAAACTGCCAAACCTAATACCACTCATATGGGGAAAAAGGGACTTTACTGAAAGGTTCTAAATTATTTTTTTCTCCACGCCAATAATGACTATGAGAGATGAGAATCTAGGAACAAATTATGAAGAAAAACAAAAGACGTAACATCTATATGAGGAAATTCAGCAAAACTACCGCACCACTAAGCCAATTTACATTATAGCACAGACTAGCATCATATCATATGGGTGTTTGATGATCAACATTTCTTGCCTATGTAGCACTACAGCTCTGAAAATACATTTGGAGCTTAGACAGAAGCTACTATAGCTTTAAAAAAAAAAAAAAAAAAGTAAACAAAAAATTTGTCACTTTTAAGGGCCTCCATATAGGGCACAAATGCTAACATGATGACCATGAATGATGGAATAAATGCTTAACCTTTTCAATTACAGCTCCTCACTCCCTGACATTTCCACTGTATAGCAGAAGCCCATTTTCCTAATCTGAAGCAATTTCATTCTCCTTCTACATTCTTCTGTGTATTTCTTAAAAAAAAAACAAAAAAAACTATCAGTTCTCTCTTCCCAATCTCAACTGAATCGCACCAAAGGAAAAAAAATGAATGAAAATGAAAAAGAAAAATTAAATGCCAAAAAGCAGATTATTATCATACAAAACACAACATGTAATTAAAAAAAAAAAAGTTCAGATTTCATAACATGAAAAGTAACAGTTCCATCACCCAAAGGATAAAAAGTTGCAAGTTGATAAAAATTGAAAATCATCATAAAAACTCCCTAGAGATATTTTTTTATCTACATATCAAACGAAGGATTTCCACGAAACCAACACAAGAGACCAGAGAGAGAAATTAAATCAACAACAAAAAAAACCAACTACAAGTTATAATAAATCGGAAAAATTACATGACATCAAGATGCAGTCCACCACTCTCATTGTGTTTATGAATTAAAATGACACCATTACATTTGATAGGATTATAACCTGATAATATATATGGATGATAATTATTTCACGATGACTTTTCAGTGATTTTACATATTTACACTATGTCTTTTGCAGTGCTCCAAGGAAAAGGACGGGGGAGGAGAGTGGTCATTAACCAAAATGATAGAAATTTTTATATCAAAATAAGAAAAAAATAATTATAAAAGAAATAACACAAAAAATACAAATTAAAGAATATAAAAACCCTGATCTCAATTTGATCCTTTCAGTGTCTAAATGATATCATTCGATCTGAGAAAGCACAGAAACTCAACACTTCAATGCCTGAACAACATTTTCCCCTTGTATTTCAACTCTGAACACTCCAGCTCTGAAACAATAAAGATCAAATTTTTGGTTTAATGCCCCATTTCACAAGTCATAATATTGATATTTCTCTCCACACAAAAAACAACAACAACAACAAAAAACTCTCCTGTCTGCTGCTAACAGCAATCACTGTCTTACGCACATGTGATAAGATGCCAGAAAAGCTTCCCACTTGCGAGGCTTGGGTCTGAAAAGGATAAGGATCTGGCCAAATTGCTGTTTAACCTTGAAGTTTTTTTGTTTTTAAAATGACCAGTAAAATTGTTAAAAAAACAGAACCAAAGTTGTAGGTTTTGATTTTGGTGAATAGTAAAAATTCATTTTCAAAAAAAAGGTATAAAATTAAACCAAATAATGAGATCCGCTTTGCTTACAGGCAGAAATTGATTCAATTTTCTTTTATCAAAATTTGCATAGTAAGATATCTTGCAACAATATTATGTACTTTGAGTGATTACAGAGAGTAATGCCATGACATCTGTTTTGACTGAAAGAAATTGTGTCACATGAAGATTGTTTGACTGGAAACTATGACGAAAGACGAAACGTTTACAGACAAACTTAATCTAATTCATTAAAGTATCAAATTTCTTTCCAGGCTGGCTACAGAAGTATAGAAAGTCATATTGAAAACTGCAGACAAAGACTTAGATATTCTGTCAAAACTGACCATTTCAAATTTCATTATTTATATAAAAAAAACACCATAAAAGCATAATTTTTTCCAATGCTGCACTTTTTAATCATGGTGGTGCTCACGCACGTAATTATCAAGTTGTCAGTAAAGCCAAATTAGAAAATCAACGGAGGATTATTCACTGTCATGTCTGTTCTTTGTCCTTTGTTATGTCTGATGTTCATTACAAACTTCTCTGTAGAACAAATATTTGCATGTACACCTAATGCCAGCATATCTTTTATTCAGCCTATTCAAGTAAAAAATAAGGCATCGGAAGGCAAGAATTTGCCTTCGTTGGAGATGTGAGTAGGCTTTTAAAAGACATAAACTGCCATCAAGATTCGTTGATAGCGAGGAAGGCAAGAAGAAATATATATTAAAAAAAATCTGCATAAGAAATCTGACTCTAAATGGTTAGCAAAAAGGTTTTGTTTATGAAGAGGTACGATGGTTACAAAAGTTGGCAGGCACTGAAGGAATGGCTCAGTAAAAGCAACAAATTTGATTTAAAAAATCCAACCCACTATTTCTATGGAAGCATGTAACGCTGCCCGATTTCAAGGACAACAGAGAAAAGGTCAACAATATAATGATGTAATACAGGTACTGAAACTACGTACATACATATGGAAGACTGATTTTATTGTTTTGTGAATGTTTTGTAGAACAACACTGGCGCAAATACATATAGGTCAACATCAACACTTTTACATACAACGTGACACAATAAGTCCTGTCTCACTCATATAAGGAGCTTAAGAGCTGCCGCTGTCAATAATTCCCTCGTCTTACTAACTACAATGTGATCCAGCCAACCATACAACAAGGACAACAAGGGAAAATCAATTCAACATACTGTCAATGAACTATTTTAGACAACAATAAATATTCCTTAATGTCATTCATTCTGGTCTATCATTACCAGTTTTTTTTCCCCATAAACTGCGAGTTGGTTATGTTGATTAAATCATTTTGCTGATGCTTATATCTCATACTTGTCATTGGGCGCAGTTAACAATTGCTTTCCACTTCACTTTGCTATGTGAAGAAGTTACCTTTCTCATTTTTTCATTTCAACAAGTTTTTGTTTACACACCTGGTGCATTCACTAATTCCTGGATCAATCAAGAGATCATTGCAAAACACTGTCATGCACATGTTTAACAACACTTCTACACAGCATATGATGCCATGACTAAAAGCCATAACTGCAAAAGGGAAGAATTGACAACTGGCAGCACTTTGACAAGAAAATCTTAAAAACTTTCAGAATCCATACCCTTACATACACTCAATACACCAAGCTTCATGTTATATAAACTATTCACTTCATACATTTTATGAACGTTTAAAAAAAAAAGGTATAAAAATGGCATAGTAAAGGCAAATAACTGATCTGTGGAAACCAAAGTCAATGGATTTTGACCTGCCAGTCTGGTCTCTCTGGCAATAATTTTTTTTCTCCAGCTTGGTCCCATTTGGGTGGAGTGTGGAAAACCGGAACAAGCAACACAATCTTTCAAGGAATAGTGCAATGACAATCTAAATTTTTATATAACTACAATTTCCTGGAATGAAAAAGGGAACACTGTCAAAATGGTATGTGGAATATGTGTCCCATTTAGGGTGTTCAGGTTTTACATCTCGAACAGCTGTAAGCCGAAGATGGCATAAAGTGAATTCTGACATGCTTCATGTCATTTGTTTTCGTTTGCAAAGTTCCTCTATTTCTGGAATGATATTTTGAATGTACGATCAAAGTGGAAAAAAGAAATTCCATTCTTTGCCTTTTGGCATTTTTTGCATAGAACATGCCACTTTCAATGGCAGAAGGAAAGTGGGATCATTCTGAAACATTTCATACAGTAAAATATAGTCACCACCTATCAAAACTTATTTATAATATAAACATTGTGTAATAAACATCTTGTGCTTTGTGATGAACAAAACTGAAGTCTCTGACCGCCAAGGTTCAAAAACTGTTAAGTTGATGACAATCAGTACTTCACACCCTGCAGGTTTCTGAGTGTCTATAAATTACTATGCACCTTAAGCCTCCATTCAACTTGTGCAGAATCTTTTATTATATTTTGTAGTAATACACTTAAATTCACACAAAAGAGAAATTAACTGGAAAGCTCACTAATTCATTGTCCGAAATTGATATTTTCGTCTTTCTTCAAACTTTACCAAGACCAAAATACGAGAAATTGAAATGCTTTTGTATGATAAAGAAAAATCTCTCATGTCTCTTCAGTTTCAAATTAAACTACTGCTGATTTCTTTTCAAGATATGACAGAAATGATGTACAGGAGATAGCATATTATCAATAGCTTGAGTTTCAAAAAAATTACCTCTGCTGTACATTGCTAATCACCTCAAGTGTTTAGAAAGTGCCAAAATACTTCCAACTGAAAAAGTCTGTGAACCTTCCATATTCCTACAAAATATATTTTTTTTTAATGACTGAATCACAAAGTTTTAACTTCTAACAACAGAAGAATTAAGGGTTGAGAGCTTCCTTCTCTTTATCAGCTGGAGTCAGAGTTGGTTCCACTGCAGGGGGTTCATCATCATTTCTCTTCATACGCTTTTGCTTGTACAGTTTCCACAACTTGTCCACCAAATCTGTAGCTACAAGATCCGTCGAGTTCTTGGCAATGACACGGATGACGAAAACGCCATCGTCACGAAGGTAGTCATCTGCAAATTTCTGGCACAATTTCTTGTCGAACCCTGTGTGCAATTCGTTGGTGATCTTCAAGTACTTTTTGATGTATGCTGCTCTGTTCCTCTTGAAGACCACTCGATACAGCCAGCTGTGACAAAAAAGCAAAGATTTTGTTATTTATTGTGTCATTTGTCATCAAAGTAACTAAATGCGACAGATTTTTTATTATGGAAGATCCATGATACATATCTTAAGGCTAGTTGGTTTGGAAACAGTGACTTACTGAATAGCTACGATTTTCCTCCAGAGAGCTGAATTAAAAAATAGTAATTACAATTTCAGTCATTGATCAAATCAGTGCAGATGTGTATTACAAGTATCATTCTTTAATCTTTGGTTTCCAAATACCTCAAAGAATGTGTATATAATATATCTATAATGGGTAACTGTACCAACTGTTTGCTGGAGGCTTAAGTACATAACATCTCATGATGAAATGTTCTATGATTTAAATCTCTTTCTTTCTGCTATAGAAACTTAAGTACTAGTTCAGAATCAGTTAATGTTTCTAAACTAGATTGAACAGTACTCTACACCTTGTTTCAAACAGCCAACCAGAGGTGTCTAAACTGGGCAGTTGCCCGGGGGCCTCAAGGGTTTAGGGGGCCCCATGCATGCAAATTTACATTGGTTTTTGAAACTGGCAAGAAAATCCTATTGCTTTGCCCAAGGGCCCATTATGATGTTAAGAGGGCCCTGCAGCCAACATTAACCTTTTCATATCATCATATTATGCTACTAATGAGCAACCCACTTTACAACTATCGGATAAGCTGCATGCTACATTTGGGTAACTCACTGCCCAACCTTTCACACTGCCACCCCCAAAGCTCTGAGTTTGCAAAGTTTCATACACCGTACATTGTATGTCCATGACCAAACATATATTCCTGGTTTCTACTCTTAGACAGCACTTATCTGATATCCCCTGCCATATTGTGGATTTTTTATCTTACTGCAAGAATCACGCATATGCATGGAATAATTAATAAGAAATACAGAGCGTTTAGAGGGTCAGTGAAATGCATGCAACATGCGACATGAAAAGGTTAAGGCAGGTGACTTGAACTGGTCCACACTGATGAAACAAAATCTGCCAGATATCAAAACATACTGGACAATGTCCAGTGCTAATCTCCCAGTTCTGACGACCCTTGAGAAGTTCGGTTGATTTAGAGATTGACCTACCTGACCATGTTGAT
This sequence comes from Onchidella celtica, assembly GCA_963931925.1. Taxonomy (NCBI): domain Eukaryota; kingdom Metazoa; phylum Mollusca; class Gastropoda; order Systellommatophora; family Onchidiidae; genus Onchidella; species Onchidella celtica. The sequence continues at coordinate 24,204,334 of OZ007583.1, forward strand.
GCAGGTCAAGGTTGCCACGAGAACCAGCCAGAACCAGATGACTATAAAAATTTTCTCGTTGAACAAATTGATGGGCAGGACACACTGGACGGTCCAGGTCTGAATGTTTTGGAGCTGACGGATCTGGAAGTCACATAACGTGACACGTGGGAAACGTGCTGACTCTTTCCAGTCTGCGTCGCCGGAGCCAAGCATGTCCAGGATCTGCAGGGATAAACACAAAGAGTCACATTTATACTTCAGCTTTACTTTGTCACAGAAAAACAACCACTGGGTTCCAAGTTTGGAATTTTAGTACATTATGAAGAGTACAAAATGTAGTTACATGTAAACAGGGATTGGAAATACCGACAGAAATGTTTCCTGCACTTTTGACATAACATGTCACTGCCATCCGCAATACACATATACAGCTAAGGTTCAACTAATTTCTCATCAAACAAAAGGGTGTTTACTGAGGAAAAATGATTTTAAAAATCTGGAAATAAGGTCCTTTCCTGAGAATTCCCATCTCTGTGTAAATATTATGTAATCTTGTCCTGGCAAGTAGGAATTTTGAGGTCATGAATTTATAAACTTCAACACTTTTCCTTAAAACAAGGATAAAAGCAAAGTCTAGCTCTACTTGAAGACACACGTCTTAAGTTAAGAACCTGTGCATTTACAGAATACACTATTATTTATATATTTCATAGACACATCATATCTGCCTTACACAAAATTCTAAGAGACAATCCTCTGAAAGTCAAACTGTAAGCATCATCCTGTCAAATGTTTTTTCCACCCAAATTTTTCTTAAAACAAAAGATTGCCAAATAGATTTATGTGATTTTCTGAATACAGATCAGGCATCTCAGTCTGTCAAGGCATGTGGGTTTTTTTTCCAAATGTTCTCATTTTTATATGTGTATGCAAAAATCCTTGATCCAAAAACATTATTTCCCTCTGCACGCTGGCCAGAAGATTTACAGAACTTTCTATTTCAAACTCATACAGTCCAACACAATGACCAAAACAAACCAAAAAAAAGAAACCACTAACCTCAAACCCATATAGATTATAGTCTTGTGAGAGAAAAGCATTCAGGATAAAAAACTGTGCAATGACATTGGCTGCATAGACCACTTTGATGAACAGATAGAAAGCTGTTAGGTAGGTTCCTGCACGCTTGTTGCAGAAGAAACAACAAAATCTTGCCATCTTTTGTTTGGCTTTGACCAGCATATTCCAGTGGTACTCTCTGTGTGTCTCTAACCATCTGGTAACGCAAAGCAAAGAAATACAATTATAGAAGTAAAAAGACACACAAATAAATTGACTCTAAACAAAAAAAACAACAAACAAAAACAGAATGATTTTGCACATGAAGGGTTTGACCGCAAAACACGATACATCCATTTTTCTCATTGTGAGAAAAACATCAATTTCTGTTCCAAATAAGCCATTTTTGTTAAGAAATAGATACTTTCCATGGATTATTAATATTGGATATACACAAATATTTTAGATTCAGGTTATGTAACTCACATCGAGGTATTATTTCATGCGTCTATCTCTGATTTTGTGAAAATGGTGCTTATCTCGTTTTGCGGTCAAACCCCGCATGTATAATATACAACCGATGAGCTTTACCAAATGGGGTTGTCTAAAGAGGAAAGGAGAACGTTTAATGTACATTCTCTTGAGAAAAAGTTTTTAAAAAAAGAGCTTTCTTATTACTTTTAACAACCAGCTAATTTTGACCTTAGATTGAAAAACTGATTGCCAAAATATACTAACAACTACTCGAAATAAGTAATCATACAACCAAAAAGCACCGATAATAATAATAATAGTAATAATAAGTGAAAAATAATACAGGAAAGAAAATTTACTAACTGACTTATTCCTACTACTGGTAGATAGTAATTTTCCAGAAGCTAACTAGCCAACAAGAAGAGGACTATCCCCCCTTTTGCCAATTATCATACCTGTCCATATATTTAGAAATGTGATCAATAGTTTTGTCTCGCTCATCTGGAGATCCCAGCTGGGTTTTTTCTGCCATATCCACAATTTTATCCAAGTTGATGCCAGAACCACCATTGAAAAGTCTCCACAAAATGTTGGGGAACTTGAACATAAATGCCTGTGGGGAAAAGCATGACACATAATAAGCCCACTGTCTTTTAATGTCTGCACAAAATGTGATTCAAGGATGTTTTTCAATAGATTAAGCGCAGGAAAGCTGTATATTATTCTTTAACAGCGCTGACAAATTTTACGAGAACATACTGAGAATTGGAAAGTCGCAACAGGACTGAAAATGGACTGAAAGCATATTTCGTATTTTTATGAATACATGGTGATACATGAATATACACTGGCTGAGGGCAGATGAAAATAATGTCTAAATAGGGCTGAGGTCACCCCTGAGGAGGACAATTATTACTTATGAAGCAATATTCATTTCACTCACTTTTTGTGACGTTTTTTATTCCATACCGCCCTGCATTAGCAAAAGGCATGCCCTGTCTGGCTGATGCAGAATTATAGAATCTAGATGATACTGATAACTGAGGCAGAATAATATCATAGTCTTGTGATGGCATAGGACCTGAATGGCAGCAATTACCAGGTTCTGAATGGTAGCAATTGCTCCAATGGGGCCAGTGAATCATAGCAATTGCTCCAATGGGGCCAGTGAATCATAGCAATTGCTCCAATGGGGCCAGTGAATCATAGCAATTGCTCCAATGGGGCCAGTGAATCATAGCAATTGCTCCAATGGGGCCAGTGAATCATAGCAATTGCTCCAATGGGGCCAGTGAATCATAGCAATTGCTCCAATGGGGCCAGTGAATCATAGCAATTGCTCCAACTGGCTTAAGGCCAGCCTTCATTCAGTTCAAGAAGAAAAGGAAAGATGTGTCTAAAGAAACAAAACTATACTCACCATAAACAACAGTATCAATGGAACCCACTGGTAGTAGGTGAGCTCCTCTGACTCTCTGTTAGCATGCTCAATAGGAATGGGCGTGTCCATGGGAATGTAATACGTGTTTTTAATCCAGCAGTAGCTTTTGGCATAATCAACATAGGCCCCCGTGAACTCAGCCGGGCACCAGCAGTGGATGGGATCACCCACAAACTGACCGGTACTGACCACAATGGCAAACAGGGCCAGAAGGAAGACAGTCCATACATGGTTAAGTCTGTCTATCCAGTCATCATTACTTGCTCCCTGAAGTTTTTTGAGGGAGGGCACCCCTCCAATCACCGCTCCTATAGACCTGGAGAGACAGGCAAATAAAACCATTATTAACACTGTCAAAGTCTGACTTTCAAACAATCATGGTATGCAAAATTATAATGAAAGTAATAAGTTTTAATCTTGTTTGAGTCTGGAGTAAGCACATTATAAACACTCTAACAGTCACACTGTGCCGGGACAAAAGCAAGATGACACACAGACTATAACAAAATGACAGGACGGAGGGAGATCCTATCAGAAGCGCCCACCAACCACCGCTTTGATCCTTCGAACACAGAGCAAACTCCATGTATACTGAAAGTACCAGATATCTGACCGCCCAGGCACAGAAGGAAACTTTGTTGAAATCAAAATTAGTTTGACCTATTAGACATGGACGGACATTCTACTGAAAGAGTAGATGGGATTATGCGTGACCCTCCTTCAGACAAAAATGTCACAGAGACGGCATGAAAAAATTTTCTTGGTAAACAGACCAGGTTTCAGCTGTTCCATATGTGCAAAGTCAATACTGGAACAGAATTTTTTTTTTTTTCAAATACAGTGTGTGAGTGTGTGTGTGTGTGTGTGTGTGTGTTGGGGGGGGGGGGGAGGGGGTATAAAAATGAAGAAGAAATGGGGTAGGGCCCATAAAAAGCTTTGATAGAATCCCTTCCACGCCAACTTTCCTTTAGAGAAATGTTTTAGTAACAATGAGGAAAATGTCCTCTTCTAGGCACCATGGGTCGCCCCTCTAGGAAACATGGGGAGCTGTGTGTGTGTGTGTGTGTGTGTGTGGCGGGGGGAGGAGGAAAATGTGATTTGATATTGATACAGGTCCACAAAACCACTTTCCGTGTGATCCTCTCTCTCTGACAAAGAACACACGTCCTGCTCGCCTTTTCTTCTCTGGCTCAGAGGTTCACACTGAACTGTCCGGCACTTTTTAAGACGGACGGATTTGGCTAAAGAAGTGTACAAGACACTATGCTGTCTCCAGAAGTCCATTATTATGGCGATTTATGACAGCCCGTAAACGATTTTTTCCTACTGTTACCGTTCTTCATCGTCCCGTCATGCCTGATCTCCAAGTGACAGGTTTTAAAGCTGATTTATTTCTCTTGTACGATCGCCAACCCACAGTAAACATTTTTTTTAAAAATTTAAATCCCCCGTGCACATTTTATAGCCCTCTTCAGCCGGGGGCTTTTTTCATTACCGTGTGCATAAATAGGACACTGTCTTTCACAGCAGCCTGGCTACGGTGGGGGAGGGAAAGTTAATGGCAACTGGCAGGGGACTGCACTAAGGGATTGGCGACACACGAAAGTGATTTGCTGCTCTTCCCGGAGGGATAAAGTGTGAGTGGTGGGGGGGAGGGGGGGGGTGAGGCCGGCGAAACTTTATTTGGGGACACACGAAATTGGTTTGCTAACCGTCTCAAAGGTAACCTGACTTTGGAGCTGAAATGCAGATCATTCAATTGCATTCACCTCTAGACGCTTTCGGCAGATAAGGGCATTGGTGAGGAGCTAAAAGTTCAAAGGTGACAGTCGTTAGGGGGGAAGGGATCAAGGATAGAAACTGTCCCCGTGTTCTGTTTCTGAGTGACGCATGGGCAGTACAAAATTTATCTCATCTTTTTGTGGTGGATCAAAGAGACATACAGAAAGTCACGAAAGCACAGCGCTTATAGATAGATGGACGGAAGGCCGAAGATAGATAGATAGATTAATTTCAGGATAACTCATGAATCATTATACAAAAATGTAGCTCGACCTTCGGTTCCCATGATCCACACACAGACCACCGTTACCAATGTCCACCAGTCCCTTTGTCTATCTTTACTGAGACAAAACCAACCAATAGAATGATCAAGTACCAAATTTGGACAAACATGGCAAGCCTGGGCGAAAGGTCACGAACCTGAATACTAATAAATTCTGCAGATATACTCAAACGTTATTTGCGAATAGTTCTGAGCAGTGGATAATGCCGGGGCGACTATCAGCCCAAATTTTGAACTGTCTTGGATACTTTGATAAGGTGGCGTCACTTTCTGACACAGAATGGACGCTGCCCAAAACTTTTATCTTGGTAGGTCGTTTACTACCCCCCCCACCCCCCCCGCCCAAGAACCTCGCCCTTTTAAAAAGGACTTGACCTCCAGAGACGCACCCCCCCCCCCATATTCTCTTCCCGTTAACACTGAGACCCTCCAGGGCTTGTCTTGTTTTGCCCCCCCCCCCCTCCTATGAAGTGTCCAACAGGCCTATTTCCCAACTGCATGTCCATAAACGGACGAAAAAGGGGGCGTAGAAAAGGGGGAAAATAGAGAGGAGGGGGGGGGGGGTGTGTGCTAAAGAACGTCTACACCGAAGGGGCGCCCAGCGTCACAAATCGCGTGCTGTGTGGCAAAAAGAAAAAGTTGTCCCTGCAGAGTATTACCTGCCGGATGAATCCCGTCAAAATTGTCTATTCCACGGCGTTTGTTGAGTCTCAGTGTGAAACTATTTTGTAGTTCGTGGTGAGAATGGGAAAGGCGGAGAGAGTAATATAAAGGAAGTTTTGGTCTGCAGTTTTCAATATCTCCTGCGTCCCCCATTACAATGCCGCCCACATGGAACACATCATTCTGGATGCTAGGTGTACAAAGTTCACTCCATGCTCTGTAGCTAAGCCTAGCTTTAGCCCTTCGCCTTGGGGCAGGTAGATCTATTCGCGTTACTGATTGATGAAAGATGGTTCCGCATGGCCAGCAACATAACTCTTCAGCAAATATAACTTCCCGCAAGACCAACGCTAGGCATTTTTAAAACTTTCCATAAGTCCCGGCTTGAATTTATGTGTCTTCTTCACCAGATCTACTGAGATCTAGCCCGTATTTTCCCCTTAGGTTTGTGGTGCACTGAGTCTAGTCTGTTTTTCATCGATTTTGGCTCAGACTTGAATTTCCCAAGACAGGCTTGTTTTAGTCTCACTAGTGCCCTGGGTCCCTTTTAATTCCATAGTCCACAAACGGAGGCACAACAGACTTGACTCAGTACTCACTGCACTGGGGGCCCAGCGTAACTCTTTACCGTGCTTGAAGTAACTGAGGACTCCTCACATCACTGCCGTATCCCACAAGAGTGGAGTTTAATGTCAGATAACGGCACATTCAGAGCAACAAGGATGTATAGTTTTCAGCACCTTGCTCTCTATCTATTCTGCCCCCCCCCTCCCTCAGCTGCTGATCATCGTACTGAGAAGTACTTATCCTTGGAGTAATTTGAACCCTGTGGGTTTCAAGAGCCCCCCCCCCCCCCTCAAAATCGAACAACAACAATTTCACCATCAACATGTTCCAGCAATCAAAATGTAAGTAAACAGATCGATTATGGCCTTTTACCACCAGCTTAAGTTCTCTTTTATAAGTTTACTTTTTAAAAAAAATCAATAATCTTTACACTGTACATGTGCATTTTGACTTACTCATATCCCATACCCTTTGTCCTAATCAGAAAGAAAATACCGCCTTTCAATGGGCTTTTTGTTTGTTTACGCAAATCTGACATATCATGTTTACCGATTCATTCCAGGATAACGTCAAGCGTGTTACTATGTGGGCGAAGGACATGCTTCAAGAACTCCGATCTCTCTATGTGTATTCAAACAAAGATAACTCGTGCGGTCTTGTTCTGCACCAACTGGTACTGCAGAGTGCAGCCCCATGAACCAGCGGAGGTGGATTTAAAAATAAACAACTGGCGAATCTAACTGCTAACAATAACGATAATATTGTATATTTCTTTGATGATTTAAACATGTCTTCGGCAACTAAGAAAAAACGCATTTCAATGACATGGCTCATAGTTTCATAAATTACATGAAGCAAATACATGACATCAACGGTTGGTTGGTTCCTCGGTAACACAGGATTGCTCTCCCAAACTCAACTTTGAATAGTAAAACTGCATGGAAGGACACGTAAAATTCCCCGTGTGATTTATCAGCGTCTCTATGAACTGATCTATAAATACCATGGTATCTATTTGATAACACATTTATCCCAATTATAAAGCTGTTACAAGGCTGTTCTTTTTTGTGTTTGTTTTCACTCAAAAGCTTTGACTTCAATTTGTTCTCTTTGGGTAATGATTCAAGCGCCCCCCCCCCCCATGTCTCTTAAAAGGTGTCTTGTCCCCTAAATATAATTTTTTTTTACAGTTTAAAAAATCTAAGTAACTCTGTCTAGGCGCGCATATGCCACTTTACTGCGTTGCAGTTGCGCCATTGTTTAATCTAGAATGAATAGAAATGCACACATATGCCAGATACAGGCACATGGCAGAGTCAATAGGAACATCAAACTTAACAGATGACTGCAGCACAATGGCACGTCAAAATCACAAAATGTGGTGAAAAGAAAAAAAAAAATGCTTTTAGCAAAGTCTCGCCTAAGAAATAATAGAGGAACGATCCCTTCAAACTTTGCTGCGACCCCACAGATTTTCTGTGTGTGTGTGTGTGGTGTTTTTTTTTTAACAATACAATCGCATGTCAATAGACGAACGAGTAGAATTCTATTTCCTCTCTGTATGAAAAGGTTTCTCCGCCCCGAACTTGGCATAACCGAACTGTTAAAACCGTCTTGCATTTATTCGTAAACTACAGGTGGTCCCGACAAGGGTCTTGTCCATGGTATCTGGGTTTTAAGTGATCTTTCGGCGTCACTGACCATCAATCATTGGTGTCCATCTACACACTGACTGACCATTCTAAAGCTGCCCATTCTTGTAAGCAGTGCCATCCATTTTTGTACACACTAGTACAAGTCTAAACTAGCTATAAAAGGCTAAGTTCAATACTGTACCTTAATAATGAAAAAGCTGAAAACTGAAATGTTGTGCAAAAAAAAAAAAAGAACAAAATGAAGAATCGGTTACAGTGAAATTGTTTTTTCGAAGAGCAAATGAAAATGAAAGGGAACAACAGTTCAACACTTCCATCGATGTCATTTTCTCCACTCAATGTCTTCCCCTCATCTCCCCTACTCTATCGCGGCCTGGAGCCTCTCTCCCTTTTTCGTTGTTGTTTTTTTATTTTCATGTTGGCTGCACTGAATCCTAATGAACTCCATAATAACAACTTTAAAAACCCCCAATTTTCCCCTGCATCTGAATACAGTGCTTTAAAGTCTGCATTTTCAGTGTATTTGTTTCTATACAAGGCCATTTCCTAGTTTGCCGACGTCAGCCTCTCTACGCAAGATGCGCTTGGCTTCAGGACATATTCGGCGGCGCCCTGTCCGCACTGAGTCAATGTGTGTTATTTCAGCTATTTGACTTGGTCACGCTTGTCTGGACAGGGGAAGATTTATCTTTTCACCAACATCATCCACGCGGCAATACTTGCTAGCTACAAAGTCGCAAGTCGACTTGTGTCAACTTTACTCCTATCGAAGCCACTATTTTACCTCAGAGAAAAATGGATCAGACAAGCGCAAAAATGAAAACACAAACCAGAGTGAACGTGCAGCAAAAAGACATTAGTGGATCTCAACATGATTAAAGCAATAATGGTAATAATTTACAAAATCCAGTCTTTTGGTAAAGCTCGAATTACGCCCTCTGCATGAACGCCCCCTAAAGTAAATTTGTTAATGTCTACAGTAACAGCTTTCAGAATCCGGTATTGCATTGTCGTGTGCGTTATGAACCTAATCTGTGCAACCCGGTTATTACTCTGCGCAATGTTCCCCTCTGATTCACCTACCGCCTGCCTACTTCTCCAGCTGTCACTGTCGTCGGCAGCAACAGAGAGAGACTAATTATTAAGCTAACTTCCCCTTTTCAGCACGTTCAAATTCAAGTTGTAGTAAAATTCTCATTCTGTTCTTCGGCCGTCTCCCCTCAGCAAATAGCCTTGCCTGGGAGAAACTGTAAAATTCAGTCTCATAGCTCAAGCCACAGACCATAACAGGGGACAAGGTGGTCTAGAGGCAAGGTGCTCGCCTCTCATGCCAAGGGTCCCGGGTTCTAAACCCGGGCAGTGCAGGCATGTTGGAAGTTTGGGATTTTTCTCATATTTTCATGTCCCTGATCCTATTGAGGGGTAGGATCGAGTACCTAGTCTTCTCGGATAAGGACGAAAAAATTCGGAGGGCCCGTGTGCACGTTGCGCACGTTAAAGATACCTTGGCAGTTGGAAATCGTAAAGAGCAGGCCGAACAGGCCGCTGCCCAGGCAAAATTAAATAAAATTCATCCCTACCGCCCACACTCCCTCATCCCCCCACCACCAAAAAAAAAAAAAAAAACGCCGACCGGCGCTGCACTGTGGCGACGACGTGCCTGCCCCAGTTGTAACTGGGGTGCAATGGCACAAAGGCAAATTTCCCAAATGGGATTAAAGAGTTATACAAATACAAATAAAATGAATGAAATCAAAGCCGCCAAACTTAAAATACTTTTTTTCCTTGGACTTAAAATTTCAGAACACAGCTGAAGTTATTCTTTTTGCTGCTCGAATGAATTTTCGAGTCTAGATTTGAGAACTTTGGGCAGGTCACCTTTTCTCTCAAAAGGTGACCCAACGGGTCAAAAAGTTATCTAATACGGTGCTATACCAGGACCCTAGAGACGCCACTTTGGCCCCCGAGACTTAAAATCAGCGCAATGTGAAGAAGATAACAATAAAGACAATGAGTGCCTATCGTGACAGTGGACTTGACGGACCAGCTAGTTATTCATATTATACCGAGTGGTCAAACTAGGTATACACACACGCTGGTCAGCAACGCCCGGTATGAAGGGGGGCGAGGATTATCATAATTAAGTGGTACATCCCTGGAGCTGACAGCCCCATTCATCATGTTTGTCCAACAAATTTCTTCCACAATTTTGTGACGTTGCTCGCACTGGAATAAGGCATTAGGCTTTTATGACGCGGCGTATGTTCGTGGGGCTCTAATCTGTCCGGACACGGCCATGCATCAATGATATTAATCACTAAAAACTACCTTTTTTAGCACCCTTGTTGGGTAATTTCCACCACCCCCCTTTTCCTGTCAATAAATGGGGCTACAATTTCATGAGTTTTAGGGTCGCACATCAGGCCAAAAACTAGGGAGACCGCATACAATCAGAGTGCTTCGAATTCGAAACTAATCGCACCTAGGCATTGTACAAAAAATTTATAGGGCAAATGTTATGTGCCAGTTTGTTTTTAATACACACAGAAAGAATCGTCAGTGCAGAATACACTGTAATATTCAATAGGGGAAAAAGACGTCCATTCACAATGGGAGCTAGGAGAACAATGAAATGTTTGACACTCGGATATCTTTTTACTCTGATATTATTTGCAGAGGCATTGAGACGCGAGCAAGCTTGCTTGCTTTTCAGATCTCCAATATCGAGTAAACTGCACCGTTTTCACATTCCAGCCTATGAAAATGCACCTCATAATAGTTGTATACCATCCCAGTTCGTGCAGAGGTGACACGGATTTTGCGAAGGGCGACGTCGAATGGGATGGACACCTGAGATCCGGTTGGACACAATGAAGAAATTGCCGCGTCTCCACAGCCATGCAGGTTAACGCTGATGGCGCACTGAGTTAAATTTGTCTTGTCTCGGTTTCAGTGAGAGATGTGAACTGTGGTGTTAAAGGGGGGGGGGGGTCCTCTCGCAATGGAAAGACTATGGCTACTGGTTCTAGCGCGTCAAAACTGCGCTGGATCTGCTAATAGAAAGAGAGACCTCGCACACTGAGCCACAACAGACGCAAATTAAATAGGCTTTACTCAGTGCGCCCCTAGTCTTAAGCTGGGTTTCTATGTGTACGGAAACGGCAACAGAAGCCACAAAAACCCCTTCAAGTAGTGAAATAGAAAGAATATTTTCATCGTCGTTTCCGTACACATGGAAACACTCTTTCTTTTCATTACATTACTGGATGGAGTTTTGACATTTCCGGTACACATGAAAACACTGCTTTATACTGTTGTGTCTGTACTTGGTGATTGATTGGGTAAGGACAAGCGAACAGGATTTAACAACTTCCATGAATCTTTACCGAACAGTGACAAATTGTTTCGGGGGGTGTGGGGGCGGCGAAGACAGTACAGGTAAGGGCAATAACTGTGGAGGAGGAAGGGAGATAACCAGCCCCGGCACAGACATATCCTGAAAGAAGATGGGCAAATATTTGTCACGGCCAGGTAAGTTTTGCAAGCCTCAGAACAAACACTGGTTGACGTGCTCCAGGTTAGTGGTCACAGATAAAGGCTGTGTGTGACAGCTAGGCACTGCAGATAGACATATACACCCACAGACAAACAGTCGCGTTGGCATGGAGAAGAGAAAGAGAGAGAGACACAGACAGTCACCCCCGATGTCTTGACTGTGCTCCACGCCTTGTTCCAAACCCAAACAACAACTACCATCACCTGAAACCGAGATAGAGAGAGAGAGAGAGAGAGAGAGAGAGACAGAGAGAGAGAGAGACAGAGAGAGAGAGAGAGAGACAGAGAGAAAGCGAGGAGGAGGACAGTGTGAAGAAGGAAGAAAGACGGGAGAGATAAAGAGAGATAGAAAGAGAAAGAAAGAAAAACAGACACCGTTTGGGAGGAGGGGGTGTATAAAGAGAAAGAGAGTGAGGTGGACATAAACAAGTAATATCACTGTTTCTTCCCTCCTTCATTCCCCCTCCCCCTTTTGTTTTCCACCACCCTTCCCCTCCCTGAAGGCCCAAGCACAAACACGCCAGAAAGCCTTGACTGCGCTCCAAGTTCTGTCCCTCTCCCAAACAAACAAACAAATTCCACCACCCCAGGCCATGAAACACCATAACAAACAACACAGGAGCAGTGGGGAAACCGCAATATTAAAAGGCAGAAGAGGGAACCGAGCGGCCTAGCCTACTGTCATATTAGCGTACGTGCATTCCTCATTTCATTACTTTTTGGTGACGCTGAATCTCAGCTTAGCCAGGTTTCGTTACACCTTGTTCGACCGGCTCAAAAGCTACATGGTCACCGCACCTCACATTGCGTCAGTCCATGACTAACTCAGTAAGGCATTACCTATCACTGCGAGAATGCGCCCATAGGTTGACAAACACCCACACGACACAACCCCGACGAAGTGGCTCCGTGGGTTGAGCGCTTGACCTAATGCTGAAGTTCCTAGTTTCTAATGGTCATGTGAGCGAGATCTAGAACTATACAAACCTGGGACACCGATTCTCCCCCTTCTCTTCACGGCCAAAGGCTGATTTTCTTACTACTACTATTATTCTTGCAACTACTATTATATACTATTACTGCACACTACTACTACCACCTGTATATACTTTTCGCCCTTTCTCATTGCCATATTTAACACATTTTAATACGTGATAATGTATGTAATCTTTATGAATCAGCCACAGCATATTTTTTGGGGGCATCTAAACAGTTCTTATCACTGATACTACAATTTCATGATGTTCACACCATATATAGTAAAAGCCTTAATTCTACCATTTTTACTTCTGAGTTTCCCCACTAGAGGTATGTGTATTAGGCATTTCTTGTTGAATGCAGCATCTACTATCTACTAACCATTCTCCCACTCACTACAGCGATCAGGTAATAAATATGAGACAAGACATAGCAAAATCATTGACAGTGGAAGTAAAATACACAGCAACAAAAGCCTTTTACTTCCATGTGATGTAATTACTGGTATTCTGTGCACGTAACCACGTACTTTACTCATCAAATGAATAACTAAGTGATAATGAAAGCTACACTACGGCACACCCACAGTTTAAGGGACCCAAAAACACCTGGGTATAATTAACCACACGCTATTTTCCGGTTAATTGGAAGCCCAAATTACCCCATCACATTTTGGAACTGTTAATGCCCCAGCTACATTTCCGAGCTGCCCTTTCTCCTGCCCTAAAGCAAACACGACACAATAGAATTGTTCGCGTTAGCCTGAGCGCACACGTGCGACTGTTATGTTGCTGTCGCGACGCAGTTTTTGACATCTTGGCGAATGAATGGAGGTGAGCACATATCGTCGGTGAGATTCAACACTCCTGTAACCCACATCAACATATTTTGTGGGTTACAGGAGTGTTGTTCTACACCGACGATATGCGACATTCTGGACCATTACAGAGTCAACGAGAACATAAAACTCAAAAAAAAACAACAACAGCAACACCACATCAAGTCACAATGTGCCCCAAGCCTAACTGTTCTGTTTCATGTAAAATGCACAGCTGCAGTTCGGAAAATATCTACGAATTTAGGGGTGACATTTTACATCATGATGCTTGCATTGCCAGTTTGCTCTTTTCTGCCCTCTTTTTGTTTGCGTTTACCGACAGGCTCGGGAATGTCGACACCCAAAAATTTTCACTGTGCAAACAATTGCCTAAATTTTGGCAAGAAGTCCAAACAGCCGTCTCGTTTTGTTGTTTTTGTTTTTTACTGACTCAACATTTTCTCTCAAGTAAATTTTTGTACCTACAAATTGGCACATGTCAACTCACATGTAGGATCGAGTAGTTCTTGGAAATTGGATTTTTCTCATATTTTCAAGTCCCTGGTCCTATTGGGGGGTAGGATCGAGTACCTAGTCTTCTCGGATAAGGACGAAAAAATTCGGAGGGCCCGTGTGCACGTTGCGCACGTTAAAGATACCTTGGCAGTTGGAAATCGTAAAGAGCAGGCCGAAAGGCCGCTGCCCGGGCAAAATTGAAATTAATAGATTAAAATTTATCCATATCATTCCCCCCCCCCCCCCCGCCGCCAGAACAAGAAATAATAAAAAACAAGTAAAGTGAGGTGTAAATGCCAAGGGCAGCGAACCTCCTAAAATAAAGACCTCAAATCTCAATGCACAGAATGAAAACTGCGCTCTTGATTAGCCGCCAAACTATATTATTACTGAACGTTTTGTTACATTGTAAGAACACACTACTTATGACGTCACATTACCAATCGCCACAGAAATGGGCGTTAATCCTGCCTTTCCTCAACTAGCACTAGCTAAGAGTGATCTCCTCACAACTGGAAATTAATTTGGTGGCGTTTCCAATTTTGCAACATTTGAGAGCTCATTCCCGAACAAGGCTCTTACATCAGTGCTTGCATCCCAAACTTGTTCTTTTATACGCCATACCCTATTCAAATCTTTTAAATACTTGAAAAACAAGTTAAGTTGGAATGGATTTAACAGATTCTGTCAGGTCCTGTTGGATTTACTTCTTGACGACACTAACATGCCTACAAGTAAAATGTAACTCTCTGCTCCAGCGAGACCATAAATAATATCATGTGCTATAACGCAAAACCTACATTTGAAATGTCAGAACTACTTAGCATAACATTTGTTTCAGCAATACCAGCAGCTGCTAAGAGGGAGACTAAATCTGGGTCACGGTTTATCATACTTATGCTGAAAAGGATCAGGGGGAAAGGGAGGGGGGGACAGACAAAGGAAGTTAGTGAAACATGAGAGGAGGTGGGAACAAAAATTGAATTCACATCTCCAGTGAATTAGCCAACCCCCACCGATTAAGCTCCTCCATTTCCTCACCCTTCCTCAGTTTGTGTTGGAAAATGTACATCCTCTGTCTCTTGTAACTCATTTATTAATCACCGAAATTATCATTTTGACCACCGTCCAAATGCTTCCTCGACATTTCGCGTATTATTTAAAAAAACAACAACAAACAAACACACAACTGTTTGAATTCACGTGTTCTGTTACGCCATTCCATAAAAGTAATGTCTAGGCGACATCTATTATTAAGTTGCAGTTGACGGCTTCGTTTGCTGACGTACTGCACTTGAGAACAACCAATGAGTCACTGTGGGCTATAGATGTACATGTATGTACATGTAACCAGCTTCATCGGGTCGGCCAAGACGCAGTGTGCAAGCGTTAGGATAATCGGAAGTGCAGAGCCAAGCCTCGGTGTCTAACAGACCATGAGAAGAAAACAAATACATGTAATGTGCCCCTCTTGCCCTCATAAACAATAGATGATACGTCAGCTCCGGCTTCTTACTAAAATATATACGTGACTGCGCAGTGCACTGAGTGTGTCTGCATCCTGTTTGCTGAGAAACGCATGGTGATACTTCAGAAACAAACAAATGCACGTACTCAAACACAGCTGGGAGTGAGTATATCCTGATACTCACGCACGCATGAAAGTGAATACACTGATTATAGTACGTCTCGCCCACATACACGGTACTTGATGTCATGCACAGAAAAAAGCAGACTTTTCTATGCATCTAAAACCTAATATGCATGTTTTACAAGGCTCATCCCCCCCCCCCCACTCCCTTAATAGTCCAGTTGAAGGTACTTGCCTTCATAATTTATTGACCGAAATCTCTCACAATTTAGGTCAGCTTATTTTATCCTTCATAATTTTCTTGTGGTTTGTATGTATGGAGCTTTGCAGAGTTTTATTTTCTTGTTGTTTTTTTAATTTCTTCTGCCTGCCTGTCTGTCTCTCCCCTAAATGGGGAATTAAAAAAGAATTTTAAAAAATCAGTCGACCAATGTCAAAGTTGATGTCCAAGATGCGAAACAACCTTTTCCTGTGTCTTTTCCCACTCACATTTTTATTTAATAACGTACGCTGGAGCCCACCATACTCTCCCTGGAATTGAACTGCGCTTTTGATTAGCCTCCAAATAATATTATTACTGAACGCGTTGTAAAAAAGTGCTTATGATGTGACATAACCAATCGCCACAGAAATGGGCGATAATCCTACCTTTGCACAACTGGCACTGGCCAAGAGTGATTGATCTCCTCACAACACTGCGGCAGCAATATTAAATCATTATTATTAGGAGCCTTTACGCTTCATGGAGCACAAGAGGTCTAAGCCCGGCCTACTGACCTAGGAATGCGCTGCCAATCATAACAATGTGGTCTGTGTGCTGGTAACTTTATGTGTGTCGTACGTAATAATATCAGTATATTTCAGGGTCACGATGTGAAGCTTAATTAATCTCACAGAACATTTTTTTTGGCGGCCAATGCGACGATCTCGCGGGGCCTACACCCCCCTCCTTTCTTTCCCAACCACCTGGCAAAAGTCGTAGTAAGGGACAAGTGCCAGATCACAACTCAACTATTACATGTATTCATTACATATCACTTTGATTTCTACACGGCTTTTATAAAAAGCGTATTGGTAACACTCAGACAGCCTCCCGTGTCCCCCCTCCCCCATGGCCTCAACAAAGCCCCCTTTTTCCTGGAACTGATACACAATGAGGATTACCGTATCGATATGTCACCCAGCCATTTAAACGGATATCATAAATCGTGACTTTATGGTTCTACTCAGGAGACACCCACTCTCATGCGGCTCCCGCAGCCCAATAAAGTTCCGTTATCTATTGCCTGACACTACGGCCTGTAAGTACAGAACTCCCAAACTTAACGCCAAGTGCACGAACACTAGAGTAAAGCCCCGCTTGACTGGGCAGCAACACAAGAGTTAAGTTCTACCCGAGACACACCATTCGTCTCGGGTTCTACACTGCCAGTCTAAACTTAGTGGTATCAACTATCCAGCTTGCATCATGCACGAAATTAGGCCCCCAAACTCCTTGAATTACGCGCATACAGAACTACGCAGCTGTATATTCTGACCGTCAAAATGAAATAGGACGTAAACATTGCACAAAGGACGTACAGGTTCTCGGCTGGCTTAAGAAACATAACAGCGTATCTTCAGCTGTGTAAAATAATTAATGTCAAAATGAGAGAAAAAACTCTTTTAACTTCTACATTCACATGCCAAGGTATTCGGATTACAGACAATGATGGGTACATTTAAAATTACATTATCTATTAAGAACACCCAAAGCTATATCTTGAAAACCAAATCCGTTCTAGAAAAGCGACACAATTATACTTTTTTTAAACTTAGGCAGCATTTATCCTATACAACTGACAATATGCCTTTAACAGACGGAAACTTCCAACAACACAGGTCTGTGCATTAAGCCAAGACAGTCACCGACATCCTGAGCACTACAAAACAATCTCCATGTTAAAAAAGCACACATCTGTGGAGCTCAGCGTCAAAAAGGTCCCAAGGTAACACTTGGGCGCCTCCCGCTTTTAAACTTTGGATAGGACGGTTGTGTTCATTAACGAAGTAGTAATCGGTAATTGGGTTGGTAAATCATTATTTACAGCCTTTTAATTTTCAGCCCCTCAATAATCTGTGGTCCACTTCCAATTTTGATGTCCATACATTGATATTTTTACTAATCCCAGCTGGGTAATATTCCCGGGTTAAAGTTCCAAATCTGGGCATGACGCAATTATCATTTCAGTTTCGTCAACTGGAAACATTAGTTTGGGCCCAACAAGACTGCATGCTTTTACATCCCTCCTTCTTTAACCCACACACAACCACCCCCCCCCCCAATCCACCGAACAACAATAAAAGCCTGCACTTCATACCGTACCCCCCCCCCCCACACACACACACAAATCATACCAAACACGTGTATTTACCTGTTCTTATACTCATACTATCATTTACGTTTTCAGCCTACATTCACCCTCTCCACACAGCTCGAGATCTCTCGACCTGCTTTTATCGCCCAAGAGCCCCACAAGTAACGTTGAACACTCAAGTCTATTATAATGCCATTTTTCTCTTCGCGTTCTCTAGCACAGCTTTTGTCTTCATATGTGTCAACGACAGATAACATAAAGACCTTGTCATAACACTGGGGCCAGGCTGAAATGGGACTGTTACGTCTTAAATCTTTGGTCAAGTCATGCCTTCAGTCACTCAGTGGACAGGCTTACGTCGTAGGTAATTAGTCTAGGAGGGAATTAGTTTAAGAAAGAACTGGAATCAATATGAAAGAAGGATAGCCATATAGTCAGACTTAAGCGAACACAAGACTGGTTGTGATGAGTTTAACTCTCTTTTCATAACAATGAAACGTTTTGAGAGATAAGACAAAGGCCTGCCAGGCCATCGAGAAAGGACCGGTTCGAAAACGATGAGAGAAATGAGTCAAGCTGGACCTTGTCCCGGGTGGGCGTTCGAACATAGGGATCTCGCTCACCTAGGCCAAGCGCTCTAATATTAAGCCACTGAAATAGCTGGGCAAGACAGGACTGGAATGGTCACCGTCAGAGCAAGAACAAAAAATGACGGAATATTGCTAATAAATTGAAAAGGGGAAAGGGGAGGGAAAGGAAAAGGAGGCTGTATAATAATACAGGACTGAGATAGAGACCACTGGATCAGCCAAATTGCAAAGTCGGGACAAGAAAACAAAACTACAGGCAGGTGTGACCATCTGGGACAAGACTGAGGCGTGACCAGATATTGTTGTTGCACCCGAAGATGGGAAACGACCACAGGCAATCAGGATACGGAGATTGGGGGCAGGAGGTGGATTTTGGAACGGGATGTAACGGGATTTTGTAAGGGAAAGAAAAAGAGAGGGGGACACAGACAACGAGAATGAGACACACATATACACGCAGAGAGAGAGAGAGAGAGTGAGAGAGAGAGAGAGAGAGAGAGAGAGTGAGTGAAAGAGAGTTCGGTGGCTTGTAGCGTCCCACTAGTTGAACGATCGATATTTTCTCACCCCCCGCTTGGCGAGTCTCACTCGGCGACCTTCCTCCCCCCTATCGCCAGCAAGGCCGGTATTTCTCTTTGATGTGGCTTGTTTGTTTCACTGTAGAAAATCTAGAGAGTCTGGAAGATACTCCAGTGTCCGAGATTACGCTAGGTCGACCTTGAGTGATGTAATTCTGTGACGTGTCCGTGTACGATTGGATGGCTGGTATGTGTCCCGAACGATCTAGGTCTGTCTCGTGCTTATGGGGCGGTTAAGCCGCTTCCTGAACGTTCCTGGACAGAATATATATAAGGAGGGCCAGACGAGTAGGAGGGTGCAAATCGTGGGTGAAAATCGTAAGGTGCAAATCGTAGGTGTAAATCCAGTTGTAGTAGAAGTGTAAGTGCCTTCCCTGATAGGTGTAAGTAACTTGTGGATATCAGCTCTTGTTTACAGTTATTAAACGTTAGTATTAATTGTTCATCGGATCCTGTTATTTATTTCTACAACAGTTCGAGACAGTTTCGTTTTTAAGGGGCAGACGATCATAGCGTGCTGAAATTTGCATCAACTGTTACATATTGGGGGCTCGTCCGGGATCCGATCAGATCAGAACAGATTCAACTCAGACCATCGGAGTGTTTCTAAAGTACAGTAAATTGTGTAAAGATCATCGAGGATATCCACAACATGTCAGAGGCTATTGGAAGGCTTGGCCAGGAAGCAGACGCCTTGGAGCTCACTGGGAAGGAGAGACAGGATTACATCCGTGAAGGCCTAAAGGAGGAAAGAGAGAGGCAAGAGCGCATGGAGCAACTGAAGATGGAAAGAGAGGCTCAGGAGAAGGAGGCGGAACGACAGGCTCAGCTGGAAAGAGAGAAGATGAACCACGAGCTGGAGATGGAGAGGATTCGCCATCAACGTGGAGGCGAGTCGACGCAGGGGACCAGCGACCACGCCAGTTCCAAGAGACCCAAGCTACCTGCATTTCAGGATGGGAAGGACGACCTTGATAGCTGGCTACTTCGTTTTGAGAGGTTTGCCGAGACAGCAGACTGGCACAGATCCACCTGGACGACATCACTGTCTGCCCTGCTGACTGGGAGAGCTCTGGAGTGCTTCTGTCGATTGCCGATCGATGAGGCCAAGGACTACGACAAAGTCAAGGAAGCTTTGCAGAAGAGGTATAACCTGTCAGAGGAAAGTTACAGACTCATGTTCAGACAAGGTAAGCCTGAAGATGGAGAAGATGTCGGGATGTTTCTTACTAGGATCAAGACTTACCTAGAGAGGTGGATAAAGCTATCAAAGACGGAGAAGACCTACGAAGGAGTGAGGGACCTGTTCGTTAGAGAGCAGTTCATGGATGTTTGCCCACCAGACCTTGCGACCCATGTGAGGGAGAGGAAGCCAAAGACGCTACAGGACGTCGCAGACTCGGCGGAGGCGTTCCTGGTAGCGAGGAACCGGACACTCAGCGGGAGCGCCAGACTGCAGAGCCGGCCAGTGCGACAGAGGCCCAACGGAGACAGAAGCCCACAGGTCTGTCATAAGTGCCAGAGGCCGGGACATAAGGCGACGGAGTGTCGTACCAAGATAAACGACAAAGGTGAGTTGAAATGTTACCTTTGTGGAAAGCCAGGCCACGTTCGGAGAATGTGTCCAGCCCAGAAGGATACGGGGCGAGGCAAGCCGAACAAGGCGGCGGCGGCCGTAGTTATAGCGGCCGACGAGTCGTCGAGACAGGATGCGACGACGGCTGACACCAGCATCAACGTTCAAGCGGTAATGAAGGACGGGAAGCTCCAGTTAGCGGTGCCTGTTACGTGCGGAGGATGCAGTGACGGAAGGACCGTGGAGAAGCTGAAGTTACCAGTGATGAAGGGCTTGATTGGAAATCGAGCAGTAGACGTCCTAAGAGATACCGGCTGTGAAGGTGTAGTGGTGCGGCGATCACTGGTGGACGACGGACAGCTCACCGGTGGGAAGAAACGCATCGCAAGGATCGATAACTCCTTGCTAGCGGCGGAGGAAGCCGTTATCGACGTGAAGACGCCTTACCTGACGGGCAGAGTGACGGCACTGTGTCTCCCGGAGACCATCTGCGACCTAGTAGTCGGGAACGTGGACGGAGCGAAGGACCCGTACGACCCTGATACGGAGGTGATGGTAGGAGCGGTGACCACGAGGGCCCAGGAGAAGAGGAAGGACTAGTCTACGTCGCTGAGGGTGCCGAGGGCAGAACGGCACGCGGGAGTGGATAGGAAGGAACTCATCCGACTCCAGGAAGAAGACGAAGACCTCAAGAAGTTGGGGCAGAAGAAAATTCCGACCAACAGTGGCAATAAGTCCGTACACTTCGAGAGACACGGAGGTGTACTGTACCGGATTTATAGGGACATAAGACAGGCTACGATTACAAGACAAGTGGTACTACCCGAGAAACTGAGGGAGTATGTACTGAGCGTTGCCCATGATTCTATCGTCGGAGGACATCTCGGCGTGAAGAAGACGAAGGACAGGGTGATGAGCAATTTTTACTGGCCTGGTATCGAAGGTGACGTCGCGAGATACTGCCGCTCATGTTACATCTGCCAGAGGACAGTGAACAAGGGAGCGACTCCTAAGGTGCATTTGCAGAGTATGCCAGTGGTAGACATCCCATTTAGGAGAGTGGCCGTGGACCTAGTAGGACCTATTGACCCCCCAAGTGAAGGCGGACATCGGTATATCCTGGTATACGTAGACTACGCTACTCGTTACCCTGAAGCGACCCCCTTGAAGAAGATTGACGCGGAGACAGTAGCAGAAGCCTTAGTAAATATCTACAGCCGTTTGGGTGTGCCCGAGGAGATCTTATCTGATCAAGGGACTCAATTCATGTCGGACGTCATGAAAGAAACGAACAGATTACTGGGAATTCGACAGTCGACCACCACAGTCTACCACCCTATGTGCAACGGGCTGGTGGAGCGATTTAACGGCACACTGAAGAAGACCTTGAGGCGACTGTGCGCGGAGCAACCTAAGCAGTGGCACCGATACATTAACCCGCTGCTCTTCGCGTATCGTGAAGTTCCCCAAGAATCGACAAAGTTCGCCCCATTCGAGTTGCTGTATGGAAGAACAGTGAGAGGACCGATGCACATCTTGCGAAAATTATGGACTAAGGATGTAGAGGAGCCGGAGACAAAGACCAGTTACCAGTACGTCATGGAACTACGCGAGCGGCTGGTGGACACGTGGAAGTTGGCTACGGAAGAGCTCTCAAAGGCACAAGGTAGACAGAAAACCTACTACGACCGGAAGGCGCGAGAGAGAAAGTTTCGCCCTGGCGACGAAGTTTTAGTACTGTTGCCGACAAACGCCAACAAGCTCTTAGTCCAGTGGAAGGGACCATACAAGGTAGTCTCGGTTGTCGGCGTCAACGACTACAGAGTCAAGATGGGTGTAAAAGAGAAGACATTGCACGCTAGCCTTCTCAAGAGGTATATCCCCAGGACTACACCAGCGACGACGCAAGCAGCGGCGGCGGCAATGGGACCGGCATCTGTCGTGACCGAGATGTGTGGGATGAACGACGGCAGGAGCGACACCACACTTGGAGATGTCGACGCTATGATGGACGACGACGGTGATGGTGCTGGGACTGTGCTGGCAGAGAACGACGTGATGGACGAGAGTCAACCTGTGGAGTCGGCTGGCATGACAGTCATCGAGGACTGTGACCTGGAAGGCGACAACGGTGGAACGACGGAGGACCTTGCCGACCTAGGAAGCTGGGACCAGAAGGTAGGCTACGAAGATGTCCAATATGGAACGCAACTGACGCTGCAACAACGTCAACAACTCTGCGACGTGGTGAAGGAGTATCAACGCATCTTCACCAGTCTCCCCGGATGCTGCCAGTTAGGCGAACATCGCATCGACCTGACATCAGAGGTACCTGTTCGGCAACGACCATATCCGGTGCCCTATGCTATGCGCGACTCCTTGAAGGAGGAGCTTAGCACCATGGAAAGGTTGGGCATCATACGCAGGAGCTCATCAGCGTATGCTTCACCGGTTGTTGTGGTCAAGAAGAAGGATGGATCCAACCGAGTCTGCATCGACTACAGGAGGCTGAACAAGATCACTGTGTTCGACCCTCATCCGACAGCAGCCCCATCGGAAGTGTTCCAGAGTCTGTCGAGAGGAAGAATATTCTCTCGGATCGACTTGAGCAAGGGATACTGGCAAGTGCGAGTCCGGGAACAAGACATTCCCAAGACAGCGTTCGTCACCATGGGCGAACACTATGAATTCACCCGGATGCCCTTCGGGATGATGAACTCAGGAGCTACACTGAACAGGATCGTGAAGCCATTGATCCAGGGACTGAACAATGTGACAGCGTATGTGGACGACCTGCTGATCCATACAGAGACATTCGACGAGCATGTGAAGGCTCTCAGGGAATTGCTGCAGAGGATGGACCAAGCTGGATTAACTGCAAGACCATCCAAGTGCCTGATTGGAACGTCTGAAGTGGACTTTGTTGGACACTCAGTGGGAAAGGGTATGATTGGCTTGTTAGAAGAAAATGTGTGTAAGGTGCGGGATGCACCCAGACCCACCACTAAAAAGGAAGTGAAAGCATTTTTAGGACTGGTGGGATATTACAAAGAATTTGTACCTAACTTTGCAGCGATTGCAGCACCACTGTCTGATTTGCTTAGAAAGGGTCAGCCCAATGTAGTTCAGTGGGAAGAAGTGCAGGAGAAAGCGTACACTTCTTTGAAGAATGCCATTGTTTCCAAACCCGTGTTATGTTTGCTAGATTTTTCAAAAGAATTTGTCTTAGCAACTGATGCATCAGACCGCGGGTTGGGTGCTGCTCTTATGCAGGAATATGAGGGAAAGTTGTATCCTGTGGCATATGCCAGTCGTAAGCTATTGCCTCGTGAGACGAAATATTCAGTCTCAGAGCGAGAATGCCTAGCCATCGTTTGGGCCGTAAAGAAGTTTACTTTGTATTTGTATGGTAAGGAGTTTGTGCTCCAGACTGACCATAGGTCATTAGAGTATTTGAATTCTGCCAGATTTGACTGCCCAAAGCTATTACGATGGAGTCTATTTTTACAGTCATATCGATTCAGGATTAGGTATGTCAAAGGCAAGGAAAATGTCGGCGCCGACTTCCTGAGTAGAGTGTTTTGAATAGTACAAGTTCAGCGAGATGTATTGTAACCCAGAGTTTTGCCTGTTAAATACGTTTCTGGGATGACTGTATTGTAATGTAATGGCATATCTGAATGAGTATTGAATTATTGGCCGGCAGAGAGCCACTATGTATTAGTCATATGTTGATGTTTTCATTATTTGTTACCAGTGGGACAATGTAATTTTTGAAGACTGTAACCCAAATGGGAACTGCGGGGAAGCAGTGATTTTGTATGTTGCATTGATGTAATTTACGAGTGGCCTAAGCTTAGGCAGTGTTGGTATTGCTTTGTTTGATCTGATATGATGAAGTTAGACCCTGATCAGTGGTCGATATGTGTGGGTATACATGCCATTGTAGGTATGACTTCATGCATTTTTTTTTAGGACAATCATTGTTATGCACAACGTTTATGGGCTATGTTTCGTGCACGAAGCATTGTGTATTGGATGGCCATCGTTCACCATTGTATGATTTTTAATAGCATCATTGACCATCGTTTCACCACGGTGGTGGTAGTGTATTATGTATAATAGTAGGCCTACTGTTGACCATGGTTTTGTAATGGCACTGCAATGATATTGTAATGAGATTGTATTAGTGTTATAAGGATACTATGGTTATTGTATTGTACTTAGGATATTGGGAAGGCACCTAGTACATTATTAGCAATGTCTATTGTAAGATTGGAGATGATAAGTATTCTATGATAGTGTAGACGCTTTATGATGTAGATAGTTGAAGAATGTTCAACGGGGAGTTGTGTAGCGTCCCACTAGTTGAACGATCGATATTTTCTCACCCCCCGCTTGGCGAGTCTCACTCGGCGACCTTCCTCCCCCCTATCGCCAGCAACGCCGGTATTTCTCTTTGATGTGGCTTGTTTGTTTCACTGTAGAAAATCTAGAGAGTCTGGAAGATACTCCAGTGTCCGAGATTACGCTAGGTCGACCTTGAGTGATGTAATTCTGTGACGTGTCTGTGTACGATTGGATGGCTGGTATGTGTCCCGAACGATCTAGGTCTGTCTCGTGCTTATGGGGCGGTTAAGCCGCTTCCTGAACGTTCCTGGACAGAATATATATAAGGAGGGCCAGACGAGTAGGAGGGCCAGACGAGTAGGAGGGTGCAAATCGTGGGTGAAAATCGTAAGGTGCAAATCGTAGGTGTAAATCCAGTTGTAGTAGAAGTGTAAGTGCCTTCCCTGATAGGTGTAAGTAACTTGTGGATATCAGCTCTTGTTTACAGTTATTAAACGTTAGTATTAATTGTTCATCGGATCCTGTTATTTATTTCTACAACAGTTCGAGACAGTTTCGTTTTTAAGTAATTTAAGGGGCAGACGATCAGTTCATCTGACTCTCCCCATCATAACGTGCTGAAATTTGCATCAACTGTTACATGGCTATACAAATCAATGTCGTCAGGGATTCTCAGATAATACGAGCAAATGGCAACGCTGTTTGGGTCCTTGACATCATGTGTAACAGATTACTGTGTTGAAAAGTAGTCAAGATTTGCCTGATGCAATTTGTCATCACAGTTTCTCAACAGTAAAAATGATTTGAAACATGCCACAAGAGCCTTCAATGTCACTGTCCAAAGCGTCTGTTTAAGTAATATAAGTGAGGACGCCTGGGTTGATATTTGCTTATACTCTACTCGAAGCAAAACACGAAGATACAGGAAAGAAAAGGTGTTATCATCTACTTCCCATGTCCCCATCATACTTCTTTTTACAATGTTTACTCCCTGATTTCTTTTTTCAGTTCGATCTTTTCATATTTTGACTCTCGACACACTTCAAGAGCACGCTGTGTAAACGAACACTGTATTTTGAGAATAACCATAAATATTGCCCATTTGATCCTAAAACCAAGTCTGCCAACACAACAAGTCTAACTAACTGCAATTCCTTTCGCCGCTGTGCCTTGTTTTGCTCCATTCCTGGCTCGACAGACTGTATAGTAATAACACGCGTCCAAAGCTCCAACGGTAGGTCAGGGCTCTATTAGTATGGCAGATAATTGGTTGGTTAGTGCAGTCAAGTCTGAGGACAGTGCCTCTGACAGACAGGGGCGGATCGAAATGTTAGAAATAGGGAGCACCCAGAACGACATCATTAAACCTCCACAAAACTACTGTATCAGAGACGACGTTTTGGCCTCGCCAGGCCGCCGATGAATGACTGTCTCAAAAACACTGACTAGTTTCTCCATTAGGATATCGCGCCGAGCTGAACTAGAACATTGGCCTTATCACCATAAGGAGAAAATAATGATCTAACCAAAAAGGTTACTGTGACCGCGCCTGTACACTGTTCTAACGAACTATCTTTCTCTAACCACTTAAAAAAGAAAATGCGGTAGCAGCAGGGGCTTTGCAAGATACATTTTTTGGGGCCATAACGTATCTCTTCAGCTACGGTCGGTCACCCTGCTCCACAATATCTCTTCACCAATCACAACCGAGAGATTCTCCCTCAAGGAACAAAAGGACAGAAAAAAAGGGCTGGCGTGCAACTGATACCATTTGCCCCTAAGGCCGTGTAAGTATGAATAGCGACATAAGCTAAGGAAATAAAAGAGTAAAGGAATAACACTACATGCTGTAGATCCCGAGTCTCCAAAAACCTGTCCTGTCATGGCGTCCCCACGCTAACGGAGTGTGCCACGATAGCTATATAAGGTATATTATATATAGTGTTATCTTTGGCGCACCTTAGCCTATAAACTTCTCTGAACTATCTAGTGCGTCTACCTTCAAACATAAATTGGTTTTTGCTGCTTCATGGGGGTGGGCGGGGCGGGGGGGGGGGGGACAGAAGCGGCAGTATGTCGTGGGGCTGGTAAATGGGGGATGAAAGGGTAACAGACAGATCGAACCCCCCCAAATAAAATAGATAGACAGACGGATAGATAGATAGACAGATTTCTAGACAGAAATTTCCCCCAGATCTCCATTGGGTCAGACACGCTTCCTATCTCTATTCACATAAGAGAGTACGTAACTGAAACACCCATATCCAATATGCCCTCCTTCCCCTTACCACGAGAACACTACAGTTAAGATAGGGCCAAGCAAACTCCCAGATAAGACTGTGAAATTTTGACCACGCTTGACAGGTATAAAGCCCCGTGTTTATAATATTCCCGAAGAATCGATCTCACTCCTCTACCTTACAGGTGAAATGAAGAGAACACTTGAACAGCGGGAGAAGGCACTATCAGGTCCACAGATAAAACTTGAGAGATTTCAGGCTTCAAACCCTTAGAGACAGCGTCGAGACAGTTATGTAATCAGTCTCCCTGCAGAATACTATACTGTTATACTATTATTTGAGCAATTAGAATATTTAAACATTTGGCAAAGAGGGCTCTGTGATGTTGCATTAAGTTACCAAGGATTTAAGTCTATGATTAAATTCGGCACGGGGGGAGGGGGGGGGGGCGCGATACATGGAGGCTGCGAAGACAAACTGTATAGAATACAGACATACATGATACCGATAGAATGCCCAAAGAACAGGCAGACAGAATGACAGACAGACAGTGATAGATAAATAGATAGATAGATAGATAGATAGATAGATAGATAGATAGATAGATAGATAGATAGATAGATAGATAGATAGATAGATAGATAGATAGATAGATAGATAGATAGATAGACAGACAGACAGATAGAGATAGATCCAGCCAATGACAAATTATACATCAACGACAGGTATGTATCTGACTACGACAAGCCCGCCATCCATCATCACGATAATCCATCGGTGTGCCCTAGCTATCAATTTTCGAGAACCGTCCATATACAGCAACATCAGAAACACGGTCCAGAAACTGAAACTACCAGCATGGTTAAGTCAGAGCGAGACTGGCCAGAAGGAGGCTCACCCAATGAATGGGGAGTTGAAAATAAATCGCCCCCCAAAATAATAAGTTAGTACAAAGATCATCATATTTTGAATCAAAAGTTCAGAAAACCCAGATTTACTAACTTATAATTTTTTTCCCCTTTTCCTTTTGCCATGTGATTTTCCCCGGCTTTTTTTTCTTTTCCCGTGACAGTCATACTTGCCCCCGATTTTCAAGATTTTGAAGCGGAAATAACATCCACAGACCGTCTTTCTGATGGGCCGCGGATCATAAATTCCCGACCAGGTCAAGTGACTATACAGTCATGACATACTTTGTACGTTTTAGTATTCAATCCCCTCAAAAATATGTTCACTTAGAACTGTGTCCAGATCGCAGAACAATCGCAATGACAACCCTCTGACACGAATTTGCCTGAGCAGGGGGTCACTGCGCCCCCCCCCCTTTCTTCTCATCAACCTAAAATGTTGAACAAAGTACATACTGTGTCCCCTATGCAGTCCGCCATGCCTAACACTCCTCTGTTTAACCAGGCGTTAATCCTGCCGTTTCACGACAAAAGACGGGATACGCCAAAGAGACAGTTTACGAAAACAAAAAAACACATTGAGCCCCGCTTTATTTTTGTACAATTTCTATTTTGTGATGCCCAAAGAAACGAGTAGTTGTAATAACATGATACCCCAGACATGAAAAAAAAAATGTACATACTGCTTTCTCCAAATTCATCTTAAGAGGTGAAGTTGACCTAGATTAGTGTATACAGGCTTTTTGTGTTGGACGGCAGTGTTTAACCGGGCGTTAATTTTTTATGTTCCCCTTAACAGATCAGACAAAAGCTCAAACATCAACAACAAACAAACATGTGTTTGGCGAATGGATCACTTGTACTTACATTTACGCCCCGGCTCTTGTTCCGTACGTCTAGCGTTTAAACCAAGTGTTAAATCCGAGTATTCTGTTCTGTGGATGACAAAATGATAGACCAGGTAAAAGAAAAATGTTGTTGGCAAGATCACGTACGGCAACTTTATAATTATGTACAGGTGAACGAACAAACTGGCAAAGGTGTCTATCCAGATTAAAACAGGCTTTAAGATGAATAGAGAATACAGCAATAGTAATAGTCACTGGGCTGTGCAAAGCTGGTAACAGGCTCAGACCAGATGGGAAATGTGGGCCCCTCCACTTCAGACTACTCATTACGTTGTTAGTGCTAAATAAATTCCTTTATCTATCTTTTCATCAATGTTGTTAGGGGCGCGTAGTAATTACAAAAGCCAAATAGAAAAAGTGCCGAGTTGTGTTCACCGTTAGGCAATGGCTTATAGTAACCATGAGCCGACAGAAAACAGGAATTTATTTCGTATGAATAAGCCCTTTATGAATCTTCTTTAAAATATTAATATTTTGTGTAAAAGGGTCTCTCTTGACTTTCTTTATTAAACAATAGTTATATCAATCTTGTTGACCAAACGCCCTCATCCTCCCTATCCATGTCTCTACATGGGGGATGGGGCTCAATCGTTGGTATGCCAATTTCCCCCCCCCCCCCAGCCCCCGTGTTCTGACCTGAATGGCCATCGTTATGGTAGAAATAAACACTGCCATAAGCAAATGGTGACATCGTGTGAAAGTGAGCACATCATTTATACAAATAAATATAGAAATACACAGAGTCTCACTGTTCAATCTGTCTCGTGTTCTAATTAACATGTATTCAGGTGAAATAATATTCAGATGAGATCAAAACTGTCAGTACCATAATCATCATCACCACCGACACAAAATATGCACATATGTAATAATCTCATTGTTCGCTATGTCTCGTGTTCTAAATACATGTCTTCAGGTCAAATAAGATTCAGTTGAGATCGAAATTATCAATATCATCATCATTATCACCACAGGCACAATATACATTCTATTATATATCCTGCATCCTTATCTTATCTCCCAATCACAGACTAAAACTAAAACAGTTGACGGATGAGTCAAACAAGGAAACACGCTGAATGTAGATGCCCACCTCTAACCAACATAGAGTACAGAATAATCAACATGTGTTTTAATCTTCTAATTATTTCTGGACCGAGACCAAGGCATGTATGCTGGGGTCCACCAGCCAAAACCTTTGTTAGTAATCCCACCACACGACTCTGACTGTGGTAGTGCTAACCGTTCATAATAGTCATAATTAACCCTCCGGTACCTAAAGTGTCATTATGTGCAACAGTGCTCACAGAACGAAATGTGTCCGGCTTTTAATAATGATCACTCACTATTCTGACTGACCATTCTTTTCATGTACTTACTTGTCTATCTGGGCGTAATTTTCTATGTGTTTGTAATATAAAGGAACAAAATGGAACTGGGACAGGTCGCTCCAGATGTTTCACAAAATTTGTATTTCATCCACTCTTGGGACTTACAGGGCTTAAGACCTTACAACCAGGATTCCTCCCCTTGAATGGGCACAAATTGTGAAATGATTTCTACCTAACCCTCAGATACTAGGAAGAGATTCTCATGACAATAATTGTGCCAAAGAAAATTAATGTCCGCCCTTTCTTTAGAAAAGCACGAAAACCACTTCCAGGAATGCCATTGAGTCAACTTGCTGATCTGAAAAGCTACAGTCAGCTAAAGTGGAAAAAAATAAAAAGAAGTGATGTATACCCAGAAAGTCACGTTTCCACATGAACCCTGAGAACACTACACATGCTGTAACCTGTCACGTACGAAGGTAAATAATCTCCAGTGAAATTTGACACTGCACAGAAAAAGCTGAACCAATTAACCCTCCAAAACCCGATAGGCCGTAAGCCAAACAATACTACATGTATATCAATACAGAAATACCTGGCTTCCAAGACTAAATATTACCATGGACGGTTATTTTATTTTCTTCTTGTCTTTTCCTTGCATCTGTATATAATTTTCTGCACGGATATTTATGAAGAAGGAAGAACAAAATTAAAAAGGGGGAGGGGGGCTATGTAGCTAAGTACTGAGAATATGATTTTCAGGCACCAATTTGCGGCTAATTTCCGACCAAAAAACGATATAGTGGCTCTGTCTCCCCCCCCCCCTCCCCCAATGTTGTTGGACGCCACTTAATGACACCCAATCCTGAAAGTAGCTCTTAGTTTCCCCCCACCCCTTATCTAGCCAATCTGCACAATCACAAAAAAAAAAAAGTTCGCTAATTTGGACCAAATTGTACATCCCAATAAAAAGAAGTATTCAAAACAAAATAATGGAAAAAACAACAACACAAAAACGACAGTTAAGATGTAGTTACGACATTTCACCTTATTCCACTCGTAGACTTATAGAGCACACCCATTAATGTCACCGCTTCCCATAACAGGATAAGGATAAAAAAGTATAACTATCCTAAACGCGGATTAAGCTGTAACCTCAGAAAGTCATGTTCTTCCCACACAGTGAACAAAAATTGTAACAAAACAACATCTTTTGCTTGACTTGCCCGTCACACAGCGATGGGTTCTAATTCTCGCTGACGCACGTCATAAAACAGGACTGGTTTTCTTTCTTAAGCTCCACTGCACATCTTAAGATTTCATACATTTGTTGACGTTTACAGTCTTTAAACACAATAAGCAGGGAAATAACGGAGTAAGGTTTCACGTTTCTTTAAAGAA
Source organism: Onchidella celtica (assembly GCA_963931925.1). Taxonomy (NCBI): domain Eukaryota; kingdom Metazoa; phylum Mollusca; class Gastropoda; order Systellommatophora; family Onchidiidae; genus Onchidella; species Onchidella celtica. The sequence continues at coordinate 24,235,936 of OZ007583.1, forward strand.
AAAAAAAAGAAACAACATAAAAATATTATTAATTTAATGTTACCTGACCGAAATTCAGCACTTCGGGATACAAAGTTTTATCACTGGCAAATCACATTTTAAAGTCCCCGAAACACTGAAATTTGGGCTCATAATATAAAACTGCATGTGGATTCTTGCTAACTACACGATGAAATTCAAAGCAAATGATAATTATAACTCTTTTATTTTCATACTAGGTAGGAAATCCAGTTTTGATAACAAATACGTCGTGTAGTTGATAACTTACAACAGCTACAACAAAGTGATATATGGATCACTCATACAAAGGAGCAAAAATCTACATATGATAAGCACGTATAAAAGACCTAAATTTAAGTCTCCCTCGTATGGTTTTTCCTTACCTTCTCAACAAACAAGTCAGATATCTATGTATAATATTTAACATGCACATGGGTTATAATAATTATATAGAATCATTCGTATACATAAGCAAGGCATGAAATAACACAATCCAAATCTCCAGCCACCTGGCACACAGTCCACAACACTGTGCGGGATATCTCATTTGGCTGACATTAGGAACTGTATGATACGACTGGTAGACATTCGGGAAAGCCCAACGCAGGCGAGACGGTAGCCTGACTCAGAGCCAACAGCTCACTGCTTAAAATGTTAATCTGTATGCCTACAGCTTATCTTTAAATAACCACAAAGTTACGATCGTGTACAACTGCTCTCTAGTCTATGAAATTTAAAGACTAATTACTACTATGCTGTACATTGCCCTTCCTCACAATTCAAGTGAAACGGTGTATTTCCCAACCTTCCTGTCGAGACTGACTCAGTCGATCAAAGTTCACAGACACCAACATTGATAAGCCCATAGATTCGGCACAGCCTTGAGAAGTCTACATGTTTCAAATTTCTTTACTTACTCTCAATTATTGTGACCTTTTTAGATACAGCCAGTCAACATTTTGTAACTTTCACACGGTCCTTGACATGATGTATACAGCTAGGCAGACAGCAAAGAATAGATCTCTCTCTCTCTTTTCTGTCTGTCCACATCTACATAGCAAGCCATGCCTGACCGAATATCTGTCTCTCTACAACTACCTGGCTTATCTATCTATTTCATTGTTGTGGTAAGAAAATCCCACATTTGTGGAACATAACGACCAGCACAACAGACTTTTCAAGACATAAGCTAACTTTTTTTTTTTTTAAACCGTGAGATACACGGATGTGATTTCTCGACAGCGAGGCAGTTAAGGGATTGCATCTTTGGTAAAAAATAAACAATGGTGTCTTTGAACTTTGGAAAACAGACTTTCGATCACCCCCCCCCCCCCCAACTTTGACTTTACACCGCTTTTCGTTTAGGCCAGTACACGTCACATTGTTCTTGTAAAAAGTGACCACTACACACACAGTCTACATATACATATAATTATTACCTGTTTCTTTTTCCCCCACAGAAAACAATCCAATCACAGCTGTTTTCCCATATCCCTCCCATCCACAACATCCCAAATGCAACAAATTCCGGTATCCAGTCACACCATCACACACTGACGCCTGACCCCCACAAGGAGAGAGAATGTCGACCACGGCGTGTTCCCGAACACACGTACAACTTCACCAGAAAGGGAAAGGGGTGGAGCCGCTATTCATAGTTCACATACTACATTATAAAACACTGTACACACATTATCTAATCTGATGTAAAAGCACATTCCAAGAAGGGAAAAAGTTCCCATTAAAACTTACGCTGTGGAGAAAAAATTACCATTAATATACACATTTATAAAGTTATATATTAAGAATCGACAATTCGTCTCGGTCAGGCATATATTAAAACAAATGTATCTATCTGACGGGTTTAAGTTGTAATTTCACAAACGAAAATGTACAATTCAGATAAATATTTCAGCACACCGCCAGGAATAGAAAGAGTGAACACTGGATCACTTCGGTTACATACCGAACGCCAACACGTCCCAAAACTTTCCTAAAACTTACCACATACACGAGCTCTCTACGACAAGCACCTCGCCGTGTCCTCGGCTGTTGACAACTGAACTGTGGCCCCGAACAGGACAGGAGAGACGACCCCACTTCGACTCGACTCGACCTACCTACACGAGAAGACACTCCTTTGCAATACGCAATGTCACTTGCCCTTCGTTCGCAGTTTAAAGTTGTCACTGGGGCGGATCCGGCACGGACTCGATTACTGTCATTCGACCGAGTGAACCTGTTACACACTATTATTTTTCTGTTCCATACCAAAACTTATAATTTTACCTGCGCGTTTGCCCCGCTCCCTCCCCTTTTCTTTCTAAAAAAAAAAATATTCTCAGCTGGTTTCCATTCTTCCTTCCTTAGTTGCTAACAACGGCTCTATTCCCGATCTATCTTCTTGGGTACACCCCCAATGAACGCTTTAGATTTTAATTTTTGGAGGTGGCCTCGTGAACTTTTTCAGGCATGTTATCTTTTTATGACTTTACAAAACGTATTTTTGTTTTTAAATTCCTCCCTCTTGTCCTGCAAAAGGCCACTATTCATTTCAATGTCAGGAACTAGACGGCATGATAAGACAAAAACAAACCACAGAAATCTGAACATGGACTAGATCAACTCATAACTGCAAACGGATCGCATCGTTTAGACGAGTCTGAGTTTGAGTTTGGAGAAAGCCCGATGACACGATAACGGTACATTGTGCTAGAAAAAGAGAAGAAGAAAAAAAGCAACAACACGATAGACAGAATAATCATGAAAAACGTTAGGACAGAAGGAGACCACACCTGAAGGGTCCACCAACCACCCGCTTGTTTTGGATAAAGAAGAAAACCTCACTAGAAGACGCCAGATGATTTCCCAAGAATTCCTCGTAGCAAGAGACGGATTGCGTAACATAGCCAGTATCCCTGAAATGACATGACCTGGCAGGGCTCGATACCCCTTAAGAAGTGTTATCGAATACTGCCATGACACAAACAGGAGACGGAAAAAAGAAGCATGACATGCAAGCCCATAGCAGGAACTGATAGAGAACCCTTACACACTTGTTGTTCAGGCAAAAAGTAAACAAAACATTCATTCTCAACTGTTAGAAGAATAAAATTCGCACGGAAACTGCCTACGCCAACGCAAGAAATTCTGTTTCTAAAAAGTATATCTGTCACGTACACACTGATACTGAACACCGGGGTCTCTGCGCCTTGCGGATCTAGACCTGAGAACAATAGCGATACACTGTGGGTCCGATTGTGTATATTTTTATGTTTAAATTAACTTTAAGCTATGTGTGTATTAACAAGTTCACAATAAAGAGGGAGAGAGAGAGAGAGAGAAAAAAGAAAGAAACAAGACGTGAGGCCGGGGGGAAGAAAGACAGACAGAGAGAGACAGGGGGGGGGGGGGCTGTAGAGAGGGAAACCAATCATTTTAAATACCAATTCATTCACATTATGGCTCGCGAGAAAAAATAGAGGGGGAGGCAGGACAGAGAGAGAGAGTCAGAGAGAGAGAGAGCGAGAGAGAGAGAGAGAGACAAAGAGAGAGAGAGAGGCAAAGGGAGATAGAAAGAAAGAGAAAGAGAAACCGACAAACAGAAAAATGTGAACATAAAACAGCGGGGGCGGGGAGAGGGAAAAGGTCAAATAAGAAAATGAAAAGGGGTCAACAACCAAATTGGAAGGCACAACTGACCATTAATTAACTCTATGCCTTTCAACATAACCACCCATGCTTGCCTAAACTCTAGACCGAACAGAACACGGCTATTTGATCTTCTGTGCTCATTTGGGATACGCTGAGGGGAAATAAATAGCCCATTACATGGCGACAATGGTACATGTACTTTGGAAAACAACAACAGCAAACAAAAATCAACATAGGTTGCAAACTGATTAATTTCCATTTTAGGGAGTTTTAAGAATGTTGAACGTGAATTGTCCCTTAATTGAGTTAAATCTGAACACACGTTTCATGGATAATGACACCATTCTGGTAGGAAATAAGTGATTTGTTTGAAAAATAATTACTTTTATATTTAAACATGTAGTTTTCTATCCGTCAGAGGTACAGGTGGGTTTGGGGTGTGGGTGGGACAGGAGGTAAATAAAACACTGCTGACAAAATTTTATTACCCCCGCCCCCCTCGGGCGTCACACATGCTAAACAAGGCTACGAGAAACTCAAAAAAAAAAGTGCACAATGAAAGACACACCAAAAAAGACTTTGTATCAGACGCGGAAGGCTTGGGAATCCGGATTCAGATTACCATATTATATCATACTGTTGTGTTGCTACCCATTGTCCTGGTTCCAGTTTCTATTCAAATACAGACACAAATTCGTACATACACATCGCAACCTTAGTTCTTGTTTGTTCCACCTCCACTTTTTGCACAACTGAGAAATTCGACGTTAAAACTTTTGCCGCTTTAGTATTGTGATAAGGAGTTAGAATAAACTGGAACTTTGAAACAGCTTGATAAGTGCCATAACGCATTTTAAACAAGTGTCAAAGTGTGCAGTTTTCATACTTCTTCGACACACTACAAGATCTACCAGTTTTTCAGAAAATGAAGATAGAACAAACAAGAATTAAGGTGGCAACTTGTACATGATGCGCTAAACCCAGGATAAGGACGAGAGGCGTTTCGTTTTGGAAGTGTATACCTAGTCAGTGCTCAGAAAAGCAAGAGTGAAGGAGAAAAGAAAGACAAGTGACACGAGCGGGGCTCAAACCCGCAGCCTCTGCTACGGTACCAATCACCGTGCCGGGAAGGAGAAAATCAACCTGCGTTAATTAACCCTCTAGTGCTGAGGTGAAAATAGCCAATCCAAAAACTTCTGAAATATTCATTATGCTGAACTGATCTTAAATAGATTAATGCGAAAATACAAATATTTAATGGGGAAAATTACTTCTGAATAGAATGGGAAGAGTAAGTGTATCAAAAATTGAGTATTTCAGCTCCAGGTGACCTGTTTCACATAAGGTACACTGGGCGCTGAAGGGCTAATAACCATCTCCCCCAAACTTATCCTAACCAATATGCCCTTAATCCACACTTCCGATATCGTGTGGGATTAATAATCATCTTCCCCAAACTTATCCTAACCAATATGCCATTAATCCACACTTCCGATATCGTGTGGGATTAATAATCATCTTCCCCAAACTTATTCGAACCAATATGCCCTTAATCCACACTTCCGATATCGTGTGGGATTAATAATCATCTTCCCCAAACTTATCCTAACCAATATGCCCTTAATCCACACTACCGAATGATACCATGTGGGTTAACAATCATCTCCCCCAAACGTTTCCCTAATCAGCGTGCCCATAACCCACACTACCGATATCCTGTATTTCGCAAGCCACGAACTCTAACCCTAGCGTCATTCAAGTGGATGCATGGATCGTCATGCCTATCCCTACCTTCACTTATTTTACTTACACGCCCTACCCGGATGTTTTTGTTTGTCTTTTTAACACTGTCATTCACAATACATGTCCTCTTTGTCAACGCTTGAAAAGTGACCGATTTCAACATTCAATCTGATACTGTCCTTATTGCCTCGGCATGTTCTACCTTGATGTGTTATCGCTCGTTCCGTGGTGTCATTGCCTTGATATCGCGACCTTAGTTCTGGCTGGCCCAATGAGCTTACACTGGTATAATAGTGTAAGCTCCTTGGGTTGGCCCATCTCCATCTCCTGGAAAACTGGATAAGCGATATAACAAATACACATTTTGACACTTGTTTAATATGCGTTGTGACGTTTATTAAGCTGTTTCACAGTTCCGATTAATCTTAACTCCTTATCACAATATCACATTATTAAATCCCCAAAAGTTTAACGTGGAATTTTTCAGTTGGGCAAATAGTGGAGCTGGAACAAACAGAACTAAAGTAGAGATATGGAGACTGTACACTATATCCACATACAAATTTCACAAGATAGGGAAAAAATATTTCGCGCTGTCCCTCGCTTCCTTCCTTTTTTTCCAGTTTCCGTATCGTAATGACCAAAAGAAACTATTAGTCGCACAGAATTATGAACCAAATACAGGTAGAAAGATAGAGCGCATTTATGCAGTGTTTTTCATTAGTTGTTAGGGGATCGTAGCAACTTACAGAGAAAGTTATCGTTTAACAGTGAACACAACTGAGCATTTTTTCTGTTCGGCTCTGTAATTAGGCCACGTTCCCCTAACAATAATTATAACATTTTCATTAACCCAGTAAAATACCGGTGACTTCTCTTAACCGTCGTCCTGCCTTTATCCTGCCAATGCTATACTTCAACTCATGTTTTCATTGCTGTACAGTGAAAGACAATGACACGGGCCTTCCAGAAAATACTTTTCTGCTGATATTTCCTGGTGAATACAAACTTCAAATGATCAAACTGACAACGTTACCACTTGCAATTCAAATTTCCCTTCCGGCACACAATAATTCATCCTGGCAGTCGAAGAGTCAAACAAGTTTAGCAAATGGGAATGAATGGTTAAAATGACCTTTCTGGGAAATTTGAGCTTATTTCAGGTTTGCTACTTCGCCCGCGGCAGAAAGGTTATAACCGCGTCCATGGAAGAAAACGTGATACTAAAACTGTGTATTTTCGCCAAATTAGTCCACGCCCATCATAACGTTCGGTTTGCCGGTGGGCCGACATTGGGTTGAGCAAGATCCAAGGAATTAACATGAGTAAACTCGGGCAAATTCCCGATTCACCGAATTTCTGCCCGCAAAACCAACTTGGTTTTATCTCGGATTCAGTCAACAAATTCTCAGAAGCTGAGTCAACGAAATTAGAACTTCCATCTTTCTGAAAAGTGACATGGCAAGTTTATGCTAGTCACACCCGCTTTAGTTAAGACGATGGCGACTTTCAGTGAGTTTCAACCATTCAAATAGTCGGCCGAGCAAAATCAGCTAGTGTGTATGCGCCAGGCTGGACTCACTAAGCACAGTACCGTCAACAGTGGCAATCCCTCCCCACCCCCCAAAAGTAACAACCGGCAGTAGTTGTCAGCAATAAAGGTGTTATCAGTGACAGCACAATCTAACTCAGCAATGCCACATTTGAACAAATGCGTGAACTTGTGACCTCTGAAAATCCGTGAATGATACTGGACTGAAGTAGTCACTTCTAATATCTTATGAGATAGCGAAACGTCACTGTTCATGGACATATTGACTCTGACTTTCAATTTCTGCCTTTGTTCTGTTCTTATCACCCAACATAATTATGATACCCAATTGGCACGTGTCCTCTGATCCGTACGTGTATCAGAACTTGGGACTTTGTTTGTGCAGAACCTTGCCATTCAGTATTAAATTAACTACAGCAACAAAACATTCCCAATAAATATTTCAAATGCCCATCTAAAAATGAACAGCGCATTTCCCCGAACTGCATAATTACAACTATTAACCTCGCATTTCAACACAGTCATGCTTTCCCATGTTCCAACATGCAAGTAAATTTTCACTCCTCTGCTCTTGGTCGCATTGCTGACGAAGTTTACTTTTCACAGTTAACGTTATTCATACAATACGGTTTCAGTAAAGGTCCAAAATTTCAAGTCCTCTAGCGTATGAAACATAATAACAAAAGTGTATGAAGCCAAACGGGACTTGGTATTTTGGGCCTGGACTAGACTCAGCCGTTAAGAAAGTATCCCCACGCACCACTGCAATGTTACCAGGAAAAACCGTAAACGCCACAGAGGAAATTTTACACGAGATGCAACTAACATTTCACATTGCGTACGGTCTAGCTTTATTCTTTGCTCAATTTCCATTATGTGGTGACCAAAAAAATACATTAGTCCTACAAAATATTATAAAAACCACAGCAAAACTGATAAGCAGACGCATTTATTTAATATTCTATAAATATTCCATACATTCTCATTTTTCTGTTGTTGTTGTTGTTGGATTGTTGAATCTGTTCAATCTTCCTTTTTATTCTGTTGTTGCTGTTTCTTTTTTTTTTTCCCTTGAAGAAGATTTTTGTCCAGATACTGGTATTTTCTGTCTTACCTTCTTCTTTGCCTTTCATCGTATCCTTTGGCTATTATTTCTTACGAGACGCTTTGCTACATACTCCTTTTTCTCTTTGCCAAATTTTGACACTAGTCATACAAAGTATAACACAGATAGACAGACAAATAGAGCTCATTTCTGTCTATAAAGTGACGCTGAATGTCAGTTTGACCTACATTGCGAGGGAAATCTGTGCGTATCTGACCCCCTCTTTCGTAACCCTTTTCCCAAGAAATGATCCCAATATATTCGCATTAAGAACGGTGTTCCTAGTAAACACTATGGCAAAATTGCAATATCACGGCCTTGTGCAGGCACATGGCATGATTATTCATTCTTTTATTCTCCAGAAAGAAATACTTCAGAAATGACTCATATTCAGCATTCAAAGACGCCCATGCCACCGCTGCAGTTGGAAATGCAACACCCCGGACAGTACCGTCCCTCTTCACCTAATCTCGCCTTCTGACCTAACTGGGAAAAAATGGCTTCCTCAGAAAGTCGGTTTGTGAATACTACTTTAACTCGTTGTGTGCCAATCACCGATATATCGGTTCTTCCGCTGGTCATGTTTGTGTCAGTCACCGATGTATTGTTGGACAAGAATGCTAGGCTACTTTGTGCCGGGAAAAAAGAAAGTCGACTTCTATTAATAGATGTTGCTATGGTTAGTCTTCCTTCATTTCCTCCACTGGTTTCTTTCTGTATGGGCAAACATGGAAAAATTCACGGCACACCAAGAGTTATGCTTAAAAATGTTGAAAATCGAAGCCGTTAAGGTGTGACGAAAAGGAGTATATAAAAATCACATTGATGGGGAAAAAAAAAAAAGGAAAAAGATAAATTGGTAAGTCTTGTTTTCTGTGAATTTTTTATTCTAACAATGATCTTCGTGCCTATCAAAACTACGGATCATGGAAAAGGGTCTTTAGTTCGCTTTATTTGATGGGTAACGCCGCCCCCCCCCCCCCTCTTGAAACCACCCCAATAGGAAAACAGAAATCAAACTCTAGGTTTCTTAAGGCTATTGTCACAAGTATCAGTTATTTCGCGACATTTCATTTCCCATCCTTCCTTCCCATCCCCTCATCATTCAACCCCGCAGCGTTATCTGCACTGCATGCAAAACATACCACACTGTCAGCCAATGATTCAGTTGAACTACATGACATGCCATGCTGTGGGCCCCTTAGGCGTGGGCTGGTAACTCTTCAGACAAATCCCAAAATAGACAAACTCTCTGATGAAAGAACGTTTTCTCTTTCTGCAGTGTAGTGAATTCACTCGTGTAACTTGTCGTGTGCATAAACACAATCATATAATGGCCATCCAGTTTCACGAATCCGTCTTCTAAATGATATTAAATGTCTCTTGACGCTCAAGTGTCCACGGGCGCACTGGTACAGGATTTCCTCTAAAAGGCAGCTTTGCATGTTCCCTGAATGGACACAGATTTACATTTTATAACCGGAAAGTACGAAAACTGTGATACCTCCCCTGACATAATGCGAGGTATAATTTTATTAACTATCTGTGGGCGTTCCAAATTCATGGATCTAGTTGATATTGTACTTTTCGGAGTGACTATCTGGGCTACCGTAACCAGACGTACTTTGATCTGCACCTTGAATTTTTCGGAATGTTTTGGTTCAAGGGGCAAGATTAGGCTTGGCCAGTTGGCGAAACGGTCACATTATCAAAAATCGCCCACACAAACAAACAAACAAACAAAAAAAATGTGCACTTTGGTTTGATAGCCAAAACAATGACCATCAAATATATTTTCCCATTTCTCGGCTTCCTTTCGTTTAATAAGCTTAGCCGTTAAGATCAACAAGAAGCCTTGTAGCATATCATTATATAATGTTGAACATTATATAATGTTGAACATTGAAGCTGTTTCCGAGACAGCTCCAATTGTTCATAAACCTGGAGATACAACAATTTTGCTCTATAAACGTGATACACACATACATGCCGTACGCAGAAACGTAACTGACTCTCATCGATCGTTTCCCAGAACCCGTGACAATGACGGAAGATTATGATGTGACAGGTGGCTGACACAAACAAAGAATCTCAATGGAGTATAAACAACAAAATAAATACACCATAATAACAACAATAAAACAGACTAAGACAAACAAAAAAACAATGAGAAAATAAATTACGAATACACAGCTACACACTATAGTATTCCAAATTATGAGAAACAGCAGGACCGGGTGTATCTTTGTACTAGGCCCTACTGTGACCTACATATACCTCTGTGCCTTTTAAATTTCATATCCAGTTAAAAATTTCCAATTTCCGCGTTACAAGATCTATGTTTTAATTAGAGCCGTCCTATTTCGTGCCATGAATTTAGGGTTAAATCGAGCACTTCGTACCACCCGGGCTGCTTACACTGTGTGCCCGATTTCCTTACCCACGTGTGACAATTCAATGTCCACGGACGTACCAGAATCTGTAGTTCCTAGGTTTTCCCATGCAATGACCCGAACGCCATTCGTTTATCAGGCGAGTGCAATCCTAGATAAGACATGATAGGTCTATCAAAAGATTCCTGTGGCCAAAGTGACCAGTACCGTGACAGGACACCATAAGGAACAAGCCAAACTTCCATTGCAGATCAACTGTGACCTTATTTCATTATGAATGGCAAAGGCAGAAGGATAAATCAGTTTTTTTGTTCATACAAACAGCAGGAATACGCCAATAAAAACTGCTGTATACCCCCCCCCCCCAAAATACACACAGTATTATTATCATGTACTTATGTATTTTAATTAGCAGTTCCATAACCAATAAATACCACGCCTTTTTAAATATTCAATTCCTACAAGGAACCAATTTTAAGCCGGAGACATCCCGATATGCAGCACTGTTAAAATGGCGTACGTGTTCTTGCAACCAGTCAGAAATAACTCTGGTTGATAACAGAAAGCAATATCTGACAACAGATTCTGTATGTGGAAATTTCAACACGATGGAATCGTAGTACGGGTCGCACCACGGTAACGAATCACAATCATGTGACAAAAGTCTGGGTTCCCAAAGCCATAGCTTGTTTGTCAAGTGGCGATTAAGTTCTTATTGTGACCCACTTATTGTATCGTCCCCAGGACAATCTCTTTCTAGTGAAGCTCATTCCTCATGCTACGGCAAACTATTGCAAACGGTGTGAGACAACCAAGCCAAATATGGAATTGTAAGTGACCTCACATCAAAAAAAAAAACAAAAAAAATTCCAATGTCTAGAGTTCAATATGACTATCATATCGTGAGTAAACGTGTATCAGAGTTAACCTGGGCACAGGCTTGATAATTTCCAGTTTTTATGTTTTATGAGAGGGTTCTAAGCGCTGAACTGTTGGTTTTCACAACACGGATCTCCCAGGCTTCATGTCTTCACTGAAACACAGTAAATTTTGAACATGACATGGCAAAATTTAAACAATGAGGTCACTGAGGAATATGAATAGGAACTACTTTTAAATTGTTCGGTCTCGCTCTCTTTCCGCTTCTCTCACTCTCTCCGTCTTCCTCGCCCCTCTTCCCCCTCTATCTCCCCCTCGCTCATTCTATCTGAATGACCCCCCCTCCCAATTCTCTCCCCCCCCCCCCTCCCCCATACCGCGGGTATAGAACAAAATTGTTGTATCTCCAGGTTTATGAACTGGGGTTCATAATGGCAATACTGTAAAAATGACAAACAGCTTCTTGCAATTTTTTCGTTATTCCGCTGTCTTTAACCAGTTGCAAGTTACAGGGAAGCAGTATTGTTGTAGCTCCCTTAAAAATGAGATCACTGAGAGCAATATCGTGGTGTTTCCGAGACAGCTCCCATTGTTCATAAACCTGGAGATACAACAATTTTGCTCTATAAACGTGATACACACATACATGCCGTACGCAGAAACGTAACTGACTCTCATCGATCGTTTCCCAGAACCCGTGACAATGACGGAAGGTTATGATGTGACAGGTGGCTGACACAAACAAAGAATCTCAATGGAGTATAAACAACAAAATAAATACACCATAATAACAACAATAAAACAGACTAAGACAAACAAACAAACAATGAGAAAATAAATTACGAATACACAGCTACACACTATAGTATTCCAAATTATGAGAAACAGCAGGACCGGATACAAAAAGCTTTACATATTATATATAATTATATTCAAATCCTAAGAACATGTTAAAAAAGATTAATCCATGGATTGTATTCGAGGGACTTAAGATTTACAAAAACCAAACCAAAAAAAAATTTAAAAAATGACATGATAAAACTCAACGAACTGATTTGGTTAAGAGAGTTGGATATAGTTACACAAAAACTGCTAACAAATTCGGCCCATCATCGTACAGAATGAATTTCGCCCTGTCCTTTCTATCGCAGATTTGGTTTCGTGCGAACTGAGGAGGTTAGAACTAGAAGGGGTCTTAATGCCAATCGCATTTGATCCTTGTTAATTCTGACCACTTCGTTTATTTGAGGAGGTTACGATTACAAGGGATCTCAGCGCAAATGGCACGTAAAAATCCCTTCTGCCCCCCTTCCCCTCAATTATAATTCCTTTGGTCACCACAATATGAAAAATTTAAAAATAATCAACTAATGTGTTCCTATTTCCAACCAGATAGAAACAAAGAAAGTAATGTCAACACGAAATCAACCCAAATATAAAAACCACAGAAAAACTGTGGGGCCGCAGCAAGGCTTAAAGCAAAGTACACATAAAAGTTACATACAACTAAGTTCTTTTTGCCAATTTTTGACGAAATCAACCCAACACTACAGTATATCCAACATTAATACGTGCACTAACAATATTGATACTGCACCACAACACTGCATGTTGGCTGACTGATTCACACTGACATATTTGTGCTGTGGCTCACCTTGAAATACAAGATCAGATCGCTGTGTATTAAACATTGCCTGTCATGATCATCTGTGACAATATTGTGTGATTGCAACAATAAAGTTCACGATAATGAACAAGACTGATTTGTTGCGGGGAAAGACCTTATACGCTAAATTCATTTTTCAACATCATTTTACAGAATGAAACTGCCCAAATCTTTCTATTTTATACACCAAATATGAAATTCTTTGCTGCGTCTTTCTGAGTTTTGATTTTGTTCGAGTTAAGATAGATAAATAGATAGATAGATTGATAGATAGATAGATTGATAGATAGATAGATAGATAGATAGATAGATAGATAGATAGATAGATAGATAGATAGATAGATAGATAGATAGATAGATAGATAGATAGATAGACAGACAGACAGACAGACAGACAGACAGACAGACAGACAGACAGACAGACAGACAGACAGACAGACAGACAGACAGACAGACAGACAGACAGACAGACAGACAGACAGACAGACAGACAGACAGACAGACAGACAGACAGATAGATAGATAGATAGATAGATAGATAGATAGATAGATAGATAGATAGATAGATAGATAGATAGATAGATAGATAGATAGATAGATAGATAGGGAAGGGGAGAGCCAGCCGGCGGACGGACGGACGGACGGACCGACAGGCAGACAGTGATATTTTTGCATGTTTTGTCAAATTTCCTGTTTGGCGTATACTGCCTTCTGAGTTCTCCCATGGCATGGTGAACATCCAACATCCAGGAGTAACAGATGGTGCTACAGACAGGCTACCGCTTTCAGTACTTCGTAAGGTAATCATTTAGATCCACTAAAACCAATTAGAACTATGCAATATACTTTAGTGTCCATACACAAAATAAATGAAACTTAATAGGCTGAAATGTTTGGCTCAGTTGAACTTGTCATAAGTGAGAAGTGAAGAGGGAAGTGAGATGTATGAATTGTTGCCGTAGGGAAGTGGAAGAGAAGACAGAAGAAGTTCAGAAATCAATTTAATCTCATCAAATCGCTGGTGTAATGGTATAATGGATAGGGCGTATTACCCGGGCAGGAGAGATCCAAGGTTCAAATCCCTCTGGAAATGGGATCTGACTCAATCGTTCCGGCCACTCGGATTTGCCAGCGGTTTCAAGAAGAGCCAGGTTCTAGCCTCTGAGATAGCTTACTCACTTAGATGAGACTTGATGTAAAATCTAAACAAAAAAAACAACAAAAAAACTCTTGCACTTTGATGACAAAGAGTCCAATGAATTCTGACGATTATATCAAATACAGTAACTGCGTAATGTACGGCTTTAAACGGTACTCTGCGTCTACTTGGGGCCATTCGCCTCTATGTCACAAGTCCCAGACTGGGAGATGTAATAAGTTATGACAGGACAACAATCACGAACAACCAAGTTAACACTTAACAGAACAATCCATCAGACTCACACATTTATTAAACATAATTATACTGATAATAGCGCAATTACATACATTATATCATTGAACTCAACTGCCGTACAACGGCCTTACTCTCACACACACTCTCCCTCGGATCCACAATCCCGTAGTTACTCCTAAAGGCACTTCGGCCTCAGCCCCTCCCCTCAGGGTCTTAATAGCACATTAATAATTTACTGGCACCGCAGTCTCTCAATATCACCTTCCTATTGTCATACACCTTAGCATTCCCCTAGCACCTCAGCAGGGCAATAACACATTATCATTTCAATAGACATTATCATTTCAATAGTACATTCTCCCCTCAACATGGCAATAGTGCATTATCACATTCACGCTCATATCTACGTCCCTGTCCGTGGCCTGACTGCCACGACTCTATGTGCCTCTACTGTCCTGCACTGACAGCCTCACTTCTGGCCTATGTGTGGCCTCCGGCCCTATGCTGGCCTATCCCCTGTGCTCATCGAGGTGGCTCTGCGGCCCGTCCTCGACACCTACAAGAATAACATTACATTGGTATAATACCCTACCATTTCTATTCACTCCACCTCTCCTTACAACCCATGAAGCGTACACACACTAGTTCCTCTTTCACTCACCACACATCTTACGGTAACACACCTCCATCGGAGTACACACTACTCACTCGCGCTACAAATCCATGAACTCACTTTCATCTATCGCTCATGGCGCACATTGCTATATCCAATATCAAGGACTTCCACATTCCTCACATATACTTATTTACATCATGGTAATAGACGAATATAATATAATACATCAATCATAATAATCAATCAACATTCTACGTACCAGTCATCACTGGAAAGACTCTCTCACTAGTCTTCTCGACTGCTTCCCTTATGTCCGCCCGATGGGCTCTTATTCACAGGTCCGTTCCGTAGGACCTTCTAACTTGCAGTGATAGTAATACAGCGCTTTCGCCTCCTTCAGACCCCCCCCCCCCACTACTCACAACAGCACGCTTAACTTGTTTGCCTACCGTGAGCCCTTCTTACTCTGCACCCGCTCTGTAGCAATCCCCTTAATTGCACTCACTCCACTCGTGACACTCTATACAGTCCAATTCTTGGGGCATAGTTAAATTTTTGCAAAGGGTGACTGAATAATTGACTCCTGTAAATTAACCTCTATGACTGACATGCATAATATAAACTGCGTTGCCCAAGCACGATTTTAATTAAGTACAATTACTTACTGGCACACATAATGCCTATTGTATGTTAATGAAATATTCCGAATCTCACTAAGGCCATCTTCTCTTGCTGGGTTATCTGTGTATGTGTATATAATAATATATGGAAAGAGTGTGTGCTTGCAAGTAATTATTAAGCAGAGGGGTTTACACTGCAAGGGGGAGGGGTGGGGTAACTGTATATAGCACGTGTGTCGTTTCACTCTGTTTTACACGGCAAATGTGGAGTGTTAATGGGCACTACTGTGTAATGGTGACTACCGACCAGGTAAACTGTCATTAGTGCCAACCTGTGCATTTTAACACCGCTCCTTAATGGAAACTTAACACCTCATGCCTGTAGTCATTGCACAGTCACGACTGTCTGCACCAGTAACGTGCGGTTATTATATATAGGTCACTGGTCTCCGCGCATCCCAACAGTGACTAGGACAGTGTCAACAACAATAATTATCGTCCCTAGTGCAGAAAATTACCTGGCCACGCCGGAACAACCAGAGCTGAGACAGCCTGGTGCACAGGGGGAAAACATTTATTTTTTTATTTTTTTAAACCTGGCTGTAGCATCTGCAAGGCACTGAAGGGCACTGAAATTGTTATTAATTGTAATAGAATTAGCAACTACCTTTGTGAGATTGGGAGTGCTGTAAGATTGTTATTTCACGATATTGCAGACGCCGTATAATGTTTTTTGGAGTTGAAAGATATTCAACTTAAATTGGGGAGTTGTGTAGCATCTGCAAGCTACCCCTTGCCCTCCCCCGTTTTTCTTGTTATACTGGTGACTGAGCATGTGTTCACTTTTTTTTCTTCTTTAATTGTTGACGTTCGCCAGAGTGACCTTGCCCTCCCTTCCTTGTGAGTAGTTGTTGGGTGATCGTAAATATTAGTATGTTCCTGAACGTTCGATAACGTTGTGGATAGAGCTGTTTACGCCAGATTTTGGCCTTGAGTGATGTAACCTGGTGACGTATTGGTACGTGATTGGTTAGTTTGTGTATTTCGGGCGAGGGCAGAGCTCAGATTGATTTCGGGAATTTTCTACAGAAATACCTATATATATGGACCCATGTGAGTGGTTGGTCGGTGAGTAAGTGAGTTTCCTTTTTGTGTAGCGTAGGATATTTAGTTGTTCGCTGGTGCCTTCCTAGTATTTTATTGTTAAGATACATTAATTAAACTTTAGTATTATTTAATCGATCGTCGGATCTCGTGTTTTTTATTCTACAGCTGTAATAGTTTCGTTTTCTGAAGGGTTCTGGTTAGATCAACTAACTCCCCCCTACTATAACGTGCTAGAACAACCTCAGCTGTTACACTGGCGTTTCGACATGATCATCTGATCTGCATTTGCTAAACCGGTTTCGAAATCGGGGAGCATGGATCTTCACCGAAGACCTTCCCAGCAGTGTAAATCAGGTAGGTTCATGTACATGTATAGTTACCTGAACACATCGGAACAGCGAAGTAAGACAGAGACACTAATACACAGTGGGACAAGAAATGTTCTTTTTTTTTTTAAATGGCATTTCGACATTTCTGCCTCCAGTGAACCTGTTGTGGTAGCGAGGAGCACGGTCTTCACCAGGGACCTTCTGAGCTGTGCAAATCAGATAGGTAGTAATATTATTTATCATAATATTCCTTAGCCCCTTTAAGGTTGTATTCTTCACCTCAAATCATATGATATTTGGAGCTTTCCCAGTTCACATTTAAACTTCAGTATAACTTGAAATACGTCGTTTGGACTGTTTGGAAACTCTCAGCCCTGATTTCCTACCACAATTATTGCTTGCGTCAATTGCACTTTGAGGCTTTTGAATGTCACACTCTTTGAACAGCTGTAGCTGACATGTAAACATTCTGCATTGCATGGATGTCAATGGACCTTGGCCATGTGGTTCTCCAAGCTATGGATTCTGGCGGTGTGGTTCTGCAAGGGAATTCCACACCTGTCAACTAAATAACTTCCCTCATTCAATATAACCGAGGGACGCATCATGAAGCACGTCATCCTTGCCCCATACAAGCAAACTGAAACTACCAGTTAGTTATAGTTCCCAGAGGACGGAAAACACGACCACAGAACACGGTAACAAACTCATACTTCACCATGCACATTAATATCAGGGATGGGAACTACTGACAGAAACAGTTCTAAACTTTTCACACATAACTATCACCACCAACACATACATTAAAAGGCCCATACATACACCGGGCAACATGGCAAATCGCCACCTCAGGAAAAAAAAAATAAATCAAAAAGCCGGAAATCAGGAAATTTCCCAAGAGTGTTCACCACAGTGACTGCCATATACTGTGCACACTATCACCACTGTTTTGCCTTGTACTGAACTGGCAGTTGTACCTAACAGGAATTTTTTCTTGTAACATAAAGGAAACCCCCCCCCCCCCCCCCAATCCATTTCTAATTCTGCTGTGTAATGTTTATTCATTATTTACTTCAAACGTGGGGCACTAAACGAATGTTTTTTTTTTTTAATTTTGGCCACATTTTAACTCTAATACGCCTTCCAGCGCTACTTGGATGGGTCACCAAAAAAAAAAATTTAAAAAACCACATCGTTGGAGAATCAGGGATCTATGGAGCTTTTCTTGAAAGGAAAATGGAAGGGAATAACTTTAACACTGTCTTAACTAAACCTTTGAGCATTCTTCCAGCCAGGAATTCACGTCACGTTATGATAGATTATTTGATTAAGTAAAAGCACTTCTGACAGCATTTTTTCAATGTCTCCCCGATCCTCCTCATTGTGCACTTTTATGTAAACAAACGAGTTCTCTTTCGTGTACTCAAAAGAATGTTGAAGATTTGAAGTTTTGAAATGGGTATAATAGGTTAAACTCATATTACAGCACCGGGAAAGCCAGACGTCTTTAGAGTCTTAAAAATTATTCAAGTTGCCCAATGTGTGAAGTTCCGATTTCTAGGGGTGCGTTATGGGTGAAAGCAAAACTTTCGCATTAAAGTTTGACTGTTCGCGACCCAGTGAAATTTTCAGGTCATATCTCCCAATGTGGGAGTTTTGTGACTGTTTTATTAACAAGCTGGGTTAAGTGGGTGGCAGAGAAAGAGAGACAGAGACGGGAGAGAGACAAAGAGAGAGACAGAAGAAAGTCGAGGCAGAAAAGGAGAGAGACGAGAGGAAGGAGAGAGAGAAAGAGAGCAGGACAGAGGGGAGGGGGTTAGATGAGGAGAGGAGAGACACAGAGGGAGAAAACAAGAAGACTGGTCGGGAACGTAAGAGCCCTGAGAATGTGGAAAACATATTCTCAGGCAGTGAACACCGCATTAAAACCAAAGGCCTTCCCATAGTAAGCCTACTATACGGGGTTCTTCTGGTTAAACAGCCAGAAATAGAAAAGGTTTATGTGGTCTTTCTAAGCCAGGCACAGATCTCGATTTGTCTTGGGGACTGGGAGTTGGGGGGAAGAAGGGGGTTGCAAAAAATGTCAACTTTATGCTCTGGTGTTAGGTCATATCAAGTCAAGTTACTCTGCCTCCGTTAACCCCCTACAGAGATAAAAAAAAAATTTGACATCAGGAAATACTGACCGTCATATTTGGCTATTTGGAAACCTTTGTTTCTCCATGGCCCCGGATTGGCCATTTCCACTTACAAAGTTTAACTTATCTGCAGGCTTTTTTCCCTTTCTTTTCTTTGAGGGGACAAACCCTGCAAAACGTAATTACATCATGATAATCATCTACACACATGGCTTTTTTCATTTCTTTTTTCATCAACAATAGCACTACGTTTCATAAACTGCCCTTACTAAGCATGACCAATACAACAGAGCTCTGAGCTGTTACAGCGCTAAACAAAACCCACATTAAAAACACACAAAAACAACAACATTAAAGTCATATTCCGCAATGCCCTATGTTTAAAACAAACCGCGGTTTTACTGTAATTTTTTTCTCCCACCCTACGATCAACAAAAAACTAACTTCAAATGAAAGCCTTAAAGTAGTTAAAGCATAAACAGCGACCATTTTCCTGGTACACCTCGTACAAAGTCAACTATAAACTGAAAATTTATGAGAAAAAAAAGTTTATTCCCGGGGTCGTCATGACTTATAAATAGCTTGTGACGTCAATTGGCTGAGACTCGTGACGGGAGGCAAGAGCAGAGACGTTCATAATCTAGCACTATCAGTGCACTCACTAGAATAACATCCCACTTGTTTCAACACTTCAAACGTGAGTGGCCAAGCACTCAAGCACTTCACATAAGTAGTAGGCCACAGAGAATTACATCAGTACATACAACTGCCGCTTGTCTCAGTCATTCCTACTCCCACGGAACGCCGTATACAAATTATCTGCCTGACGTTTGAGTGAAAACAAGAATTTGTGAAAACAAACAAATGACGAAATTTATACCAACTGAGAAAACAAAAAGAAAGAGACTAGTTAGGAGGGGCAAGGGTCCCTGCGTGGTTGGGGGGGGGGGGAGGAGAAAGCGAGATAGAGAGACAATGAGAGAAGTAAAGAAAGAGAAACACACACACACATAGAGAGACGGATATAACTGAACACAGGGAGAGGGAAAGACAGCGACAGACAGGGAGAGGGAAAGACAGCGACAGACAGGGAGAGGGAAAGACAGCGACAGACAGGGAGAGGGAAAGACAGCGACAGACAGGGAGAGGGAAAGACAGCGACAGACAGGGAGAGGGAAAGACAGCGACAGACAGGGAGAGGGAAAGACAGCGACAGACAGGGAGAGGGAAAGACAGCGACAGACAGGGAGAGGGAAAGACAGCGACAGACAGGGAGAGGGAAAGACAGCGACAGACAGGGAGAGGGAAAGACAGCGACAGACAGGGAGAGGGAAAGACAGCGACAGACAGGGAGAGGGAAAGACAGCGACAGACAGGGAGAGGGAAAGACAGCGACAGACAGGGAGAGGGAAAGACAGCGACAGACAGGGAGAGGACTGAATACTGACCTAGAATAAATAATTTCCACTCTTTGACGAAAACGTCGATGATGAAGATAAAGATGAATATCTAGAAACCGGAAATGATGTCCTTGGTGCACGAGCATGAAGTGAATCCCTATGGCCATTGGTAAAGCTATTTTGGTTGTTGCCCTTGTCGTCCATCCTTTGGACTGCACATTTAATGTCCTCTTTTTAATTGTTCATCCCTTTCATTCTTTGTTCGTCTTGTGTAAGTTGACGCGGTTTGGTTGATGACGAATTTCACTTGCCATAAGGGCCAAAGTGCACGGAGTCATTTCTGTTTTGTCTCGGTTTCTGGACAATAGAGTTAAAGGGGACCCCCGCCCATTAGTGAGACTGAACCAAGTCTAAAAACTATGTGTAGTTGATTCGAAAGACTTCTTCGCCCGAGTCAAAAGCAACGCAATACAAGACTTGACTCCGGACGCTACTAGCTTAAATTTTATTGTTGTTGTTGTTGCTGCCCCGTGTTCAGGTGAAGAACTGAAACTGATCCCATTTATTTCAGCGGTTCCACGCTGTCCACACCTGGGTCTCCAGTTCTCTGACGATTAACACTTATACTGACTGGACAATATTCTTCGAAATGGCAAGAAATCTGAGCTGAAAGGATGTTCTGAATCTTGCCAGTCACTGACCTCACGTCTTTGGTTGAACGGATTCGAAACCGGAAACTCTCACAACAGAGCCCATGACTCTAACTGCTAGATGCTGGCCAGTTCTGAGACAGTGTGCAGTGGACGCTGGTAAAATATCCTTTATTTCCAGCAGGTTTGTGTCAATCATTACGTGGGCCCCCAGTTGTTTTAGAATTAACGTTATTCCTGATTTGGTAATACTTCCCCAGAGGATTACGCTGATATCGGAAAGGCAATAAACAGGAGCTGAAATGTTCTCAAAAACTTACTTATCTCCTACCTCGTGTCACACAGTGGAGACGAGAATCAGCACACACTCTCAACCACGATAATGATATAGGGGCAAGTGGGTCCTTGGCTCTTTATTTTGATAGCTGAATGCTGATATCGGGGTTATCACTATGACATAAACATAAAACACTGAGTCCACCAAGCTGACGTCTGTTCCATAAAAAAGGACCCCTCCAGCAACCAGCCTTCCTTCTCCCCAAGACATCTTCCTGGGTGAGCAATTTTTGTGAGATACAATTATTAGACAAAGGCGTACGCTATGGGTAGCTTACAGACCCGCTCTGACATAATTATAGGAGCACACACTTAGTTCTTTCATTCTTTCGTTCCACACAAGAGAGATCAACTGTTATTACAACTTCGTATTTGTATCTCTGCGCCCACCTCACACACACACACACACACACACACACAAAGTTAACAAAGACAGTCAAGCGGAATAGCAAGAGAAAGAGAGACGAAGAAAGGGGAGGAAAGACCCTCATACAGAAACAGAAGAAACACACCAAAGTATACGGATATTTGTTGTTTTTTTTTTCAGAGAAGACCTTTATCGGTTAAATCAGAAAAGGAGAGAAAGCAAATACCGCTGAAAGACATCGAAAAGTGGAGCGCTTGGTCAGGATGAACATCAGCTATATTATACAACTACAGAACAGAAGAGGACAAGAGTAGAAGGAGATACAGTTCGATCCATAGGCCAGGCCACACCGCAACATTCCGTCAGTGGGTGGGCGGTCAAGGTACAAAATGGGGGGAGACAGATGGTCATACAGTTGGGAGGTACAAATACAGAGCACAACACGTCATGCAATACAAAATAGCCCTCGCTGGGAAACTGAAACTTGAACAAAAAAAAGGCCGGGGGAAAAAACAACAAACAAAACAATAATGGAGCACATGCAATTAGCCCAGTTGTGCTCATGGACCCAGGCACAACATTAAAAACGTCTGGTGAAATTGTCCAGCGCCTGAGTGTCTGCAGACAAACAAATGAAGAGTACAAATATTGAAAACTGACCCCATGAGAGGTCTCTGCCGGTCAGTCACACTGGGAGGAAAAAAGGAACTATGAGCCCAGGCCCCAGAACTGTCCACAAACTATCCAATCGAGAAGACTATCTTGTCTGACAGTGAGAATGGCTGACAATTCTAGACAGGTAATGACCAGCGATGGCGAAGGTGAAACCACAACAAACCTGCTTCTACTAACCCATTTAAACACATTAGATTACTTGTGCTTGACATCGGTTTCTAACAGTAAAAACCGACCAATTCCAAATATCCACTGATTGGCGATGTTACGTTTTCATTCTAAACGTGCAGTACGGGGCTACTGCAGCCCCCAATATTTGCGTAGTAAAGTCGCCGACCCTCGTCCTCTGCTTACGCAATGTAAACAAAAGCTGCATGTCAAGCAGAAATAAACACGCTTCTTGTACAGTTTTTCTTCTTCACTTTCTGCCACCGAGAAAAGATAACAGCTTTTCTGCATACATAAAATTATAAAGGAGGAAATGACACCAACTTCTAATACTATGTAAGTACAAGCACGTTCCCGTAGGTTTCGTTGGGCCTCGGCTTCGTGTACTACATGTAGATCAGAGGGCAGGTTGCAAAACGTTTCCACTCGAGGTAACTGGGAACTCTTTGCGACTGAAGACGTTAGTTTTGTACCAAAATATCTCAACACTCCATACATAGGCATGAATATCAGAGAGCATTCTATCCTCTGCACAAAGCATAAAATGTTATAATAATATAACAACACATGACTGTTGTTATTATTATTAAAGTACCTTGAAAAAAAGCTAAAGATTTCGGAATCAAAGCTTGAACGGACATTTTTTGCTCAACATCTTACCTTTTCCCTTTTTTTGTGACTTGGGAACGAAATGGAATCAAGTCCGTCAATTCCTTGACAAATGTGGCCCCAAACTCATGGGACCAATCACCAATGCCTGTTAATGTGAATACGTATAGTCAGATGTGTCGTTTTGAGAATGTTTCAGGAATGAATTCAAGGATCGAAAAAGTTGGTCACAATCCAACTGCAGACAACGCAACACACTTCCTACGGTGAAGCAAAAATGAAGACCCTTTCAAAAGTCCCAAAGTAGCACAAAAACATTGGGGGGGGGGGGGTCTCCGTTTTGTGTGTGTGTGTGGGGGGGGGGCGCAATGCCATACCCATAGTGTACAGTACAATAACCAAGCTCATTAACGGCAGAATAATCTGCAGAAGAACCAACAACAACAACAACAAAAAACTCTACAAGATCCGCAAACCAGTACATAGAGAAAAACATGAGAGCCAAATTTTGGCATATGAGAAAAGATTTGTAAGACAGACAGGGTTGTGATGTTTCCACTTTCTCTCACTAACTTTCTTCTGACACCAGCCGTGATGGGCACGGCACAAACACACTAAATAATCGACTATCTCTCTTCTATAAGTTATAACAAACGATATCTGTATTGCTTACATATATACAATAATTATTAATTCATTCAATAATAATAGGAACACAGGTCATACAATTTCATGTGAATTTCGATGGAATGAAGTTGATGCAAATCAGTACATGCTAATTAAATGGCTTCGTAATATTCAATTTCTAGCACATTTTATAAAACACATGGGAACATTCAGCATAAGGAAACCTCTCCTTTAGGGGTGTATGGCGCTATCTGGGCACTGGTTCTTCCTCTCTACCCTGGCTTGACTGCGCAGTTAGATCAACAGGTATCGGCAGGTACCAATAGGTCGGGAAGCCAAGAAGCCACGATGTCGTTAATCAAAGTACAAGAAGTTGAGAAGCCAAGAAGGTGTTGTTCTTCCTCCTCTGTAGAAAAACAATCGCAACTTCCTAATCTACTGCTGGAAGGCATGACTTCCGTACTTACTCCATGACGGATATTCGTCATTAATACTTTTAACCGCTGACACTGTTATAAGTCAGGCTGCAGCTCCCATACTCCATAGGCTCCCATATAGGCAATAGAATAAACGATCAATACAGTTTTAATGATATTTACACGTTCCCCACGAAGAATAACGCTCTCTCTAACAGACCCCATCCTATAAGGTTTCGTAACATATATGTAACGGCGTTTCCGTGACTCTCTCAGAGGCAGTAGTTATACCAAAGTAAACCCACTAGATTTAGGTTCTACAATCATGAACATTAAGTAAAATACACATACATCGTACAATTAACTTACCACTCAGCAACAGCTCAAATGCCGACAAGATACCAAAGATACCACGCTCTGACAAAGGATGTTTGCGGGTTCCCTGACCTTCCCCACTCACAAGACTAGTACAAAGTTACAGTTGCAGTTGTGGTCTCCTCTTCGGCACGAAGCTGGTGAGTGCTCTCAGCGGTCTGAAGTTGGAAGGAGCGTTCGGGGATTTATACCCAGTCAGGTAGCGTCCCAAGACGCCCACCGAGTGTGCATTAGTTATCCTAATAGCCACCCCCGTCGGCTCCACGTCAAATACTATTGAAACAGCTCTACCCCCCAAGCAATTCCCAGGTGATCTGATCGACAAGTACGGCGGTCAAGTAAACACTACCCTTTTCGGGTGTCAAAGCGCTTCAGTTGCATCCCATACTTTCCCCCTCTGGCCTACAATGACTCTGTCTCCCCGCCGTTAACTATCTTCCCACGCTAGTTATAGGCACAATATTATTATAACTACTAGTTATACCTTGCCAATCTATCACCCTGTTACAAGGGTGAAGAATAAAAAGAATAGTAATTATTAAGCCCACTCTCTTATAGACCCCCCCCCCTTCCCCCCACCAACACACCGCCACCTTTCTCAAAGGCACACACGGACGGGGGGGGGGGGGGGGAGATAGAGAGAAATATAAAGACAGAGAGACTTTGCGGTTGGAGACAGAGACAAAGAGAAACAAGAGAGATTAAAAACACCACTGACAACTACATTATTTTGGTCACGAGACATTCCTCTCCTTAAGGCCTTTCATTGTTTCATTCTAGAACAGTGACAATTGACAACTAGGCCACACTTCACTCTGTCGTTCTAACCTGCCCTTCTGCACACACACTCGTTTTGCACTGGCGTTTATGACAAGAGGTTGGGCAAACACCAGGGCCGTCCACTCACTAATTTCTCCCCGGGTCTCCGCGTCCATACCGTCTTCCTCCTCGCATGTACCGATCAAATATTGTGTGTTGGTCGTGGGTAAATAGTCAAGGAGGTAAGGCGGAAGGTATTCGCCCCTAATGTCAAAGTACCCTTCAGCTTAATGGTAATTTTACACACAGAACCGGACAGTCACTAATGAACTTAGACACGAGTCTTATTTAAAAGACACAGATCGATATAATTTTGTGTTTAGCTCTTTATTTCAAGAGGTTTCGCTGCCTTTGGCATTTACACCTCACTTTTCGTGTTTTTATATTTCTTGTTCTTGTTTCTGTGTGTTTTTTTTTAGTTGGAATTAGCTTTTTGGAATTCTGCCCGGGCAACGGCCTTATTCGGCCTGGACTTCTCGGCTTTCAACTGCAAGGTATCTTAAACGTGCGCATCCTGCACACGAGCCCTCCGAGTTTTTCGTCGTTACCCGAGAAGACTACGTGCTCGATTCTACCTACCACAGGATTAGAGACAGGAATTTTTTCCCCGAAAAAAAATAATTTCAACATCCCTGCACCGACCGGGGATCGAACCCGGTACCTTCGGCATGAGAGGCAAGCACCGCGCCTCTAGACCACCGTGCCCGTGCCAATACAATTTCCAACCCCTCTTGCCGTTTTATGGAAAAACGGTTGCATACGCCAGAAACACCATTTTGCAGGGGACGCAAAACAACAACAACAACAACAACAACAACAACAAACCATTCACCAGTTTCACCCCACTATCCTCTTTGTTCTATTTCATGTGGTGATTGTCAAAAGTGACCTTTAGACATACATAATTATAACCTAGTAAGAAA
Organism: Onchidella celtica; assembly: GCA_963931925.1. Taxonomy (NCBI): domain Eukaryota; kingdom Metazoa; phylum Mollusca; class Gastropoda; order Systellommatophora; family Onchidiidae; genus Onchidella; species Onchidella celtica. The sequence goes on from OZ007583.1 coordinate 24,262,499, forward strand.
GACGGAGCACATTCCATTGTATGCAAAGATACTATAAACTGAATTTGACCTAGATTGGCCTTTTGGTCTTTTTCCGTAACATGGCGACCTTCCTGACCAAGTCCAAGGTACTAAAGGGATCCTCAGTAGTACAACATGCCTGGTTATGTAGATCTTTTGTGTCTTTAGGGCTTTATGTGGAGTGTGTAGTTGAAGTGGGCGTGCCTTTTCTCAGCTTGAACACGTAGGTGTTAATTGGGTGTGTGTTGACACAAGGAATTTACAACCCACACAGAATAGGCAGAGATCGGAGAGAACACTGTACTGTGATTGTAGCCGTCATGGATCGACATGACAGTATTAACAAAAAAAACCTGGAGTTGTTTTGCTGTTACTGTGATTTTACCACGAGAGAGAGAGAGAGAGAGAGAGAGAGAGAGAGAGAGAGAGAGAGAGAGAGAGAGAGAGAGAGAGAGAGAGAGAGAGAGAGAGAGAGAGAGAGAGAGAGAGAGAGAGAGAGAGAAGAAAGAGAGCGAGACAGACTGACGGATATCCTGCGAGAAATAGATAGTCAGAGAGGGAGGGAGGGAGACATACAGACAGGAAAACAGACAGACAGTGAGGATGACAGACTGACGGCCAGGCAGACAAACCGAGAGGAGAGACAAACAGACAGACAGATAGGCAGAAAGAGAGACATGCAGACCTCTATCCGATACTCAACCGTTCGGGCTAGGTCTGTAATAATAATTACTACGTCGACGTCACAAAAGCTGAATATGAGATAGTGAGCAATAAGAGTTTTTGTTGCCCGGAATAATTGAAAACTTCAGCTCGTTCAACACGTCCCACTCCGATCACAAAAAACAACAACCAACAACGTGGGTTTAAGAGCTTTGCACAGTGCACAGTTTGCCCGCTGAGCTTTATGCACAATGTGACAATCGCATTGTTTGTTTTTGGAGTCCAAATTAACCTAGGCGGGTATGGAATTAACTAGAATTAATTCAATTGTTTGCGTCTCGAGTCTGAGTGACTCAGTGGTCATTGTGAAGTCAAAATAGGTTTCAAGTGAACAGGGGTTTGAATCTTTGCTTGGTTATAACATGCAATTCTCATCTCCGATTATATTTGTGTCCTGGCGATCACAAGTAAAATCTGAGACGGGGAATGTTGCAGGGGAGGTAAGCTGTAGTGAAAGTGTTTATCAATTAGACGGAGTAGTCGAAATTTGCAATATTGGAATGTCGCGACCTTAGGTCTTGTTTATTCTAACGATCTCCATTTTTCCGAAAAACTGAAGATCTTGTAGTATGTGGAAGAGGTATAAGTTTTACATGAGACAGTAAATGAAAACAATTTGAAATGAATAGTTTGTTTGCCATGAATACACCAGTAACGACATAAATTAAATTTGAATATCACCCCCCCCCACACACACACACACACACACACACACACAAGAAAGTAATAGAAAAAAATGAGAAAATTCCCTCAGAAAGTTCATAGAATATTTGGTTTCAAAATAAAAAAAAAAAGTTGTCATCTGCAGTTCTACGAATACAACTGTGCAGTTTCATGATAAAGCAAGCGTTTTATAATTATATATTGCACAATTTCATCAATTCCTAACTCTCCCACAATGCACAAGCGCTACCGCATTATCCACGTGTGTATGTAATGTATCTGGCAACCGAGGCAGTTCTTTAGCTCGTCCCCCCCTCCCACCTCCGAAAAAAAAAATTATATCCCCTGTTAGAACTGAATTTTCTGAAAACCAAACGTACAAAGCATACACTGTGTTTGCAAGTAAGGTTTCAAATGAATTCCAGTAAGCACACTGAATGAAGGAACGAAGTCCAATAAAATACACAGGCTGGCTACTATAATTGTTGCACACATCTCTACTCCCCCCCCCCTCTCTCTCTCTCTCTATCTATCTATCTCTCCCTCGTTACACAGACACCCATTTAATGACACCAGACCTTGTGAAACTAGTCCATCCCCAGTAACTATTATGCCACCACCATCGCCGCCAACACTTCCACGATAACAACAACAACAACAAAAAGTCCTACAACACCTGTATGCCACTTGATGTTGCTGGTAACGGTCACCACATACAGTGATGGCATGCCATGAGAATTACACCTCTCTGACAACACAAGCGAGGCCATGACCTCGGAACCCTTGGCCCCCCATTGTAAATGACAGCGTCCAATGACACAATAGTAAATCAACTCTCTTGTAAACGCTGAGACATCTTAAGACTGACCCTGTGTAAACCTTCAGTTGCTCAGTACATTTGACCTCATCTGCTCGGTAGGACGGTGTTTTTGTAAGCAGGTGCTTGGCTGTTAAACTAGCTTAATGCTGTTGTTTTGGGTCTTGTTGCTGTAGTGGTAGTGGTAGTGACAGAGTTGGTGGTAGTAGTAGTGATGATGGTAATGACGCAGTGGTGGTAGTGATCGTGGTTGTTGGGTAGTGGTGATTATAGTAGCGGTTGTGATGCTGATAGATCTGGTAGTAGCTGGAGTGGTAGTAGTGATAGTGGTAGCGGTTGTGATGGTGACTGTTCTGGGGTGATGGTGGCAGCGGTTGTGACAATGGTAGATCTGGTGGTAGCTAGGGTGGTGGTGGTGCTGCTGCTGCTGCAGGTTGTGGTTGCAAAGATTGTGGCGGTGGTTGTAAAGATTGTGGTGGTGGGTGCAAACATTGTAGTGGTGGTTGCAAATATTGTACTGGTGGTGATTGTAAAGATTGTGGTGGTGGTGGTTGTAAAGATTGTGGTGGTAGTTGCAAAGATTGTATTGGTGGTGGTTGTAAAGATTGTGGTGGTGGTGGTTGTAAAGATTGTGGTGGTGATAATGGCTGTGAAGGCTGCGGTGGTCGTGTGGTGATGGCGGTGGGTCATGGTGGGTTCTGTTGTTTCAAAAGTATTTCGCTGCGTCAGCTGTGAAAACTACTAACGCTTACAGAGCAGTAGCGTGCTTTTACAGTCTCGTTGGCCCTGCATAATTACCATCATTATCAATTTTCATAAATTTATCCAGAGGTCAGTTTGCCAGGGACTGCCTCACTGTGAGGACGATCATCTTCATGAATAAACCGCTTGATTATTTACAAATTCACCTATACTGGGTAATGATGAGTTATTCCAGCCCAATTTGAAAACGACAGCTTTCTGGTCTCCATGAATCAGCATTCTATGACTTTTTTTTAGTATGCAGATCAACACAAACCTATTAAATATTCGTTTCTTCCAACTGAATATACATTGTGTAATATTAATCTGAATAAATAAAAAATTTTCCTACAACACCTTTCCGTTCATGTTTTGGAACGCTTGATTTAACAGATCTTTAGACATGGAACCGGATTTGAAGTCGTTGTATGGTTAAGGTTAGCTAAGGATAGTATTTACTGTTCTGTTCAGCAGGAAATTCTACATTTATCTGAAGTTGTAATCAAGCCTTGGTTTGGACAGGAGAACACCAAAACCCTTTCAGAATCGCCCACCCAGAGGATTTCACTCCCCAAATGATCACCCCCCCCCCCCCCTTCTGAGCTGGACCCACTGAAATTCGACACGGTCATAGCAATCACATTAATTAAAATAATATGCACCGAAATGTAAGAAAAGTATATCTTTTCTTGTAGTTGAATGAAGATTGCACAGAGGCGCACGAAAGTGAAAGGGTTAAAGGAAAATAAGTAATAATATGCTTTATCTACATATTCCATGCCCGCCCGCATGCATACCACACGATTCACAACTAAGGTGTTTACTAAGCCGTCCAGATAAAAGAAAACATGTCATAGTTCCTCTTAAACTCCAAGCTTCGATATACCGCAGTCACGCCAAAAACTTAAAGGCCATACAACCTTCGATTGTTGAGAAAGAAAACACTTAAACTATTGGCAGAATGGCCATGCCCAAAAAAGGAGACAAATTCTCTTATGTTCTCAAGAGACGCCCATTCTGAATTTGAATTTCAAATTGGAAGGCCTACAAGCGACAGGGGGGGGGGGGGGGATTGTAAGGAGGCTTAGAGCCCTCAAAAGGCTAAGAAAAGCGAATGTACGCATAATGTCGCAGGCCAAGGGGTACCTTTAAATCTGTTGGGCTCTTTTTCCCACTGAGCGGAGAAAAGCAAAAACAAAACGATGTCACCATTTGCGCAGTATGGCTACACTGGTTGGTTGGGTTTTTTAGGGTGGGGCGCTGTTAAGGTTTGGGCAAAGGCTTAAATTTAGGTATTTGGCTACAAGCCTTTTCCTATGTAGCATGGCCACAATAAAAGTTTCCAGAAATTGACCACAAAGGGGTAACAAAAATCCTACAGTGAATATTAGGTTACTCGTCCCGAATGGTCCCCACCAATGGCAAACAATCCAGTAATCGAATTCACATGACGATCAGATTCGAGTAATATGCTTATATATGATAATCTCTGTGTATTATTATTATGAGAACGTGACATTTTTCTTGTATCTCATAATCACCATCGATATGAAACTGTAGACATCTGATGACGGTTACTGAGTTAACAAGGATCATGTTTCTAACACGCTAAACTATGGGACCCCGAACTGCGTGAACACTGCTATAACGAGGGCTTATCTTTGCCATCGCCGCAGTTCGTGTTGCGAGTTTAACGAGGGTTAATGACAAAACAGGTTAATAACATACAGTAATAAACACATACAGATGAGATTACCGACCTCCGGTATTTTTTTTTCCCTTGCGCCTTGCTCGTGTTATAAGAGATTTCTAACTCTCATCTCGCCTATATAGAATAATAATATTGAAAAACGTTTCTCGTTTGTTTTTCGTTCGTTTTCTCTTTGTCACCACAGTATTTCAATTTCATTTTTTTTTTCCAACTGGATGAATCTTAATATGTATGCTTCACTGCACTTCATTTTATTCATAAGAAGCCTGTTTTACCACTGGGACCCCACAAAACAAAACCATATATTATATACACAAAAGGACAGATTTGTTTTTCAGTCATCAAAGCAACCAAATTACGTTTCACTTATCCTGTTACTTATCAGTAAACAATCGCCGTGCTTTCAATACAGCAGCTAAATAAACTCCTCCATTTACAAGGTGTAAATGTCAGGGGCAGCGATCCTCCTTCAATAAAGATCTATAACTGAGCTAATTTCCCCCCCCCCCCCTACATTTACTGATATTTCCACCTGACTCTGTGCCTACCAACTAACTAATCAACCAGTCTGATTCCAATTCCAATCAAACCTATCCCGATACCCAAACATTTACATTACCTAAATCCAAAACTGACCCCAAAACCTAACCTAGCCCTGTCCTCCTTTACCTAGTGTTAAAGTAGTACTACGAGTCTAGTGAAAGCTGCTGTCCTCTGCACCACTTGACATGCTCCCCCTAACAAATGCATACGTGAAATCTGTTTAAGGCCAATGTTCCCCCTCATGATGTCCCTTTTATTTACTAGCAACGCTACCGTCTACACCGACACAAACACGTACAATTATGTTTAGTCAAAATGACAGGCATTATTCTCTCTTGACATTTCATCAGGGCGTGACCGTGACCTCTGACCCCTGACCTGTGATAATGGTAGCGCCCGGGGATACAAAAATAGATCAACAGCGTCAGAACAGATTTCCTAACAAACTTGACTTCATCTGAAGGGAGACAGGGCCTGCGCCGGGCGCTTATGACATTGTTTAGGTGGAGGTTATGATGATGATGACCACATTGGTTATGGAGATGGTACGGAGATAATGGTAGTGGTCATGGCGAGGAGTATGATGATGGGGATGATGTAGCGATTACGATGACGGTAACTAATGGCGACAATGCTGGTTTACGGGCTACCAATTCACGAAGTGCCCGAGATGATAAAAATAGTGATTGTGATGTTTCCACTTTCTCTCACTAACTTTCTTCTGACACCAGCCGTGATGGGCACGGCACAAACACACTAAATAATCGACTATCTCTCTTCTATAAGTTATAACAAACGGTATCTGTATTGCTTACATATATACAATAATTATTAATTCATTCAATAATAATAGGAACATAGGTCATACAATTTCATGTGAATTTCGATGGAATGAAGTTGATGCAAATCAGTACATGCTAATTAAATGGCTTCGTAATACCCAATCTCTAGCACATTTTATAAAACACATGGGAACATTCAGCATAAGGAAACCTCTCCTTTAGGGGTGTATGGCGCTATCTGGGCACTGGTTCTTCCTCTCTACCCTGGCTTGACTGCGCAGTTAGATCAACAGGTATCGGCAGGTACCAATAGGTCGGGAAGCCAAGACGCCACGATGTCGTTAATCAAAGGACAAGAAGTTGAGAAGCCAAGAAGGTGTTGTTCTTCCTCCTCTGTAGAAAAACAATCGCAACTTCCTAATCTACTGCTGGAAGGCATGACTTCCGTACTTACTCCATGACGGATATTCGTCATTAATACTTTTAACCGCTGACACTGTTATAAGTCAGGCTGCAGCTCCCATACTCCATAGGCTCCCATATAGGCAATAGAATAAACGATCAATACAGTTTTAATGATATTTACACGTTCCCCACGAAGAATAACGCTCTCTCTAACAGACCCCATCCTATAAGGTTTCGTAACATATATGTAACGGCGTTTCCGTGACTCTCTCAGAGGCAGTAGTTATACCAAAGTAAACCCACTAGATTTAGGTTCTACAATCATGAACATTAAGTAAAATACACATACATCGTACAATTAACTTACCACTCAGCAACAGCTCAAATGCCGACAAGATACCAAAGATACCACGCTCTGACAAAGGATGTTTGCGGGTTCCCTGACCTTCCCCACTCACAAGACTAGTACAAAGTTACAGTTGCAGTTGTGGTCTCCTCTTCGGCACGAAGCTGGTGAGTGCTCTCAGCGGTCTGAAGTTGGAAGGAGCGTTCGGGGATTTATACCCAGTCAGGTAGCGTCCCAAGACGCCCACCGAGTGTGCATTAGTTATCCTAATAGCCACCCCCGTCGGCTCCACGTCAAATACTATTGAAACAGCTCTACCCCCCCAAGCAATTCCCAGGTGATCTGATCGACAAGTACGGCGGTCAAGTAAACACTACCCTTTTCGGGTGTCAAAGCGCTTCAGTTGCATCCCATACTTTCCCCCTCTGGCCTACAATGACTCTGTCTCCCCGCCGTTAACTATCTTCCCACGCTAGTTATAGGCACAATATTATTATAACTACTAGTTATACCTTGCCAATCTATCACCCTGTTACAGTGATGATGGTGAAGACTGGAGTGGCTAAGATGATGACAGTAATGGTGATGAAGATGGTCACAAAATGATCATGATGATGGTCGTGGAGATGATGGCAAACCTTAAGAGCGTATGACACAATGACGATAGCGGTGGTGGTGGTGGTCATCATAAAGGTACTCACACTGGCATCACAAGAGCTCCGTGTTCACAACATATACTTTGCCAATAACCAAAATGAAATATTGCTTGAAGACTAAATGCCAGTTAACAATAACAAATCTTCCGCTCTCTGGTCCACAAACTCGGTGTGTTGTCAGCTTCTAAATATACCATCATGGAATAGTTAACCAACGATACACATCATCATTTAGGTCAAAAATATCTGGACAAAATTCCTACCTTTATTGTAAGTATGTAATAATAGCTCATCTTAAAGATAAGGCCATAGCTGTTTGTTTGTCAAGGTAAATGATGCAATTTTCAGGTCAAGAGGAAGGGGTCGAGGTAAGTTTTACGGAAAATTCCGTCATCGGCTTCCGTAAAGGTGGCATCTTCTTGTATTCCATCTCCATTCACGATAGTCACAGAAACACATTATATATCATGAAAATCACAGCCAGCTCTTAGCCTAGGGGAGCAATAGCCGATTTTGATCGGCCGACTGATTGGAAGGTGACGTCACGACACTGAGTTTCCGTATGAGGTTCAATTAGAGCTGGGTCATAAACGAGGTTTCACTGAAACTCAATCGTGGACAATCAATGGCGTGACGTCACCATCAAACTAGTCGGCCGATCAAAATCGATTGGTGCTCACCTGGGATTACAGCTCTGAGTACAGGACTACAAACAAATTTAAGGTAATCTTTAAACTCAACTCTTCAAGGCCCCTGTATCTCTACAAACTTTGCCAACATTAATTTTCGACTGCTATGACAGAAACAAGAATAATGATTTATTTCCTCCAGTGGAACAACTAATATTTACTTAATTCTATAAAACTACATGTTTGGCATACAAAAGAATAAAGACTAATAACCCCAAATCGCAATGGTGTCAAGTAAAATAAAAGGTCTACTGAGTTGACATACACTGTTTTGTTTTTAGCATTTGAAAGTAGTGTCGCTAACTCAATGTGACTTGCTTGGGCCTCAAAGAGTTAAGGTCAAAATTGGAGATAATAAAATCAACATACTTTCTGTTGTTTAGACATGTATATTTAATTAATGTGCAGATCGTTCTAGGCCGATGGAGCGAAGAGAGCGAAGGACCGAGCGCAGTTACTTTTCTTTTCAAAACGTCTATAATAATTATGTCCATGTAAACCGAACTTCGGTAATTCGAATTTCTGCTAAAGCGATGTGCACCTTTCTTGTGTGTGCTTTAAAAGGGCCATTAATGGCCCAAAGACAGACTTCAATTGAACTGAACAATGCTACTGACTTCAACCCATTGAATGTGCCTGTTGATTTTCGTCTTTTATACACTGTACTGCAAGAGTCAATAGCATCATTCTGTTCCCCAGAAAGGTACACTTTGTTGGCCTTCGCATGTCAATACAAGCTCTCAGTAACAGCTTCACATTTCCATCCCCTCTCCCTATCAACAAACCACCAGTCCCGTTCAGCACAGGATGAAACATTAAGCAATTTTACAAACAGCTCTCCTTCCTTTCCTCGCCCGCCCTCTTTTCCTCCAATTCCTTGCCGTCTTTCCCAATCCCGCAAAGAAAAGCATACAAATTTAACAACCCAACTTTTACATATGAGCATATCCTATTGGGCAATATTAATAATGAAACTGTGCAAATCATATGCAAAGTAATTAATTTAAGCCCTACCATTGTTATACGAGTACAAAACCAAAAAGTATTTGCATACATAAATAATTATTCAAAATATTCGGCGCTTGCTGTGTTAAATCAATGACTGAGTGGGGAACTCTTGTCAATAAGATGTCAATACGCGTAGATAATATTATATGAATAAATACCCAAAGTGGCTTAAGGAACTAGATATTCACAGTGCTGTGGTTTTGTAGACAAGAGAAAAGCTGCATCTCAACCTCCTCAGACTCTACACTAGCCTGCAACGTACAACAGGTGAATGATACCTGATAGTACATGAGAGCCTAACTTTGTTGTCTCCCAGCTGCTGGACTCCACACGGTCTTAGATCTTGCCATTCTTGACAGCTGCGTTCAGTCTCTTCCCCTGCCCAATACCCCATGCTGTCCATTGCTGCTTTTGCTATCAAACTCTGGCTAACAGCCCCCCCCCCCCCGTATATCTACGCCATCATACATTCTGCAGAGAGGGACAGAGGATAGGATGATAAATGGCTCTGAAGTGATTTTTGGTGGAGAAAAAAAAAAGGCGAGAATAAGAGAGAGGCCGGTCACAGCCACCTATCCTGTACGTAGTCCACCATCAATGTCGATGTGACACCGTGCAGCTAGCACAGTAACTTGAGGAGGGATGAGAAAGAGAGCATTACGTTAAATGAAAACCATAAATTTCACAACCACAAACTTATGTTACACATTCGTAGAGCGCAGACCCCCCCCCCCCCTTCCACTAAACATAGTGGACCTCAACCTAATTACATTACTGCACGGCCTAGGCCTCAAGGGATCAACCTATGGACCCCCAATAGCGCGATAATACAGCCGATTGGTGGTTCTCGACGAAGGAGATACCACCCCCACCCCCCCGGGGCGATTTGAGGGTGGGGGGGGGGGGGCAGGAATGGGGGATGATCTGGGGGCAAATACGGGGCAGCCATTGTTCAACAACACTAACTTGTAGATGGGTTTTCTGGACAGAAAAATCTTGTTCTTTCCTTCACTGCTTTTTCGTGAATAATCATTACCATTAATGAGACTTTGAAAAAATCACTTTGTCATTAGTCTGTCTTCTTGTGAAATGTATCTGTTGGGTTTTGGGGAAAGGGGGGGGGGGGACGGGGGGCGATGACAGAACAATTGAAGCCGGAGAGGGGGGGCGGGGCGATGACAGAACAATTGAAGCCGGAGGGGGGGGGGCGCACTGCCCGATAAAGGTTGAGAAGCACTGCAGTAGATCATTCATTATGACGTCGGCTTCAGAACTTTCTCCCATGAAGTCTGCGGTCCATCTGGGCACAAAAGGCGATGCAAATAAGGAATACGTCATGTACCAGGATTTTATCGTCCAACTCCTCAGACAAATAAATAAGGACCAGATTCTGGAAGGACCTTCACATGTGTTTACCGATAACACCCTACATATTTCGGTACTAACATAAGAGATTCTTCGCTTGAGAACTTGAAACATGCAAATAGTTATCATGAAAAAAAAAATGTTGGGGAATCAGAAGGTGTTACAAATATAGAACATTGGGTAAGAGATGAAGGGTTTTCAAACAGGCTGTTGTTAGGGGGACGGAACAGTGTTTTATATAGAAAGCTATATAGTTGAACGGTGAACACAACTCAGTATTTTCTCTATTTCGCTTAGTAATTAGGCTACGTTCCCTAACAACATCGGTCGTTCAAAAATGGGAAAATAGGTTCTTGAGGGTAAAAACGCAGACCGGCTCCCATTCACACAGTGGATAATTTCATATGCTGTCTCTTCCCGATAACACATGGTCCATTCATCCACTCTTCTTATCCTCCAGTATCACACTTGTGTACGTAAGTGGACGCCAAGGACCAGAAACATGGCGTTTTCCTGTTCATGTCTTGGTCTGGAATGATAAATAACCACAACACCGATGATGGACACGCGATGATAGGCCGAGCAAGTGACGCAAAACGTTTCTTCCATGATAAACGATGTTTACATTACAGAAGTCCTTAAGGACACCAGTAAACAGCGAACCCCTGTCATGGATATCGCATATTAAATCTTATGTCACTCTCCTGTGAATGTTTATCCTCCCCCCCCCCCCCCCCCAAAAAAAAACAACCTTTTCTCCTCACAAGACCACAATATCACATGTGGTCCTTGCAACTTCAATATGGGAGAAAGTCTTAAATGAGAAAAATACTAATGGTATAATTATAATACATGTATAGACTTTTGTACGTGTTGCCTTTAACTCTTAAGTTGAATTCTATAAGACTATCGGAATCTCAAATATCACTCTTCTTGTCAAATGGCTGCCGACCCCTGGTATGGTATAAACCTAGATTATGTAGGTATTTGAAAATTAACCGCCGTGATTACCGGATTCCATGGCCATCCATCAGATGTCTAAGCATGTAGGCTACCTTAAATGATCCGTCTTTCTGTTTCTTCCAACGCTTTCCTGAGTTTTCTATACTACTGAAGGAGAGATTCCTCCTCACTTAAAAGATTGCTCTGGGTGGCAATGGGAAATAGATCCAAGTCTCTTTTACTCCCGTTCTCGCCCTGCGTAGAAGCACGACAACACTATTTAAATTCTTCTCCCACGCATTCAAATTTGTTCGTACTCGCTTCGTCCAGTTTCGTGCAGATTTCCATGTTTTACCAAGCTGTGCTCAAATCTGAGGTTGAAGGCTGACTTTCGAATTGTCTCCGAATTAAAGAAGAAAAGACTGGGCGCCTCTAAATGTATAAGATCTAGGACGAAACGTTCAATTCGAAACGGATAGAATTCCGTCTATGACCGAAATTTCACGGTTCAGTCCCACTACACTCCCTAGTGAACGCGAGACGAGAAACATCTCCGTTTTCTCCTCATCGGCTGAAACTGAATAGTTCTTTGTTCGCAATCCCCAACGAATTATAATTATATCGACGTAAGTTTACCGCTGATTCCTTCTGTTCCCAAGCGTTTACATGATTAGGGTTGTAAACCCGCAACCGCACCATGAATAGATAGAAACTTCCCGTAGCACAGAGCATGCCATTTTGCTCAGCGAGTCTGCTCCGTTTCTTCCACTCTAACGATTTGTGATCACTGTCAACATAAGTGAATGCGCCAAACAGGCTGGTTTAAGTCCCACTTAAGATACAGATGAGACACATAAAGTACAGAACCAGTTTTTTAAGGGCCTGACATCTCCATTACTGATCATGACGTACGCGCTCATAGTAATAATTATGGCGATCTTTTCATTATTAATTTTATCTTTCCATGAGAGTTGTAAGGGTAAGACTGACCATACACCCATCTGCTAGTACAGATCAGTAGATCTACTCATCGGCAAATCTTCACAGGACTGAAAAAGAAAAATGGACCGAACCCACTCGACAGGCCTGAATTCAGCTGTAATCTTGTATACAAATTTTTGTGTTGTTTTTGCTTGTTTGAATGCATGACGATGCATGAATCCTGGCTAAGGAAGGACAGAAATCTCTCTATAGGGCTCAGATCAGCCTCGTAAGTAGGACTTATTTCCAATTATTTTTGCATACTTCTTTAATTACATTTGGGAAATTTGCCTTTGTATCATTGCAGTCCAATTACAACTGGAGCACACACGTCGTCGCCACAGTGCAGCGCCGGTCGGCGTTATTTTGTTTGGGGGGGGGGGTGGTAGGAATAAATTTTATTTAATTTTGCCCGGGCAGTGGCCTGATCGGCCTTCTCTTCTCGATTTCCAACTGCCAAGGTATCTTTAACGCGCGCAACGTGCACACGGGCCCTCCGACTTTTTCGTCCTTATCCGAGAAGACTAGGCGTTCGATCCTACCAACCATAGGATAAGAGACAGGAAAATACGAGAAAAATCCCAAAATTCCAACACTGGTCACGCTACATGCTTGAGCACACATGAGGAAACCACAAGCATCTTGGATTACGCAGGGAGACTTAACCACGCATTGCATCGCCTGCATCATTCTCATTGGTAGTGTAGCTGACATCTTGCACTTGCACGTTAAGTGTACTCACACATGGCAGTATTGGGGCGGCTTATAATCTAAGTTACTCATTACGGAGTCCACAGTCCCTCCCGAGACTTCCAACCGCACGTACGAATGCAGGCCCGCACACATGTACACATGCTATACATGTACACACAAACGTATGCATACATGGATTGTGCCTGACAAAAACACATCAGAAGAAAGTAAAGTTACGAATTAAGAGTATCAAATCCCTGCAAAATCCACAGTTAAGGGCCAAGAGAAAGTGTTCTGAAAATAGTAAAATTTTCTGTACTGCCCTGGTTTCACTCTCTCCCTGTCTTGGATTTAAAGGATTTGGGGGCGGGGGGTTACTGTGGGTAAAGTGGGGGTACATAACAAAAAGAGCAGCGAGTAGACAACAGGAGTGAAAAGGGGAACAATCCCATCACAACTGTGATCTAAACCCAGAGGCTCGCAGCAAAGTTCAATGACGAAAACTGAATGATTATTATGGTATTAAAACTACAATGGTGTCACAATCTGTTGCTCTCTGTGCTAGGGGGGAAAAAAGCCAGACTGGTGTCATTTCAACGCAAAATGAGATCAGATCATACAACGCTGTGCTCGCCAACTACTTTGTGCTAACTCATGCAGGCTAGGCTGGGCGTGATGTTACAAGCCCCAGAGACAAACACGTGCATAGATTCTACGCCCCCCCCCCCCAGCAGAATCACTCTCTCGCGCACAAACCATACCTAACCCCCCCCCCCCCCAAGAAGTACACGCATAATGAAAATGTTTCCCACGTTACGGAGTAAAATTTGACAGTTAAGGGATCCTACAGCCTCGCTGTACTCACACATTCTTACACTTACTATCAGTCGGAACCCATGACTGCAGCTACTATGTGTAATCTGAACATCTCTCTTTCCAGGGTTTCAAATGTCTCAACATGTGGCCTGTAGGCACCGCAGTGAACTCAACAGTCAACACGCGGCCCCTGTGGCTACGCAAAGCTAGGTCGGTGCTATTATATTTACCCACTGTCTGTATTTACCTTCAAGTACGTTATGGTATATTCATTATTTGCTCGACAAATTGACCATCAGAATTTGAAAACAGAGAATAAATAAATTCAAACCTTCCATCCCCAGTTTAAGATTCTGTAGGACACAAGCTGCAAAGCACAATTGCAAGTTTCATACACGTAATATTTGTCTCGTGACAGGCAAAAAAAAAAAAAGGGATGAAGATCATAGTCTCTCGGAAGGAGGTAGGAGGGAGGCACCCTACGGCTATTGGCCCTCGGCGAATAAAACCAACTTATGGCTGTGGAGAATTAGATTTGGAGACGGGGGTAGGGAAGAGGGAGTAGAAAACCAGATGTTTGTTAGTCAAAGTGACGGCTAAATTACTGCAGCGTCCCAATCTGTGCCCGTCCCCAATCCTTCACCACGAGAACATGCTGTGCTTTTGGGGAGTAAATTTTACTGTCAAAGTGTCCTGCCCAGACTCCACAAACGCCATTTATCACCGTATCACCACTACTTTACGCAAAACTACACTGGAACTCTTCTCTTCCGCGCCCAAGCCCCTCTTTCCTGGTATCCTAACTAACACTGGCACAATCTTGTTTTTGTCAATCTCCTACCCAACCAGGCTGTGGTGCCAACGCGGTCGTCTTTTGTTTCACTTCAAACTTCCGGCTGGAGGGAGGAAAAAAAGAAATATAAGCGTAGCTGTAAAACACATCAACTGGGCTGGCGGAAACAAAACTTGACCCTGTATGTCTGGCGGCTCAGAACTTGTCATCACCAGTTTTAGTGTATACCTGAATTATATCAAAACGTCTGCACACTGGGACACAGAATGACCTAACGACTAACAATTCTGCCGTGTTAAAAAGACCCTACACGACAAAACTGGGATTTTACAAGACACCCAAACAAAAAACAAGAACAAAGAAAGGCATTTCGCTTTCTTGATTTATTTGTGCGTGTGTGTGTTCATTTTTCCATTCTGCGAAGACCAAAGGACACTATTAGTCATACGATACACAAACCTACAAACCATTATTGAGAGATAGAGCACATTTTATTTAGTAAACTGGTGCCCAAATGTGAATGTTACCAAGAACGGCGTTTAAGGTATTTTGTGGCAGCACGGCAGACTGTTGTGCGGTAAATTTAGACTTCTGTATAATAGTGAATACATTATCCCAGACATAAACGGTATAAAAGTTTTAATGAAATAATTATGTACTCTGACCTCGAGAAATCATACATCTTGACTTATCTGAGTTTTCTAACCAGACACAAGTACCAATGAAAATAAATTAACCTCAACGACCATACAAGTTTGCAACCACTGGGGAAAAAAAACTATCGGGAAAAACAATGTGTGATGTTGTAACATTTTGTGATGGCCCGAACGAGCCCAAGGTACTTACTTTCAACGCTACACTTAGTCAGGCTCGCCGAGTCAGAATGGCAAAGGGCAGATCCGAAACCCCATTCCTGTCGGGCAAAAAAAAAATGCGGTCTGATATCAGATGTCTGGCTACCGCTGGAAGTGCCATGTTGTTGAACTGTATTCACGTGTTTTCATAGTTTTCCAGCCAATGGAACCTAGGCGTCCTACTACTTCTGGCAAACTGGTAGTCATTTTGATACCTAACCACCGTCAGGGGTGAACCAAACGAAGGCTGGTGGGGCGCCAAACTGGTGGCTCGCCGCCTAATCATTACGCATCAAGCTATAACACTACTCACTGCCCGCACCGCAACAGTCTGGCACCTACACCAGCCTTGGACTGGTCCACTCCTTAATGGTAGAACTGTTACACACACACAGTGTGTGTTTTGTCCTCTACCATTCTGAAAACGCCACAGGAATCTTTCTGCATTAATACTTACTTAGTTACAGTGCAAGGTTAGTGCGTTAACAATATAAAAATACTTACAGTGCAAGTTTAGTACGTTAGTAATGTAAATCGGAGTTCTACTGTCTTCTCCAACGTGGCGAAAACAAAACCATGGTAAAACCAGGCCAGAGATTCTAGTATCTTGAAATAATTGTGTTCTGCAGTCCCACAAAACTTGCCAAAAATGTTTAAAACACCGTTGTGTTTCAAATTACTGGTTATCAGGCACGCTTTGATATGATGTAACTGGATTGTACCTATCTACCAACATAATAGTATTATCCAAGTTGCCAAAACTAAGCCACCAAAATCAAAAACAAAAGGCGGTGCCTTGAAAACAGAACATTCATTATTTACATCCGGATTCCATAATGTCTCCAGGATGTTCATTCCTGAATTTTCCGGTTTCTATAAAGTGTGTGTGTGTGTGTGTGTGTATGATTATAAAGCGTGTTTGTTTATTATTTACTCGCCCACATACCCAGTCATTTGAGTCATTGAGTGCAGTTTTCGAGGATGCTCCACTCACTATGTCGGTTAAAGCGTGGATACGGATACGAACAGTACACTTTCGAAGCAGTCGTCTTCGTATAAAGTCGGTCATCATTGAAAATAGTAACTTTGGGATCAAAATCCTAAACAATTACGTGCAACTACTCAGCCATCTGTTAAGTCGAAAATATTTGCCTTCTGTGCTATAATTATATAGTTATGGAGGACGCACTCTTTTAACCCATAGTGTTCTTACCATAGAACCAAATCATGTAATACTATCGCCCATTAGTTCTTGTTTGTTCCAACACCACTTTTTAGACAACAGTTCCGAGAAATACGACGTTAAACGTTTCCGGCTTTAGTATAACGATAAGGAATTAGAATAAATCAGAACCGTGAAACAGCTTGACAAGTGCCACAGCGCATTTTAAACAAGTGCCAAAGGGTGCAATTGTTATACATGTACATGTACCTCTTCCGCATACTAAAAGATCTCCAGTTTGTTTTTCAGAAAACAGAGACAGAACAAACAAGAACTGAAGTCGCGACACAGCATACATGATATTACTACATGTACGTATTAGTAAAATCGTATTTCAACGTAGGGAACACCTGATTGATTATTTGACCATGTAATAATGACTGCTCATGCTGTTGACATTTCACAAATTCAGAAAAGCATACTTTTGACACATTACATCCACATAATATACATTAGGAATGGAGTCGTGGACATTAATTGAACCGTACATGTACAGCCTACGAATGATTTGGGCGTAATTGTGTCGTCGTTTGACCTTTTTATTATCCACTTGACGTACTGGAGCGTCAGCTGGATGACATGAACTTTGCCACTAATGTATCCGGTTAGGTACTGGTTTGATTTCATGGAGAAATTACGCGTGGCAGAAAATGTTCCCTTCGGAAGGAATACAACCTGTATCCAACTTTATAACTCATCAAATCGGGCACAATCAGTCAGGAATTAGGTACAGCAAAATAATACTCCCCCCTCCCCCCCTTTTTTTTTTATTGGCTACTTACTAGCTCAAGTTGATGTACCCGGCATTACCCGGGATAAACCTGCATTCTCACCGTTCTCTCTTCTTCTCTCTTATCCAGATAATTTCTTGTACATTTCCACAGACTTGCTTCAGAACTCATGAGCGGCAGGACACTATGCACGAACTGAACGCTTGTCAAATACATGTATCATCTTTTGTGAGGCAGACTTATCAAAG
Source organism: Onchidella celtica (assembly GCA_963931925.1). Lineage (NCBI taxonomy): Eukaryota > Metazoa > Mollusca > Gastropoda > Systellommatophora > Onchidiidae > Onchidella > Onchidella celtica. The sequence goes on from OZ007583.1 coordinate 24,280,228, forward strand.
GGGGTGCAAAAACAGATCACTGTATATTCCATTTTCACGACTTAAAAGAAAAAAAATGCCTGAAACTTGAATAAACTCATAATTATGTCGATACAAAAGCGATTGCATTAGATTAGTTGACAATTGAGAAAATTAAATTTATAATTTTTGAAATTCTCATTTAGGCTGTGGCGTCGAGCAAAAAATAGCTCAAAATTGTACCATAATGAAATACTCCCGACACCATTTTTTTTTTTTTATAAGATTCTGCTGTTTTGTTTGTCCCATAAATCTCAAATGTATTTCATTTGCAAACTTTATTATTATTATTATTTGGTAAGACTACGTGTGTGGTCCAGCTTTTCATGGCAAGGCAGCTCTCCTGGATTATACAACAGCAATGTATGTATATGTATAAATACTCTAATAACTATTGTACAGTTGAGAAAGAATGAGCTTGAGAGACAAGCACTGGAATAAATAACAAATCGACATGGCTCGAAAGAAGTAGTTAAACAGACAGCCTGGATCAGTGCCCCAATTACAGATGCAAATTTGATGGTATTCAGAGAACAAAATGAGCTGTGCCGTCTCGTATAATAATTGTGAATAAATGCATTGATAATGAAACGAACACTTTTAAAAAGCAGAACGACAGACGGACAAAAATAAAGATAGCTCCACCCCCCCCCCCCCTCCAGTACCCCATGTGACATTTTCTTCCCCCTTTTTTTTTTAATGTCTGCCCTTTCAACCTGAAGCAATAATTTGTCTCTGTGCTGGTCATAAGCACCCATTTCTAGGACAGTGCTAGAGTTACTGCAGAGTAGAAAAATGAACTGCGAGGTGCCGGCGTACAGTGCCTGGCCTTCTGTGGCACTCAGGCAAAGCACCATGTCGTGTATAATAGGTATAGTCGGCCACTTGTGGACTTGCACATAATGTGGAGGGAGCTGGACTACAGTTTCGGTTATATTAGGGGTTCATGTTAATGACATTATTCATCATTCAATTTGGCATCACATTTTCAAATGGGGTGGGGGGGGGGGGAGAAATCCCAACCATTTACAAATTAGACGGCTTTACACTGAATGGCCAAGCCCTCAAAATAGCACCGGCCAATAGTCAAGATGCGACGTTTTTAAGACTGTCATGCAGATATCTGGTACCTACAAATTCATCTGATAATTGTAAAGTAAAAGTATACAATTATAACACTGTAATGTATACCAACAATAGGCAAGCTGGAAACCCCACCCTCCACATTCACTATTCGTCCATACAAAACATTTTCCTTTTCTGTTTTCAGCGGGCTGAAATAACTTTAGAGATGAAGCTCGAACTTCCGACAGGCCGCCAGCGAGTGTAAAAAACAAACCATTAGATCGAACTCCGGGAACTCACCCCCCCCCCCTCCTCCCGGAAGGCCACTCGGTCTCTGCACCTACACAACCTGATCCTAGGACAACTGATGTACGTTACCAACAGCCATATTTCATTAAGGTAGTTGTTTGTTGTTGTTGTTGCTGCTGTTGTGTTAAGGCATGCCACTACCAGCACATAGCCAAACACAACTCGAGAGCAAGGCAAACAACAAAAATAACCTCGACTAAAGTTTTACGACAGTTCTATCGAGTCCCAGAGCCGCAGCCTGTATGTGAAGTCAAGTGGTGACTGGACGCGACAGGCGCGCTTGGCAATGACGTCACACACTTTTCTCCGCCCATCGGTCTCGATAATTAATGTGACGGTACTCGATTCCTGAGATTTTTTTTGTCCTTCTTCCTCCCGGGTCTTCGACACAAGGACAGCCAATAATCATAAGGGAGAAATCTACTCAAACTGCAGTTATTGAGTCATCTTTGGAATGGTAGAGTAACACAATCATTCAAACAGCCATTTTTTTTTTTTTTACTGACACGAATTAATCTTCCACTTCCAGTTAGCAAGGACAGAAGATGGAATTATTCAGTAAATTGTCTTGAGACCTCGAAAACTCTTAACAGTGATGTCCAATATATATTTTTTATACATCGTTTATACAATACTGTTGCAATATCAACTTGATGAGTAAGCTGAATGCAACGTTGGGAGGATGAAGGTGGAGTATGCTTTTATGAAACAAAACCGAAGGAAACCACATCACAAATCGAACTTTGAAAGAACTGTGAATCAGACAAAGCAGTGAAATTTTCGGTAGAAACGACAGGGTTTCTCACGCTAAGTTTTCTATTTCGTTAGAAGTCAAATGTGTACCTTCATCAAGCCATCAATTATGACCAAATGATTAAAATGATCAAGCAACAAATAAACCCTTTTCTACTCTGACTGAACAAAACCGTGTCCGTGGCCTCGGCCACCGAATAAGCAAAAAGATATTCGAGTAACTGCCCCTGGCTTCTGAGCCAATGGCTGCATGTGAGCACTTAAGATTGCGTGTGATTGGAGAATGGCGGTAACATGCCGAGCTTCCTTGGGAGAGTCTCAGTCTGCTTTGCAGCGTTTGTTTTGCTTTTTCTCAAGGACAGAAAATGAGGGGAGGGGGACTATAAAATTTGAAAAACATACGGGAGGTCAGACAACAGACAGGATGTAGCCACCAGTGACAGAATTATTCCACACATCGAAATCGTAAGTTATTTGCTAAAATCTGAAGAAACCAAAATAAAGAAAAAAGTCACTTTTTTGCCTTTTCTAAAACGCTAATGTTACGGGACCGTAATTACATAGCAGAACAGAGAAAATACTGAGTTGTGTTCTCACTGTTCAGTTGTTGCTTACTGTGTACAACTGTACGGCCTCCTAACAACAACATCTAAAACTACCGTCTTACATACCAACAACAAGAAAGACCTCTGGAAACTCTTGGTTTATTTTTGATATATAGCACAGTCAGTCAACTAGGCTTTAAGAAGGATTTTTGGAGCTTATCTCAGAGGTTCGGCCCAGACAGAGAGAGAATTTAGCTTGCTTTTGTACAAAATGATCAAGGCAGAGATAACGACATTCGCGCAATATTACTTTTATTTCACTAATCACAGACTCGGCTACAAAGGGACCTTAAGTCCTGGGATTGATTAAAGTGCTTCACAAAGGGAATTTTCTTACACATTTAAACTCACTAGTTTACTGATTAAATTTGATCTGCATTGAGGTTCAAAAAAAAAAACAAAAAAAAAATTGGGGAAAAAAAAGGCTATGCAAAAATTAAAGGGGTTAGAGCTAGAAATGGGGTCAACTTGCCAACTGCATATAGCTCACTTCTAAACTCCAAGCTCTTCGAAGTGCCAACTGCACATAGCTCACTTCTAATTCTAAACTCCAAGGTCTTCCAAGTGCCAACTGTGCCAGGGTCCCTTCTAATTCTAACACCCCCCAACCCTCCAAATTTGAGGCGGGATTTAGTATTAGAAGTGATTTACGTGCAACTGGCATTTACACTCATTCTAAGTCTAACCACCCCCTCAATTCTACTTTCTTCGATGTGTTACGGGTCCGTATTGCCCAGATGGAGGGGTATTTGCCATATCTTTGTATGCGACATTTTGCCGATTTTGAGCTTTTGTCATGAAAGTGGTTCTCTCACTCCTAATTTCATTATGTATAAGTGCCATCCCAATCGGTTACGAACTTATCGAGATACGTGTTTTTAATGAATTGTTTTATGCCTTTTTGCCCTTATCTTCATTTTCTCAAAAAGGCAAAATGAACATACAACTACAGTTGTATATGGCAAATACCCGACCATATTATGTTTATTTTGCTTAGTTAAGTCTTGTTTTTTGTTGTTGTTATAGTTGTTTTTCCTCTCCCAGATTCTTAAACCTTATTTGCTCTGTATCTCGCATTTTGTGTGTTTCATTTCAAGAGGTAAAAAATTTATTTTTTTCAGAGAATTCCAGACCCCAATGAGGTTACTGCCACCTTCAATCCCACCAGGAAGACACAAAGACAATTCCACGTTGGAGAAGACACAAAATGACATAAAGCTGTGGTATTTTACTGGAGTATAAAATTATTTTCAAGCCTGGGTTCACTGGCCAAAGCTGATCACCAAACTCTGGACACCCAAAAGACCGTTACTTTGTAGAAATAATATGCTCTACGTCATCCCAATTGTAGTTTGGGGGCTGGCGTGCGCTTGGGGTCAGTTGATGTGCAACAAGGGAGAATACCTGAGAAGTGACAACAAAAGTCAAGAGAGTTGTCAGAGATGTCCAGAGGAAACCTATTACCCCTACGATAATCATCGGAACTTGGACTGTGCCAGTTGTGACGTGCCAAACGATCGCTCATTTGAGCGGACTCTGCAAGAATGCACACGGACATCCAATGCTGTTATCGGCTGTGAAGCCGGCTCCTTCCGCCTCAATAACTACCACGACATGGGTTTCATTACGCTAGTGGATGGCATTTGCCTGGCCTGCTCACGGTGCGAGACCAACGGTCAGGTGGAGATAACCCCTTGCGGCCTGTTCACCAACACTGTTTGCTGTCCCAGCTATGACATCCGGGTCACTCCCAGACCTGGCGGCTTCCTGCGAGTTGAATGCATGGAGTAACAAAATGAACCATGAGTGCCTGTCAATAAGCGGTTCTCTCACAAGAGGACCCCCAAGTATTCACGTGTGTGCTTCAGGCATCTGTCTGTGTGAAAATCTTCGAGCCCTTTGTGATTTGGATCATCCTGCACACCACACTATGCTTGAGTTCGTTTCGTGAAAAAAAAAAAAAAAGTAACTGAAACAGATTGAGAAACATCGCTAAAAGCATACCAAATGAACTCGCTACTTCCGTTCAACGCTGGATACACAGACAATTTTATTACGACAATAAATGAGGAACATCTGTGTTTAGGTCTTTATTTTAGGAGGTTCTCTGCCCTTGGGATTTGCACCTCACTTTTTCTTGTTGTGGTACTGGTAGGGATTCGTGCTGGGTTGTTGTTTTTTCCAGAATTTTGTCAGGGCAGCGGCTTTGTACGGCCTGCTCTTCACGATTTCCAATTGCCAAAGTATCTTCAATTTGCGCAACATGCACTCGGCCCTCCGAATTTTTCGTCCTTATCCGAGAAGACTAGGTGCTCGATACTACCTACCATAGGATCAGGGACAGGAAAATATAAGAAAAACCCCCAAAATTCCAACATGCCTGCACCGACCGGGATTTGAAACCGTACCCTCGGCATGAGAGGCATGCAAGCAACTTGCCATTAGACTACCGTGTCCCCTGTGTGAGGAACATCATTTGGGTCTGGTTTTTGTTTGATCGTTGACGATTTCAACAAATGCAAAAAAAAAAAAAAATGAACATCAGCTTCGTGACTTGTGTTTGCCCGGACTCGTTACCAAAATAGAATCATCAACAAATGTGCCCACAGGGCCTTCTTCGTTTCCAGTTCTTTCCGCGATGCAAGGAAAGTGACGGCCCCTTCAAATGATACACTGATTTGAAATGTGTCTATTCCGGCTACACAGTGTTCTTCATTGGAAGTTTTGGACAAGTACACGCTGGTTTGAACCAAAAATCTAACGCGCCGCCAGAATGATCAGCATTCTCATCATTAACAAATCAACAGGCCCAGCGAATATTTTATTTTCATTCATGTAAAAATAAACAAAACAGAACAAAATAACTCAAGAGCAAAGTCAACATCAGAATTGCATAATATTGCTTATTACTGCACAACAAAGGGATCTCGAACTTCACAAAATCTATCTTCTAAACAAAGATGTACGGATGGCACTGTACCAAGTATTTCGACCAATCACTCATGTTTTCACTACCGTACCATTTGAGTTATTAAACTGCTGACTTTCGCGAGTGCTAGTTTACTACATATTATATATATGTAACTTGTAATTTACTCAGATCGGAACAATGCTGCCCATCATTTTCTTGGCTGGGTTTTTATAATCTTATCTGTGATTAAACATGTACATGTGTATTTTTCTATGCTTCAAGCCTACAAACTCAATTGACTTTCGCAAGTGTTAGTTTACGCGTGTATTATATGTAAAATACGTAAATTGCGTATAACTTGTATTTACTCATATCAGAACGATGATGCCCATCATTTTCTTAGCTGGAACTGTTTTTAATCTTATCTGTGATTAAACACGGATTTTTCTGTGCCTACAAACTCAATTTTCAAAGATCATACAGTTAAACAAATGTTCACCTCAATGAATGAAACAGAAACTGGTTCAATTATTCCCAAACCTGAATAAATCATGGGTCCCGTGACCAGAAGTAGGTAGAAATCTGTGTCACTGCCAAGATCTATGTCCACCCAAACCACCGCCCACACGGGATAGCGGCTATCGAGTCACTGACCCGTTTCCCAGGGATGTATGGAACCAACAGTGCAAGATAATTGCTTTTCAGTGGTACAGTTCATGTTTGGAACGGAGGTGAACTGAACACTCCAGTAACTACCAAACATTTCAAAAAAAAATAAAAAAATTCCTGCTGACATTAACTGATTTCATCTCAAACAGCCTTCTGGAGCACGCCCCGCGAATTCCCGTTGTTCTGTTCATTATGCAAAAACTTAATTTCGGTATCCTTTATTCACTTGATATATTATGTCAGGAGGAAAAGACCACAAGCCCTGACAAATGCTGTAGCTTAATGCATTCAAATGGGCCGAGCTTCAGTTGTGATCAAAGCTGATACCACAATATTACGCAATCACACACTTAGCGATTATAATTAAATGTCATTATTTACATCGGTAATCAGATTCACCCATCGTATGTGCCCCTACATATTTTCTCCTCTTTCAAGAGACTCCCCCTTGTCTCCATTTCACTCTCCGTCAGAGAAGTGTACTTGTTTTGGAACGCGATGAAAGCTGATGAAAATTTACCCAAAAACCTCACTGAATTGGCACGCGGGCGCGCTGACCCTCGTTTGATGTTCGAGACACATTTTGAGAACTTCAGTTCTGGGGTCGGACAAATGCCAGGGCAGCAACATGGCTTTGAAGATCACTGAATCTCTCTCTTTCTTTCTCTCTCTCCGTATAGTTTCAAGCTGTTTCATTCTTAATCTTATGTGTTTCTTTGCAGAGCCCATGAGATAGATCAAGAATGCACCTGCCCTGCAGTAAAAAAAATTCCAAAATCTACAAGCATTGATTTCACATTTCGTCCATGTTATGCTAGTATGGTAATCCCTGTCTGCCGTGCTCTTGCTCAGAATGAATCTATTTTTGCGCTACGCACCAGCTCAGTCTTGTCTCTAAAAAGGGAAGAAAAAAAAAGCCGAGACACCAAGTTAGTCTGATCTGATCCAAATGGCATTCCGTACAATGCCAATGTTGTTTAACAACAGTTTCAGTATTTTTTCCTACTATGTTCACTGAAACTGTTGACAAACGGTTTGTTGATCATACCGACAACCTGCCAAATGCAATTTCAAACTTTCCATCATTATATTACATAAACCACAGACTAACATGGAAGGAATTTTCAAGCTCATGAAAAGTACAGCTGAAGTGCATTGAGTGTATCAAAATTATCATTATTATGTCCACATGTCAGCACAACTTATTTTAATCACTAGCAAAGTGACACATGGAATGAACTTCCTCTTCACCCGTATGCAATGCAACGTTTATACAGTGGTTTCTTGATACATGTATTTAATGGAATTGCAAACTGGCAGTGGCATATCAGACGTTAGTTCTTGTTTGTTCCAAATCCACTTTTTGTACAACTCAGAAATTCCACGGTAAACGTTTGCGGCTTTAGTATTTTGATAAGGAGCTAGAGAGACAATATATCGGAACTGTGAAACAGCTTGATAAGTGCCATAACGCATTTTAAACAAGTGTCAAAGTGTGCATTTATTATTAATCTTCAACATGCCAAAAGATCTCCAGGTTTTTGTGTGTTTTTTTTTTAAACGGATACAAAACAAACGAACTACTGTCGCCAGACGTCAGCTAGCAAGCAGATCTGGTGTAAGAGCGCACCGGTAGTTTGGCCATTGTTTTCACAGGTGTACTAGTCATTTTTTATTTTTTTTTACACAGACATGAGGTGGAAATAACGTAACCAAAAATTGCATGTCAAACAGTGGCGACACCTTTCAGTGAAAAAATTCACGTTGCTGAATACATTATCTCGTCTTATTAATTTACCAAGATGGAAAACCCTACTGGGAGATTTTGCCATGTTATTTATAATTTGGATGTTGACTTTTACAAGAATATTCCTCTATGATTTGGGGTTGGGGTGGGGGGGGGGGGGGGGTGTGTATATGTGCAAGAAAGAAAGAGTCATTTTTTATAGCTCAATGATCAGTGCCTAAGATAAAGCAATTTTCCAATCAACCGCGAGGGTCGGTCAAAATCCCCACCCACAGCCCGTATGTGGTCCGTGTCTGGTTCAGCCAGTTGGTTATCTCGTGATTCTATTGTTCAGTTTGTTTGATGATGTCACTGCGTTTACACAATCATGTACACAAGGCTTCCCGTTACGCATCACTGCCCTACCAGAACACCCATTTCTCTATACCATAATATAATGCATTCTAAGGTTTCTCGTGCCAGTTCTGTGGAAAACAATGACTTAGCACTTGGCTTCTTGTTTACACCAGAGAGGCTGTATTTTACAAACATACTTTCTGGTTTACACTGTAACTTGTAATAAAACTGATGCAATCACCTCATGAAACAGCATTTGTTGTCCACTTTGCAAAAGAAAATATGTGCAGTATGAAAGGAGGAGTAAGCAGTAGATGGTAAGAAGGCCAGAGAGTGAAGTAAATAAGTAAGACAAGAGAGTACTGAAAGAGGATAGAAAGGAGGAGATATGCACGTGATATGAAGAGAGAGATGACAAGATACGGGTGAGTAATGTAAGGGGATCAATTTAATTAAAGGGCAGATCCAGACACGGATTGAAGGAATATGAAAATGACAGAAAAACAAACAAAAAAAACTACTGTGGAACAACAGTAAAAAAAAAAACATGAAAACTGAAAATCTCATAAACACGAAAACTTTAGCTGTGAATATCAAGGACAACAAGCACAACTCAGTACCAAATCAACATTTAACAAAAGTTGAGTCATTTTTGTACAATATGATTATATTCATCATTAATGATATAAATTTAAGTTGAGTCATTTTAGTACACCACGATTATATTCATCATTAATGATATAATAACAAATAACGTTAGTCAATGTTTAACCTTGCAACAACTGGAATGAAACCCCCTGGAAGCTGTTACCATTAATAATGAAAACTAGACCAGGCATGATGGTAAAATTATATATTTGTCTGTGACTGGTGGTGGCACATCCCATACACACCTGTACTTTTTAACACTTCAGTGCCACAGGCTGTTGATATTAGCACAGTAGAGTACTAAAGAATATGACTACTAAGAGCACACAACAGACCACCATCTGTTGCCATGACATTGAATTTGGAAATGAATAACCAGCACCTGACAGCACAGAACAGACATTGCAGCCATTGCTACATTTTCCACTTAATGATTTCAGTGAAAAGGAATGAAGAGTTACTGGTGTGTCACCCCAAAGCTGATTGCATACATGTGTGTTGAAAGTGTCTACTTTAGTTTAAGCACTTGTGCAGTTGGACAAAGTTGAAAAAAAAAAAAAGAAAGAGTTTTGTACCTCCCATCCACCCTGTCTTATAAATCCTTAACCCTGCCCTTATCCATAACTCCTGACCTATTATCTCTAACTCTAACCCTATCCCCCCGACTCCCAACCAGAACAAAAAAAGGTTTAGGGTTTGAGAAATGGGCAGCGTTAGGGGTTTAGGGTATGGAACTCTTTCCAAATAAAGAACCACACAATTCTTATAACATTCATTTTCACTGTTACAGTGTTATCAACTTCATATATGTAGCCTGACAAAATGAGGCATATGTCGGCACTACCTGATTTGACAAAATCGTTAAAAGGCACTTAGGGTCAATTTTATCGATTTTGCGTGTTCAAAATTTTGGAAAAAGTTTAACCTGTTTACTATTCCATTTCCAAATGATAGTCCTGTTTGAGAACGGAAAATGCCTCAAAACTGACTCTGAATTGCATCACCATCAATAGTTTTGACTAAATTAAAAGCTGAAACTTCAACAACATTTTTCTCAAAACTGTGATTCTGTCACTTCCTGTCTTTGAGAGGCCATAACTTCTCTGCTAATTAAATTACATCAAAAAATTTTTTACCGAACGAAAGGATTTGATTTTAAACCTACTTCGTGATACCAATATCTCCACACCACCAAAATGCACGAAGTGCCTCGTTTTATCGTGCAGCTACACATATTACTATTATCAAATCAATCAGCTGAGTGATTTTTGTCCTGTGCCTTCATTAGCACTATACTAATAATACTCAGATTGTGGTACAGGGCAATTTAAGGGACACAATGGACTTAGTTATTATGATGATGACAATGGAAAAAAGCACTGATAACAGTTTTCAACATAATACTATTAACATGTTTTCATCTCTTAAATGTTGCGCGATATGATATCAGAACAATTTCCATAGGCCTATTTCTTTTGCAGAGTTTATGCATTAAATATCTTTCCACTTTAAAATACTTGTCTTCCTTGAGTTTTAAAATAGCCATGCAGGAAATCCTGTTAAACTTTACTATCTCTATACTCTATTATTACAACAACTGGAAACACATGGTTTAAATTTCTAAATTTATGTAATAAAACAAAAAAGAAGAAAAATAAAAAACAAAGAAGGCCCCTTTTCAGCAGTTTTTAGTACTTTTACGTAGCAGTCTTACAGAAATATAATGTACGTAGTCATTCAAGTACACTGAACGAAGACCAAACTGTAGTGTTAGGCTAACAATTTTAGCAGTTCCAAAGTCACCAAACTATATTGAAAATTCGTTTTTTCAGCAAACCGTGCCAAACGAAAACTTGCAGACTTAAAGAAAATGGAAAAATCACATAAACGGGCTTGCATTTAGATCTATTTCAATCCTTGGGAACACAATAACACGAGAAGTATGCCTGATAGATCACTAAGCCTATCAGACCGCACCCGCTTTCCTCTTCTCTCTGTGTTTAAATTTCCTATTCCTCCCTCCAAAAATAAGAAAGAAGAAAAACTGCGGTTAATTCATCATTGCCGCAGATGCCAACACGCCCTTTAGCACTGACAGTAAGCTTTAGAAATATGCGGAAACGACCACTTTTCAATGTATTTACTCTATCGAAGTTTTTATACTGTCCATTCTTTACAGCCACCCTGGTTCCGTGGCCCGGGACCTCGTGTCTATGAAATTGGAAGATGGTGGGCTTAAATTGTGACCAAATCAAACGACCATCGAGCAGATGCCTCGCCCTCTTTATCGGGAACAACTAGACTAGATCTAGACTAGATCTAGATTCTAGGTCTATCCCAAAAGTTTATGAGCAAACTAAAGTACTCACATTCAAATCCTGTGCGATATCTTTAGCCGGTAAGTATCTTCCACTTGTCCGAAAACGTCGAAAACTCTGTGTTCAAAGTTTTTCCCAAAGTCTTGCCGCTGAACCACTTTGTTTACTTCAAACACGGTGGGTGAACCCGATCCGCACAGCACAGTCGGGTCCACGAGGAGACGCGATCGGCTCTTGACACACAGTGGAGTAGCTGCCAACACTTCCGTATGGTAAAATAGGACATCTAATTAGAACACCCGACTTCGAGAGATGAGGGTTGTATACCCAAAGCCCTATAAATTCAGTGTGTGTGGGACTATAGAGAAGTTTTTTGTTTTTTTTTCGGAGGGCCCGTGTGCACGTTGAGCACGTTAAAGATACCTTGGCAGTTGGAAATCGTAAAGAGCAGGCCGAAAGGCCGCTGCCCGGGCAAAATTGAAATTAATAGATTAAAATTTATCCATATCATCCCCCCCCCCCCCGCCAGAACAAGAAATAATAAAACAAGTAAAGTGAGGTGTAAATGCCAAGGGCAGCGAACCTCCTAAAATAAAGACCTCAAATCATCTATAGAGAAGTTAGTTGGCTTTGGGTCCTGCAACTAACAACACTAAATGTTTTTTTAAGGAATGTTTAAGTTTGTTTTTCTTCTTGTTTTTTGACACCCAATTAACACGCGTTTAAATAAAAATGTAAATGTGCACGCCATGTATTTCTCCTATTTAATTTCGCAAAACAAGTTTACAGGCCCATTGTTGTGAATAATAATTACAAGAGTTGCTTTCTACTTTGGGGTAAGAATAGGTTAAGAAATCTTTGTCGTTGTTTGTCCTCATATAACACCAAAGGGACAAGACTGACAAAGGGGAAGAGGGGTGGAAACGAAAGCTCTACGGCTAAATTAAGGGCGAAAATTTTAGATGTTTTCATCACAGTGCATTCTAGATGTAAAATGTTTACATTATGGTCACATAATTGTAATATTATAGCTAAGACTGAAATTAAATTAGTGGGCATCAACAGTGTGGCACGATGCTGTGATAACTCCTAAAGTAATTAGAAGAGTTGGCAACAATTCTTCTTGATAGGCTTGTCTTCACGGACAGAGGGGTTGCCTTGCCGAGTCTAAATTTAGAATGCCTGGATTATGTATTTCGTAATAATGACGTTGTAGCCACAATTACCGGGATTTCGTCAACTTGTATGAGGGATCTCCCTTAATTATTTCAATATAAGAACAAACTTACACAAACGATAAGTAATATAAAGACATCGTTATACATTTTGACTTTGTACCACATCATGATATCTTCCGTATACAGATATTTCTCATTCAGCCACAGATAAATGTGTTTTATCTGTACATCTAATCCAATTACTGATGTTGGCTCTTCAAATTTTGTCCTTGCCCTTCACATCCTGTCCCGTTCTATGTTCTGCTCCGTTCTTTGAATATCTTCATTTACGCTAAGAACACGCGAAATGTGCCAGTTAGTCATAGGCTTATAAAATAAATAAATATTAATAAAAAGAAAGCCTATCAAACGCTACAACGTGGACTGAGAGCATAAAGACAAGATAGAAAACAATGCATGCTCAAGAACTTGTACATCTTATAGTGTTTATTTCTTTGTTTAGTTTCATTGATTGCATAGGAAAACTACTGGGGAAATACACACATATATACATATTTTGTGAGTAATTTGTTTGTTTGTTTTTGTTTAATCAAAATTTTACGAGAATTATTATCGCACGTGTTTTTTAATGGACACGCATAACTATGAATGTACATTCAGTCTCTCAAAATCTTCCACTGAACTTAACGTACTTAACTCAGCATAGAATCAACGTCAGGGGTTTTCAAGCTGTAAAACGTTTTCCAAAAAGGCAGAGAACCAGAGAAGTGAAAAGAGCGATAATAAGTGGAATTGGAAGAGAGGCAGAACGAGAGAAAGAGAGGAGATGAAGAGGAAAAAAGAGGTAGGAGTGAGGGGAAAACGTGAGTTAGAAAGAAGGGGGGGGGGTTGAAAAAGAGAGAGGAAGAAAATTAAAAGAAAGAGGTAGCGAGCAAAAGAGTGAATTTTTTACTTTTTTTCCATTTTTGCGAGTTGGAAGAGTAAATGAGACGAGAGAGAGAGGCACGCAGACAGACAGACAGATACACAGATACAGAGAGAGAGGGAGAGAGAGAGAGACGGCGGGGGGGGGGGGAAACCTTATTTATTGGACAGACACATGTGACACTGCTTATTTCCAACGTATCGGATTGAGCATAAACATTCAGAATTCTTTTTCTTGGGGAAGGAAAATTAGTTGGTACCGGGCAGTCGCCGCGAGACCAGAGAGACAAAAATAATAAAGAAAAAAAAAAAGGAGGCTGGACGTGAGCGCGTGTGACCCACTTCTACACACTACAAGCAGCCACAAAGAGGTTCGGTTTTGTTCTTCTTCCTTTCTGTCATTTAACTGATGCAGCGTTAATCAGGTCAAGACGGGAACCTGGCGTTATGAATGGCTGTTCTGATCCAGAAAGAAAAAAGAGAAAAGGGGAGGGGGGAAAGAGAATACTAAGAGGGAAGAGAGAGGGAGGAGTGATCGGGGTCGGGGAAGAATGAGAGAGTTATGGGTGGGAAAGGAGGTAGAAAGGAGAACAGAGAGGGGGGAAATGGACGTGGGCGAGAATGAGGGGTCGTGGCAGAGAGAAGAAAGAGAGGGCGAGAGGGTGGAAGAGAAAGATAGGAGTGAGAAGGAGGGACAGACAGAGACATCCTATAGAATTTCATTACATCAAAAGTAGTGTTTTGTGCCATATGAAGAATGTGACGTCTGATATTATAATGTATTGTAATGTTAAAATAAAGCTCTATTTCTGGCGACAGCCTTCCCAGAGCTTCACATCTTGAGCCAGATTCGCTGTCTCATACACGAAATAAGAAAGTAGAGGTCAAATCTGCGCATGAAAGGCATAGTACTAGTGCTGGTATATTATGAATCCTGGCCAAATTTGACAGTGTGGAACTCACATTTTGAGAATGGCTTCACCTGTGCCAGGAATGGCGTTTTTGTATCATACCTGAGTGTCGTGCCGCCCCGTGTTTGGCTCTTTATTTTAGGAGATTCGCTGCTCTTGGCATTTACATCTCACTTTTCTTATTTTTATTTTGCTTGTCCTTGTTTCTGCGTGTTTTCGTGGCAGGGATTAGTTGTTGTTTTTAATTTTCCCCGGGCAGCAGTCTTGTTCGGCCTGCTGTTCTCGACTTTCAACTGCCAAGGTATCTTTAACGTGCGCAACGTGCACAAGGGCCCTCCGGGTTTTTCATCTTTATCCCAAGAGACTAGGTACTTGATCCTACAGGAATTTGTCGCACTGCCCTAGAGATCGTGTTTTAGTTGCCACAGTAAATTTTCATTCTCCAGCAGAGAGATCTTAACTAACAATCTACATGTCGTTAGGATACACCAGTAGTTCTCAATCTTTTTTAAAGCAACCGCTCTTAGGCCCCAAGTTTTCTTTCATCGCCCCTTCCCTTTCTCTCGCCCCCCTCCCCTTCCCTCAAATCCCAACTCAAAACAACGGGTACATTTCACAAGAAGACAGACTACCCATAAATCTTGATGTTAAGTTTTTCAGAGAGTTGTTAATACTGCTGTAGAGGTGTTGATTATTCATCATAAAACAGAGCCCATTGTTATCAAATGCTCTAAAATAAAATACATGTAGGCCTTTCCTCCTCATACATGCGCTGTTCTACAATTTTGTGGCCGGTCTCTATTTGCCGCCAAATCGCCATCCTTTCATGTTTTCGCCAATTAGCCTAATAAAATTCCTAAGACGTCCCTAAAGACCGTGGGTGAGAAGTCTTTTTCTTTTCAAGGGCCTCAGATTTGGAATTCTCTGCCTCTGTCCTGGTGAAAGACTGAAAATTTGACGGCTTTTAAATGGCCGAAGAGCCATCTTTTTACACTCTGAAAGTCCATCTAGTTTTTTTGAGAATGCCTGTTGTCAGGATCGGATTGTCTTAAAAATGCCGTGCTAGGTCACGAAGTCAGTGTGTTAATTTTTTACGATCTTGTTGATTATAACCAGCGTAATTTGTCCTTGAGCTGTTCTCGTGAACAGCTTGTTTTTGAAACACTTTTTTCTTATAGATGGAAAGAAGATGGGGCGAGATAGAATAAATGTATAGCTAGGAATGACAGAGCAGTTCTCGACCCCGTGATAAACAGTAGTATGCTAATAAATTATAATACAGGTAAAAGGGCTAACCAGTGAGGGTTAGCGGAAGAATCGCGATGCAGCGCAAACCCTGCGGGCAGGACTTCTAATTGTCATTCCATACAGAGAGCTCCTTTCTGTGAGGGTGTCAGCGAGGGTCCTGCTTGATGGGTCCAATTATAAGTAACAGCATGACCAGATGAGGATCTCGTCATTGATCCATATTACCCAACTGAAAATGAACCACGCTTTTATATATTGTTTCTGGCCTTAGCGCCAGAACAATCGTAAGTAGATCGGACCAAGCTCGTGATGATTGACTGAGTATGACATGTATCCGATAGGAGATGAGGAATCCACCCACGTGAATGCAGCACGCATAGTTTACCTCATCCAGAGCTGCAAATAGATCTAATATTTTTGTATGAATACATAACTGTAAATTGTGATTGAATTGTCTGGGTGAGGCTGGGAGTTGCCAGCCCATCCGTGAATTATATTTAACTGTGCCGACGTCACTTCGACGGGCAAGACCTAGACCTATAAACTTGGATCTAAATGTCTGAGATGACCTTATGTCTCCAGAGACGATATTAGAATAGTGATTACCATACAATAGGCAGTCCATATCTTAGACATATACAGGAATTATTAACTAGATAATTAGCGAGCATAGAAGTTAAATGATTTTATAGGAACCCTAGAGCTAGAGTTGTAATGACGTATTATTGATTATGAAATTGATGTTGCTGATGCTTATCATTACCACATAATTAGATTTAGCCAAAAATTGTTAGTATACTTAATGTAATAAATGTGACCCTGCAGGTCTGTGTAACTGAAATTTACTCAGATTGTTATTTAGTATTTGGCATAGTATGAAAGTAGATTTTAGATGGAATAAATAATAAATCATAAAACTCTCGATAATAAAAATGCAGTCGAACTAACACCCAACACAACTGGGATGGGATTCTGACATCGGGGGGGGGGGGGGGGGGACTTTTACAATATCCCCAGAGATCCCACCCTCTGGCACCTGTGTAGTGTGTGTGTGATTTATATGACATAAATATTGCAAAGCGCTTACAGCCTGGCTCTTAATCGTATGAAGCGCTATCATAAATGCTATGTATTGTTATCATTGTTGTTATTAGCGCCCTCGTTCATCGTTTTCTCTCTCCCCCCCCCCCCCCCGTCGCCGTTTTGTTCATTTTGCCCCCCCCCCCCCCTTACAAATACAAAATCGGGGCGATATCGCTCACTTTGAAAAGCACTGGGATACAATGCATTAACTTCTCTCTCTTCTCAAGTGTTAAATTTTTGACGGGTCGCATTCTTGCAAGAGTGAAAATTCTGAATACAGAACTGTCTTGAATAACATTCAGTATGGTTGCTGGTCTGGTACTTCTGGCAGCACCTTATTTCGTTGGTGGTCGACATAGATGACCTTCAGGTCATGGCCATTTATTATTTTCCTTAAGTAAGGCTTGAAAATAGGACCTGCTATGACCAAGCGAGGGGAATTAACAACGAAAAATACATTATATTGGTTGCGCCTCGTAATTCTAAGAAAGACAACCCCAATAAAAATGTCAACACGATGCTTTTCAATGAAATTAGCCCCCTTTATTACAGATGTTCGCCGTTGACATGACTACAGGGGTAGTACATGTATTATCAGAGAGCCTACAATAACGTGTGTGTGTGTATGTACGTGGGCATTTGTTTTTGGACCCATTTTAACTTCGTGCTGGTTTTTCCATAGCTTTTCTTCCTTTTCCTTTCTTTTTATTTTCATTTGTCCGTAACATGATTACCTTTCCGCAAGCCCCTGCGTGCACAAGCTGATTTCTATCGCCCAACAAGTTGGATGGTGACATGACAGTTAGTTTCAGTGAGATCAGGCGTGCATTTACTACTTGTCGTGTCTCAGTTTTATGTTCCAGTTGACTGCATAATCAGTCCGTATCTCACATGTGAGCGTATCTCCATTCGTTCCTTTAAATTTCAAACAGTGAGACGCGACCGCATCGCCACAGCTTCACAGCTAAGTCGCATGTGTGCGCCAAGGCTATGACCTCGCCCACCAACCAACTAGTTTGATCTCACTGAAAATCAATGTCGTGATGTCATCATACAATAAAGACTGCCAACCAAATTGGCTAGTGCTAGCCTAAGAGTGTTTTAGGTCCTTATTTTAGGAGGTTCTCTGCTCATGGCATTTACGCCTCACTTTTCATGTTTTTTAAAAATCTTTCTTGTTCATGTTTTGTGTGTTTTTGTAGTAGGGATTTTTGTTGTTGTTGTAATTTTGCCCGGGCAGCGCTCTTGTTTGGCCTGCTCTTCTCGATTTCCAACTGCCAAGATATCTATAACGTGCACAACATGCACACAGGCCCTCCGAGTTTTTCGTCCCCATCCGAGAAGACTGGGTGCTCGATCCTACCTACCGTAGGATCAGGGACAGGAATTCTCCCCTCCCCCCTCCCAAATTCCAACATGCCTCCACTGACCGGAAATCGAACCCGGTACCTACGGCTTGAGAGGCGAGTCTAGGCCTACTCACTTAGTTAACATACCTGATGGTCAGGACAAGCGGACATGTTTGCTTACATCAGTTAAACGTGCTTTCGTCATACCCAGTTGCATAAATTATATCGCAGAGCTTGGTAAAAGGTCATAGGATGAAACAGCGCTTTCATTTCAACAATACAGTTTCGCGGGCTATGAAAGCCATACACAACATTACACCTGTGACACTGAATACCAGTACGAACCATTCCTTCTCCCATTTCATGTCCACAACTTGGGCCCTATGAATACGATGAGCACTACTCTTTTTCGTTCAATTATGAAGGGGTGTGGTGCTATTTGTTGCATTGTTGACATCGATGATACGCCCGCAAGTCGACAGACTGAATATTAAATTATGACGAATTGATTCGTCTCGGCATCCTGTGTCTCGGACCGCTGTGTATGACGTCATCGCAATTGGTAAGCAATTTTCAGACTGTCCCATTTCAATTAAAGTAAACATTCCAATACGTCATTCAACAGACCCGGGTAATGAACAGGGTCGTTTCAGAGGTGGCGAGAAATGCCTATAAACTGTGAAGTCTGGTTCCTTTGTGAAAATTATGCAAGAAATACATAGATAGTGTTGGGGCAATCGAGACAAGTTTCCGAACATTCGAATGCCGACCTCTGTCAATGTTCATTAGTTAGACTTGAATTAAAATTATTCAACACTTCTTCGTTCTTTTTTCAAAGAGGGCCGATGTGGAGAAAAAAAATAGAAAAATAATTTAACCCATTCCTAGCTAATAAGCGTAGTTAAAAAGAAAGGTATCGAGTAATGTGAATTATTGAAGAGTGGAAGCGAGAAATGCAAAACTTCCGCTTGTTTTTTTAAAGCTACTCTTATTCTCAGATGTTTGCGAATAAGACCAGAATCCTGCAGCTTCCTGTTCTAACTACCAAATCCGCCGTTATTCTACCACGATCTCTATTTTTTTTTTCATGCTAGTTTCTTGCACAGTAAGACTCATACATGTAGTTCTGGGCTAACCAGCATTGCGACAGTTGGAAAGAGATATATTCATTCATTTCGTGAACAGCTGGGGCCAAAGGTCGTGTTATGCTACTGTTTTGTTGTTATTGTTTTTTTTACTTTACATGGTATGGAGATTTGTCGGTGGTAGTGCACTGCTATGAATGCAGCACAAAAAACATGACAAAGTCTGATCATGAAATCCTGTAACAGGGTCTCTTTAAAAGTGTGCATAATGCTTTAAATACTAGATGAATGAATGATGAACCACATGTGTTATATTGATATCGATTGAAGTGCATGTGATGATCGTGTCTGCTGGATTAACATCTTTCTTTGATTAAGAATATTTTCCACCTGTCTATTTGTGGATAATACAATTGGCAATTACTGTTACGTGTTGTTTGTTTCGTATCTTTTGTATTGTTTCTATAATTAGATTATTGGGTAATTAAACTTTCTGAGAGAGAGTGACGTAACCAACATGGCGATGTTAAGAAAGCCTGATTAAAGTTCTGTCTACTGATTCCTATCATCAACTCTTCCAAGTCTTTATTTACATGTTTCTATGTATAATAAGAAACTAAACATGGTGGCAGCGGTAAAGCAAATCCTACAACTACAAAATGCAGGTTTGCCGACGGATTTGAATCTCATATATCGTCATCGACTCGCATCGCATCTCTTTGTACTATAAATAGACTCAGCCAGGAAGCACGCTTGAGGTGTGGCCCCCTGCCCAATTTTTCAATCCAAGGGACATCACTACAATAATTTTTTGTTTGTTGCACAACTAGTACTACGCAGTTGTATTTTCCTCAGTTACTTACCTGGATTGAAAAATCGTGTTCTCTTACACTATGGCTACAGCTAGTGGAATTAGACCTCCTCCTCCTCTAAACATAAAAGACAATCCTATTGAAGGATGGAAGATATTTAAACAAGGTTGGCAGAACTATGGCATCATAACAGACATGGGTACCAAAGACAACAAGTACCAGAAAGCTATGTTTCTTCATTGTATAGGCCCTGAAGCACTGAAAGTGTATAACACATTCAATCTGCCTGATACTGATGATACAGAACTGAAAGATATTCTTAAGAAGTTTGAAGAATTTATAATTGGGGAAAACAATGAAACTTATGAAAGGTACAAATTCAACCAAAGAAGTCAGCAACCTGAAGAATCTACTGACTAGTTTGTTACTACAGTCAAGACATTGGCTACTACATGCAATTTCTGCCAATGTATGAAAGAATCCTTGATAAGAGACAGACTTGTAACAGGGATTAATAATGCTGACACAAGGAAGAAACTCTTAGAACAGCGAAAATTGGACCTAAAAGGTGCAATAGACATATGCAAAGCCATGGAGTCTAGTGCATCACAACTGAAGGAAATGAATCCTAAACTTGAATCAGTGAACAAAGTCATGAAGAAGAGCTACACCAAAGACTACAGACCTACATCTGCCTATTCACAAAGTGCAACTCCTCACAAGAAGCCCTCTCAGTGTAAATTCTGTGGAGGTACCCACATGTTTGTGAAAACAAAATGTCCTGCTTATGGAAAGACATGTGGCAAATGTGGCGGAAATAACCATTTTGCTAAGATGTGCAAAAGTAAATCTACCACACTAAATAAGTTCAAGACCAAGAAAGTCAGAGCACTGGAAACAGAAGAAGAAAGCTCTGATGATAACTCAATGCCTAATTGGGTTAATGCTGTTGGAAAATCAATCAACTGCAACATGATAGTCAAAACAAAAAATGTGGCATTTCTGATAGACACAGGCTCATCGGTTAACATTATTCCAGAGGATCTTGCGACGCATCTTGTATCTGACAGAAAGAAGACTCTCAAATCGTACTGCAACTCTACAATAGAGACAAAAGGCCAAAGTAGACAAACAATAATAAATCCAAAGAACAAGAAGAAATACTCAGTAGAGTTTATTGTCGTGAACAAAGGTAGTCAACCTGTCATAGGCCTTAAAGCAGCTAAACAGATGAAGCTTGTTGACATACGTAAAGATAATTTTGAACAAGTAGCATCACTGACTTCAAAAGCATTTGATGATGAATTAGGAACATTTCCAGGCAAGCAGCGCCTCACAGTTGATCCTTCTGTTACACCTGTGGTTATGCCGAATCGCAGAGTACCTGTTGCGGTTAGACAACAGTTGAAAGAAGAACTTGATGAGATGACTCGAAAAGGAGTCATTGCTCCTGTAACTAAACCAACACCTTGGGTAAGCCAAATCGTTACGGCTCCCAAAAAGAACGGCAAATTGAGAATATGTTTGGATCCAAAACATCTCAATAAAGCACTTTTTCGAGAGAGATTTACACTACCAACTTTAGATGATGTGTTACATGAACTCACACAATCTCGACTTTTCATGAAAGTAGACTTACGTAGTGGATATTGGCACGTCCAGCTCGACGATGAATCTGCCAATTTGACAACATTTCAAACCTGTTTTGGCCGACATAAATGGTTAAGACTTCCATTTGGCCTATGAGTATCTTCAGAAATCTTTGAAAGAAAAATTCTTGAACTGTTTGGGACACTCATTAGCGTAGTTGTCGTTCATGACGATATAATAATTCATGGAAAAGACAAAGCAGATCATGACCAAAATCTACAAAATTTTCTCCACAAATGTGAAGAATATGATGTTAAACTCAATAAAGATAAATTGGAATTGGCATCAACGTCAGTCACATTTATGGGACATGTTATTTCTCAAAATGGACTCAGCAGTGACCCTGAAAAAGTGAAAGCAATTCGAAGCTTTCCAGTACCTACAAATGTGACTGAAGTAAAAAGATTTCTTGGCATGGTACGATATCTTGCCAGATACATTCCCCATTTAACAGACATGCTGCAACCCATTCAGAATTTAGTAAAGAAAAACGTACCCTTCAACTGGTCGACTACTCAAGAAGAAGCTTTCCAGAAAGTAAAAGAAGCTATGACAGAAAGCCCCTGCCTAGCACTGTATGACCCTGAAAAAGAGCTGACATTAGAGAATGACGCTTCTGAATATGGCATCGGATCAGTGGCATTACAAGAAGGCAAACCAATAGGGTATGCTTCTCGCACACTCACCAGTGCGGAACAGAACTATGCTCAAATAGAAAAAGAACTTTTGGCTATTACATATGGACTTAACAAGTTTCATCACTACACGTATGGTAGAAAAGTGAAAGTGATCACAGATCACAAGCCTCTTGAAATTATCACAAAGAAACCTCTGGTAAAAGCATCAAAAAGACTTCAGAACATGTTACTTAAAAACCTGGAGTATAACTATGATGTAACTTACAGACCAGGTCCTGAAATGAAAATTAGTGATTGCCTGTCACGTGCACCAATTGCAGAAACCTCGGACAGCGACAGTGTCAGCAATATAGATTGTTTCACTCCATTTAAAGATCATCGATTGCATGAAATTAGTGGAGCAACACTGTCTGACCAAACTCTATGCAAACTCAAGACGGTAATCATGCAAGGATGGCCTGAACACAGAGCACAGGTTCCAGAAGAAGTCTTACCATATTATAGTTACAGAGATGAACTAGTGACTCAAGATGGACTAATTCTTAGAGGAGACCGAATTGTCATTCCTCAATGCATGAGACGTGAAATGATCACAAAAGTACATGCTGGTCACCAGGGTATCAACTCATGTCTGCGAAGAGCAAGAGAATTAATCTTCTGGCCAGGAATGTCAGCAGACATACGAACATTTGTTGAGAATTGTGACACTTGTGCGACCTATTGCAACAAGCAGAGTAAACAGCCACTACAAAGTCACGATATTCCCTCACGACCATGGGAAAAGATTGGAACAGATATATTCACGATACAGGGAAGAAACTATTTGGTCACAGTTGACTATTACAGTCAATTCATTGAAGTCGATTTTCTTCAAGAGACTACATCAACAGCTGTAATAACAAAATTAAAGCACCACATGGCACGTTATGGCGTACCAAATACTTTGATTTCTGACAATGGCCCACAATATGCATCTGCAGAGTTTAGAAAATTTGCTACAACTTGGAATTTCAAACACACAAGAATTGCACCTGGCAATTCAAGAGCAAATGGACAAACAGAATCAGCAGTTAAAATCATCAAAAACATGATGATCAAATGTAGAAAAGCAGAAGAAGATCCTTACCTGGGACTTTTGAACATTAGAAACACCCCAAATGAAGGACTGAACACCTCTCCTGCTCAAAGACTCATGGGTAGAAGAACCCAAGCACTAACACCAGCAACACATTCAGCACTGAAACCATCACTAATTCCAGTCAGTGAGAAATCAAGGTTACAACTTAAGCGGTTTCTACCAGCACAGCGCTTATGTTCCAAGAAAAGTCTTCCTTGCCTACAAGAAGGTGATACAGTTAGAATGCAACCCATTGATGGTACCAAAGAATGGAGACCTGCAACAGTGACAAATACACTACCATTCAACAACTATGAAGTCTCTGATGGCAACAGATCATTTGTTCGAGCAAGAAAGTTTTTGCGAAAGAAACCTACAACACATGTTGAACCACCAATGAACAATCAAAGACCATTCACGGATCAACCAACAAGTCCAACAGAGAATTCAGACAATGCTCCAGACACCTTTCAACAGAATACAAGGAAGAAGACAGCCGCAGAAAGTCCTAGAATATCAACTAGAACTACACCAATCAGTACCATAAATCATTCTGACACACCCCTGGACACTGTGAAAACAAGATCTGGACGAATAATTAAACCACCGTCCAAATTAAATCTGTAAAGAAAACTGTTTCTATCCAATCACGGCTGATCCATAAACAACAGCTGAAAAACTTCACATATAGAATTTGTGTTTAATGTGAACCATACATCTTTATCCTGCACACTACCTGTATGACCACAGTAACAACAACATTAAACATATAAGAATTGTAGTTGCATAACTATTACATAGGCCATAATAAAGCCTTAATATTATATACAAACAATGCAGCTATGGTCATCAATATCACATACATCACACCTACACTTGTGAATTCATATTCATCATGGACAAGATTGTTTTAGTTTAAGTCATATTAAATTATAACAAGACATGAAATATTGTTGTTTAAATTAGTTAAGGACATGTAGATTTGTTCAATTTTAAATTCCAGTTTACTTAGCCATGATATTTAAATAAAGGGAGATAAAACCAAATAACTTTATAATATTTTTCAACATTCAGTTATCTTTCTTTATACATTATAAGATAAAATAGCAAAAGACAAAAGAAGAAGAAGAAGAAGCATAAGTTAAAAAGTTAAAAATTTACACATGGAATATCCATTTGTTAAAAACTTTCTATTATGTGTTATTCTTATAAATTCAATGCTACTATCAATTTAAAGACCATTAGTGTTCATAAAGTACTTAATTGTTGTATGTTGTGCTACATGTAATTCTTTTTGGTCTTATAAAGATTTAAGGGGGGAGATGTTAGGTGTTGTTTGTTTCGTATCTTTTGTATTGTTTCTATAATTAGATTATTGGGTAATTAAACTTTCTGAGAGAGAGTGACGTAACCAACATGGCGATGTTAAGAAAGCCTGATTAAAGTTCTGTCTACCGATTCCTATCATCAACTCTTCCAAGTCTTTATTTACATGTTTCTATGTATAATAAGAAACTAAACAATTACTTGTCCAGAAACCTGCTAAAGTTCGTTCAAATTCTTGATGTAAACCCATTCCTGACAAACTAACATTGTAGCGAACCCGACAACAGCACTTAAATTCTAACACACCCACCCCGGGCAAAACCCAAACGGCGCTACGACAATTTTGATCAGTGAATTGTATTATCCACAAATAGACATGAATTTGTAAGCGTCCGTCTATAAACCAACTCGAGAACTCTAAAGCTTACACACTAGGAAAGCAGGATCCTGCTCATAATTATTTACACAGTCATGAATTTGTAAGTGTGTGTAGCGTGTATCCCAAAGTCAATTCAAAAGACATGACCAGGTCTTAACAATGTAGTCCGTTCGGCAAGCTCTCTCAGATAATATTGGTGTAGATAACAGTGACAGTGTAGCGAAAAAGGTTGTGTTATTATTATTTTTTCTCGTTCTCGTTGTCCAGGTAAATGTTACAGTTAAAAAAGGTTTCGGTTGTTGTGGAATTCGGGTTGTGCGTGTGTATCTATAATCTTGTCATTCTTGCAAAATCAACGAAAACGCTATAAAATGGAGCTCTTGGGAGAGGACGACAGCTGGTACAAGATATTTTGTGTACTTTGTTATATTTCGACTGCCACTGATGTCTGATGGAGTCGCCCTGCCGTACGGAAGGTTGTGGTTCGGTGCACCAGGGTAAGTGGCATCAAACATTTTATTTGTTTGTTTATATCGTACAAGAAACTCCAGGAGAATCAAAGGATACAATATAGATGTATGTGGCAGGCCCATTTCTGTTGGTGTGAGCGAGATGTAGTAAGTGTGATCTATAATGCAGATAATTAATATTGGCTGTTTCAGTCTTGAAAGTGGAGTACTTTTGGATCTGAAAATTCACCTGAGAAGTTTCACGTTCCTTAAACTGACTTTTTACGCAGCACAAATAGTAGCGTGAACATCCCTAATAATTCAGTCCAGGTAGGGGAACAATCAGC
Organism: Onchidella celtica; assembly: GCA_963931925.1. Classification (NCBI taxonomy): domain Eukaryota; kingdom Metazoa; phylum Mollusca; class Gastropoda; order Systellommatophora; family Onchidiidae; genus Onchidella; species Onchidella celtica. The sequence goes on from OZ007583.1 coordinate 24,306,103, forward strand.
TGGGAAATGTTTACATTGTGCCTAAAGATGTATTGCAAACATCTACAGTAGGCCTATAGGACTAATGATATTTTGAAGTCTGGGAAACATCATTATACTTTTAATAATGGCCCGATTTAGGAGGCGTGCTGAAAGCAAAGGTAGGCTTTTGTGTAGACATAATTTATAACTGGTTCATGGGGTCTTCATTAAGATTACAGCTTACCAGCGTATATTGGTCAATTATTTGGTCAAGAATAAAAAGATCCGTTCCACGAAGGCTTGTGAATAAAAGACAAACACGGCTTAGAACATCAGGACCCCTTTTGTGACGCGGCAGTGCCCGACTATGCAATTTTGAATACTGTACTATTGCACTGCGCAGACCCCCCCCCCCCCTCCCCCTCAAGACAACAACAACAAAATAACATACACACAAAAGACGTGTTTCCTATCCTAGTTAAATACAACCCCAACACCATTCGACGACACCCGGAAACAGTTTATAAAGTTCAGAGTTTTCAGACACGGGCAGGCCCGTGATCTAATGAATGACACGGCAAAATTGAATAGGCTTGTGTTCAGTCTGTGCAGATGAATGTAACTGAAACAGTATCTGGACTATTCCACGCGTGACCCTCCTACTGACAGGGAAGTCCATGTATTATTTGACGAAGTGGAACAAGAAAAGCCATGCACAGGTAAACAATTGAGCTTTAAAATTGGTTCCTGTCGTATACACGTAACTGCTTGTTTGCAGAACATAATAATTCGGGAATATCCCCTATGTGTATTTCAAACGGGAATGTATTGACGAAACATGGAAATTTCCGTTAATCTGTGTTTGCGTTCGATCACAATATCAAGATTCATATAAAATGTAATACAATGTCCTCACTTACAATGCCTCTTCCAATTTCACCAATTTCTATCAGCATAAGATAAGATGAGATAAGATAAGAATCACTTTATTATCCCATATTCTCTTTCACAGAGCCTTTAACAGCACAAACGTGGTACACATTATCTTACGTATCATTCTATAAACAAACTCAGTAAGTCACTAACAGGCATATATGGAGTGACATGGTAAAGAACCTTAGTGAAATGTGGCACACATTTAGTTGAAATGACTTGCTGATGCGATTTGCGGAAGGCAGATACGATCTGCTGTATCTTTCCCTGTTTGTTTTCATGTGTATTATTCTGTTGCTCTTGGATGGTCTAGAAATTTGATGAAACAGGGGATGGTGGCTATCATTGAAGATGGACACGAATTTCTTCACATAAGCATTTGAGTATAGGTGGTTAAAACTGAAAAATGCCATGTCTGTCATGTTGCATATTTTCTTGATGATTGTGTTGTCAAGTTTATTCTTGTCACTTTCTCTTGCATTGCCTCCCCATGCTGTAATACAATAAGTTATTATGCTTTCGATGGCAGCTTTGTAGAACAGGGAAAGCAGTGCTTTATCAACATTCAAGGATCTTAATTTTCGTAAAAAGTACATTCTCTGGTTGGCTCTTGAATGGACATTTAAAATATGTGTATGCCAATCTAGATTGCGGTGGATATGACTCAAATACTTGTAATGTTCAACTCGCTCAACCTCTTCATTATCAATGCTTAATGGTGGTAAAGGTGCCGTATTTGTCCTAAAATCAATTACAATCTTCTTTGTTTTCTTCACATTCAGTACAAGAAAATGACCATGGCACCACTGTACAAATCTGGTCTTCATCGTCTGAGTTAGTGATAAGGCATTGGATGCTGGTGCCATCTGCAGATTTAGTTATATGAATATTGTCAAACTCACTTCTGCATTGACTGGTATAAATGGTGAAGAGGACGGGGGATAAAACACAGCCTTGAAGCACTCCTGTGTTCGTATAGAGAGTTGATGATGTAAAAATACTCTGTCCAACATTCAAACTTACATACTAGGGTCGATTAGTAAGGAAATCTAATACCCACGATACAATATGTTTGTTGACATTCATTTCCAACAATTTTGAAACAAGGAGATGTGGTTGAATGGTACTGAAGGCGCTGGAAAAGTCTACGGAAAGAATTCGGGCATACTTCTTTGGAATTTCAAGATGTTTGTAGACCTTGTCAAGAAAGTATAGGATGGTATCTTCCACACCCCTTTTCCCACGGTAAGCAAATTGCATCGGACTGTGGTGACATTCTAAAAGGGGTAATAATCGTGTCAAAACAATCCTCTCCAATCATTTCAGACGTTAGTGCAATCGGCCTTAAATCGTTCATGTCTACTACTTTGTTCTTTGTCGGTACAGGTATTATCTTAGATGTTTTCCAGCACAAGGGAATTACATGGCTGGTTAGTGATGAATTAAAAATAAGCGTAAAGGCTTTTGCTAGTTGTTGTGAATACATTTTCAGTCTTACACTTCATACCATCAGGTCCACAACTTTTGTTGACATTCATTGTTGTGGGCTGTTTTACGAGGTCTTGTCCGCTGACAATAATAGCATCTTCATGGACAAAATCATTAAAAACAAAGCATGGTTCAAATCGCAAATATAATATATCAGCGGAGAAATCATGAATTTCAAAACGGGCAAAATAACCCTTCAGATCATTTACATATATATATGTATAATACATTGGCATTTAGTACGATTTTGAGAACCATGTCTCGCTAAAACATATAAGAGAGGTCTCACGATATTCATACAAATGGCGATTGCACACTTGTAATTCGTCGAGTTTGTTGCTAAGTGAGCGGGCGTTTCCTGTCTATAGGTAGAATGCGCATATCCACCATCTTTAGTGTAAGGACCCATGCGTCACCATGGCGATTGTGGCACTGATTTTGATTCGTTAGCTGATATGCACTTCGAGCACGGGACACATGGCGAACCAACCAGCGGCGAGTTAAAAGTAGTTCACTACAGTAAACAATGGCACGTGTGTACATATTCAATGGGAGACGTGCGGTCAATTCTTTCACCTACTTTTCCTTGTTTACACGGATGGCAGGGTCCAGCCTTTCCACTTCTGTCATAACAATCAACTACAATGCAACCAGCAGGCATTTTAATTGCTTAGATTTATCTCAAAGTTACATTAATCAGTTGATTCACCGGCCATCTTTAGTGTAGGAAGATCCAAACAAAAGCATTCAGTGACGTCATGCGCATTCTACCTATTTACTTTCTTGCGGACCCGAGGTCTAACTCCGCCCCTTTTCCCACGCTTCCTTTCTTCATTTCTGGTGGTAAATTTAGACCCACCTAAGAAGTGTTCACGGTGGGCTGAAGAGATCGTAATATTATGGCGGACCTATAGGTGAAAAATGGAGGACTCGATCGCTTCCGAATGAAATGTTTGCTCTGACAGTCCAACAATCGCCAAAAAGAACAACCCAAGATTGCATCTTGGAGCAAAGGTTTTCATGATGTCACTAAACTAACACAATGATAGTTTGCTAACATAATTTATTGTTACGTCATTCTGCATTTTGTTTTTCGTGTCTTTGAACGAACACTGGGATAAAATTTGGCAGGAATATTCCGATATAATTATATAGGAATGATGAATAAGACAACGTGATGTTTTTTGTTTTTTTTTACACTTTACATTTTGCAACAATAATTATACATTATCTTGGTTCTCTTGAGAGATATCGATTCTCCTCACTGGAAGGAGAGACTTATAAAGAAAAAAAAAAGCGTGAATTTAGTGGATAATCGTATCCGCCCAGTTCCAACTTTTCGTGCAATTTACTCTGTCTGTCATAGTGTCTTTTAATTATTTCATTTATACAATCGGTCTGTGACTTTTATTTGTTTTATGTCTTTTCATGTTTGATTGATTCACAAGTTTCAAATACTGTGTCCACCTTTGCCTCACCTGATGTTTACGATACTAGTATTGAACATTTATGCCTTTTCTGCCTAGCTTGACACGAACGGTTATAGATAGATTGGCCCCTACATGTCTCCATGCCTTTTCTGCCTAGCTTGACACGAACGGTTATAGATAGATTGGCCCCTACATGTCTCCATGCCTTTTCTGCCTAGCTTGACACGAACGGTTATAGATAGATTGGCCCCTACATGTCTCCATGCCTTTTCTGCCTAGCTTGACACGAACGGTTATAGATAGATTGGCCCCTACATGTCTCCATGCCTTTTCTGCCTAGCTTGACACGAACGGTTATAGATAGATTGGCCCCTACATGTCTCCATGCCTTTTCTGCCTAGCTTGGCACGAACGGTTATAGATAGATTGGCCCCTACATGTCTCCATGCCTTTTCTGCCTAGCTTGACACGAACGGTTATAGATAGATTGGCCCCTACATGTCTCCATGCCTTTTCTGCCTAGCTTGACACGAACGGTTATAGATAGATTGGCCCCTACATGTCTCCATGCCTTTTCTGCCTAGCTTGACACGAACGGTTATAGATAGATTGGCCCCTACATGTCTCCATGCCTTTTCTGCCTAGCTTGACACGAACGGTTATAGATAGATTGGCCCCTACATGTCTCCATGCCTTTTCTGCCTAGCTTGATACGAACGGTTATAGATAGATTGGCCCCTACATGTCTCCATGCCTTTTCTGCCTAGCTTGATACGAACGGTTATAGATAGATTGGCCCCTACATGTCTCCATGCCTTTTCTGCCTAGCTTGATACGAACGGTTATAGATAGATTGGCCCCTACATGTCTCCATGCCTTTTCTGCCTAGCTTGACACGAACGGTTATAGATAGATTGGCCCCTACATGTCTCCATGCCTTTTCTGCCTAGCTTGATACGAACGGTTATAGATAGATTGGCCCCTACATGTCTCCATGCCTTTTTCTCCCCTCCCTTTTGGCCCCCGCCTTCATATAGTAATTGTTTTCTTTTATTTTTCTTTTCCCCTCCAGGATGAGAAAATTTATTTAACTATGATATGTTTGGCCCTAGTGCAGCAAACCATCGCTGTCTTCCCGAGATGCCATGCTGCAGGCCCCTGTGGACTTGGGCAGTACTACAAAAAAACAGGCTTTAATTTTCAATGTGTCAGCTGCCACGAAGGTACTAGTTCTTCTTGGTCTTCTTTATCTTCTTCTTCTTCCTTTGCTTCTTCTCCTGCCTCTTTTTCTTGTTCTTCTTGTTCTTCAGGTTCGCCTTCTTCTTCTTTTAATAATAATAATATATTTTTTTTATCATTGTTGTAATAATGTCGTTTCCCAAAACCGCATCACCCTAAAGTCCCAGGATACATTTTTTTTTTTTGAAAAAAAAAAAAAATACATGCAATTCCATTTTTCAACGTCTGATCACACCATACAAAGTGAACTAAAAATGAGTAGAGTCAAAACTTCCCTGTAGGCTGTAGTGATGCTATAGCGATTTGCACTACATGTATTTCTGAATTAGTTGGGTGGATGAACACGAGAGTAATGGGACTACTACCTGCAGGTCAATGTTGTAATGTACGATCGCCAATGGGGGGCTGAAAAAAGTAAAATATTATACATGGACAATTTAACAGATCCAGTGTTGTAGGCTTGCCTATTTGAGGTCTGTATAATGTACCTGATTGTTCAATGTTCTTTATTTCACCGTTCCTTCATCTTTCTCTTTTACTTCCCGTTTTCACCACATTTCCTTCTTTTCCTCATTCTTTCCGCTTCACTGGATAACTCAGTTGCATATTTAATACTATATAATACATGGATTGCTAGGATGTGTCCCCTTTCTCCAGAGATATACTTCTTTGCATTCCCATGTTATTTCTGTATAACATTCCTCTTCACCTGTAATATATTTTGCTTCATTTTCTGATACATAATATATTACTGTATATTCACATAACTCCACCCCCATCTTCCAACGCTTCCTTTCATTCAGCACTTTCACGTACATTTTTCTGTTTCTTTCTGTCTTTCTGACTGTTTCATCATCTTACCCGGTGCGGAATTTTCTAGGCAGATTCATGGATCAGACTGATCACCAGTGCATACAGTGTGTGGAGTGTATGGAACTCAACCCGGAAAGGCGGGACAAGCTGCACTGGGTAGTGACTGCCCACTGTAGACCTGAAAAGGATACTCAGTTTGATTGTGGGCCAGGTTACTGTCGTATCCCGTCCAAGGATCCAAGCTATGGTACGTACTTGAAAGCTGAAAGGAAAAAAAAAAAACAACGCAAGGATGGAGGTGAGACGAGCTTCCCGGCAAACTTATTGCCAGAAGGGTTGATTATTACGGTTGTCATCAAATTTACATGAGTTTGAGAAGGCTGGATGGTTTCTGTCACGAGTGGAGTGAGCGATAGTTAATAATTACGGGGGGAAAGGAGGAGAGTAAAATTAACGCACGGAGACAGGGAAGAAAAGTCGTGCATGTCATGAGTGGGGGGTCTGAATGAGGCGAAAGCGCTGTATAACTATCACTGCAAGTTAGAAGGTCCTACGGATCGGACCTGTGAATAAAAGCCCATCGGGCGGACATAAAGTGAGCAGTCGAGAAGACTAGTGGAAGTCTTTCCAGTAATGACTGGTATGTAGAACGTTGACTGATTATTATGATTGATGTATTATATTATATTCGTCTATTACCATGATGTGAATAAGTATATGTGAGGAATGTGGAAGTCCTTGATATTGGATATAGCAATGTGCGCCATGAGCGATAGATGAAAGTGAGTTCATGGATTTGTAGCGCGAGTGAGTAGTGTGTACTCCGATGGAGGTGTGTTACCGTAAGATGTGTGGTGAGTGAAAGGTGAACTAGTGTGTGTACGCTTCATGGATTGTAAGGAGAGGTGGAGCGAATAGAAATGGTAGGGTATTATACCAATGTAATGTTATTCTTGTAGGTGTCGGGGACGGGCCGAAGAGCCACCTCGATGAGCACAAGTGATAGGCCAGCATAGGGCCGGAGGCCACACATAGGCCAGAAGTGAGACTGTCGGGGCAGGACAGTAGAGGCACATAAAGTCGTGGCAGTCAGGCCACGGACAGGGACGTAGATATGAGAGTGAATGAGATACTATATTGTTGCCATGTTGATAGGCTAGTGAACTGATACTATGTTGTTGCCATGTTGATGGCTATGGAAATAATAATGTGTTATTGCCCTGCTGAGGTGCTAGGGGAGTGTTAAGGTGTATGACAATAGGAAGGGGATGTTGAGAGACTGCGGTGCCAGTGAATCATTAATGTACTATTAAGACCCTGAGGGGAGAGGCTGAGGCCGAAGTGCCTTTAGGAGTAACTACCGGATTGTGGATCCGAGGGAGAGTGTGTGTGAGAATAAGGCCGTTGTACGGCAGTCATTTCAATAATATAATGTATGTAATTGCGCTATTATATGTATAATTATGTTTAATAAATGTGTGAGTCTGATGGGTTGTTTTGTTAAGTGTTAAACTTGTTTGTTCGTGATTGTTGTCCTGTCATACTTATTACATCTCCCAGTCTGGGATTTGTGACACTGGGGGCTCGTCCGTTGTGACACTGGGGGCTCGTTGTGACACTGGGGGCTCGTCCGTTGTGACATTGGGGGCTCGTCCTGTTTACCTGTGGTCATTTTGACATTGTGTATTCGTTATATCTAGTTGTTTTTCTGTTGTGCTAGGAATTTGTGCTGTTGTCTTTGTTCGTGGGATGAATGGAAATGTCATGATGATATGATTTATATATGGTTATGAATAATAATATGTATTGATGCATGTATTTTGATGAATATGTATTAATGTGTACTTAAATTTCTGCAGTGTGTGTGTGCCAGCCTGTAGAGGTCAAGCAGCCAGAGCTCCGAGGAAAGGGAGAAATTGAAATCTAGGGTGAAAGTTAAGTGAAAATTTTGTGCCCTGGATTGAGGGCTGTCTTTTCATCTGTCTGTTTCCCTGTTTTTGCTGTTTTTGTCGTAATTGATTATACGGGCGGTGGCGCGGGGTTGCTGTGTTGAACTTAGTTTATCCTTTTAAAAAAAGGTGTGGTAAACTTTGGAACTTCGTTCATCACAGTGAACAGTTCTATAGGGACCTGTATTTTTGTTTAGTTGTATCGTCGATATCTTCTCTGTTCCGCAGGAAGACGTATTCTCTTGTCCCTCTTTCTACCTATCTATAGATACGTTCTTTTTTTTCAGACTCTGTTCTTGTTCGTACCGTGTAGTGTAATCGGCGTAGTTAGGTTGCATTCTTTTTTCCATTATATTTTCTTTTTTAGGTCTTTGTCCTAGTCTGGTTCGTTGTCCTTGACGTACTTGTGGTCCTTCTACTGTATTTCTTCATTCTTGTCGTTTCTATTTTCTTTTATAATTAATAGTGCATACATTTTATAGATATAGAATTAGTTTTGCTGTAAAGGTAAATTTCTGAATTGTATTCTGAATTGGGTATTGTTATATCTGGTGTGATCTCAGGTCTCTGGTCGTGTCGTTACTGATCATACCGACAGGTTGGTCGTCTTATAATAGATACCATAACCATAAATCTGTGAAATGGTGGAACTCCAACAACTAATGAAGTTGGGTAAGGAACTTGGCCTGGAGGGAGAAGAGCTACGCGGCTGGATTAAAGAACAGCAGGCAGAAATGCGCGATGAGCGTGCTAAGGATAGAGAGCGAGAAAAAGAGGCTAAGGCTCAGGAGCAGGAGAGAGAGGCTAAGGATAAGGAAGAGGAAAGAGAGTTTAAGTTGAAGGAGTTAGAGGCTCAGCAACAGGAAAGGGAGTTTAAGTTAAAGGAGTTGCATCAGCAACAGGAGAAACAGGCTCAGGAGAGGGAGTTAAAGTTAAAGGAGATAGAAGCTCAAGAGCGGGAGACAGACGCGCGAGTAAGAATCGCGGAATTAGAACTCAAAAAGAATGCGCCAACAGAAACAGTTGAGCGGCAGGTACACAATAAAGGTGGCGTTAGGATTAAGCTCCCTACGTTCGACGACCGGAAGGACGACATAGACGCCTTCCTTTACAGGTTCGAACTGAACGCACAATTGCAATGGGGGGAAAATAAGGAATTATGGGCCACGTACCTGGCATCGCTATTGCAGGGGCGAGCGTTAACATACTTTAAAGAGCTACAGCGCGAAGACGTGCAAGACTACGATAAGCTGAAGGCTTTGCTGCTTCGCCGATTTGCGCGTACCGAGGAATATTTCCGGGAGCAGTTTAGGCGAGCACGTGCAGATACCAGGGAGGACTTTGCTGCCTTCGTCGCGAGACTAACGGAGTATTTCGCGAACTGGGTAGACTTGGCGCATGTGGGCGCGGATTTTGCTAAACTGAAAGACTTAATGATCCGTGACCAGCTGTACGCGTCGTGCCACAAAGATCTGGTGGCTTTCCTGAAAGAGAACGAACCCGCGACGGTGCAGGAGGCGTCTAAGTTGGCGGAGGCATACCGTACGGCGCATCCGTCCAAACCAGTCGCCAGGGCGTACGTCCAAGATGCGGGGTACGTCGCCGTTGTCGAGGGGTCGCCGGCAGGACTTAGGGACAGGTCGCGCCAGCGCGGTGCCTATAGCGGGCAAGGCCAGGGGCAGCGTAGGGGCTATCACCAATCACCGGCATATGGATCCGGTAAGTTTGACCGAGCAGGAGGGCTAGGTCGCGGTAATGGCCGGGGGCGAGTTGTGACCTTTGCCGATGACCGACGGCATAGGGACTCTAGTTCCGGTCGCGATGGGTCACGGGGACCCAGGCCTAGAGCAGCACAGGGAGCGGAGTGTTGGACTTGCGGACGCGTGGGTCACTTTTCGCGCGAGTGTAGGGCCGCGAAGTGTTGGAACTGCGGAAGAGCAGATCACATCAGCGTGAACTGCCCTGCAGGTAGGATAGCGGCGAACGTGGACAGTAGCTCCAGTCCATGTTCCCCAAATAAATTTCATCATGCGGCTGCGTGCGTTACATCGGACAACGGAGGCGGACAGTATTCTAAGTGTCCCAGTTGTGAGAAGTTATTATCTTCCGGTGTTTTACCTTGTGGGAGAAAGATCCCCGTCATAAATTCATGTCATACAGGAGGTGGTCTTAGGGTTTATCCGGGGTTTGTTGGGGACGAACCGGTCTCGGTTTTACGAGATACGGGATCTACTGTTGTGGGAGTGCATAGAGACTGCATTCGGGATTCACAGCTTACAGGTGAGACTGTCCCGTGCATCCAATTTTCGGGGGCCATTGAGAAGTTACCCATGGCAAGAATAGTGATAGATACACCTTTCCTTAGCGGGGAAGTCGAAGCAGTCGTTGGTTGTTTTCCAGGCGCCCAGCTCATCATTGGGAATGTATCACGGGTGGTTTCCCCTTCCGATGAGAACGTGCAAGCATGGTCGCAATCAAAAGGTATTGACTTTTGCGCCGCGGTCGAAACACGTCGACGGGTAGCTGATAAATATAAGATTAGACCTTTGGCTACGCCAGCGGTCAACCTAGATATCACGCCAGAGCGCTTGGCGAAATTACAAAGGGAGGATCCATCATTAAACCCATGTTTTGGGGAAGCGCGAACCGAGAAAACGAGGAGATATAAGAACGGGTCGTCCTCCTTTATTGTTCAGGCGGGCATTCTATTCCGTAAGTATGTAACGGTGTCCTCAATTTTAAAGCAGGTCGTTGTGCCAGCGTTGCTGATCGCAACAGTATTGCATTTGGCACATGATGTCCCATTAGCGGGTCATATGGGGATAGCTAGAACCAAAGAAAGGGTTCTTAAAAATTTTTACTGGCCATCGATCCACAGAGATGTGCAGGTCTATTGTAAGACGTGCAGTGCGTGCCAAAAGACGACGCATAAGGGTCGTACACCCCAGGCCCCTCTTCAGAAGATCCCCACGGTCTCGGAACCGTTTAAAAAGGTCTCGATAGACCTTGTTGGCCCCATTCACCCAGCGACCGATAGGGGGAATCGATTTTTCTTGACGGTCATATGTAATGCTACGAGATGGCCAGAGGCGGTTCCTCTGCGGACCATAACGTCTGAGACAGTCGCGGAAGCGTTGTTTGCAATTTTCGCTAGGGTAGGAATACCAGAGCAAATTCTGTCTGATAGGGGCGCGCAATTTACGTCGCAGATGATGAAGGAATTGTTCCGCTTATTCAGCATACAACCCATCACTACCACCCCTTATCATCCGCAGGCTAATGGCATGTGCGAGAGATTGAACTCGACGTTAAAGTCGATGCTGCGTAAGGTAGCTGCTGATCGCCCTAAAGATTGGGATAGATATATCCCTGCAGTGTTATTCGCGTACAGAGAGGTACGGCAGGAGTCAACGGGATTCTCGCCGTTCGAAATGATGTACGGTCGTAGTCCTAGGGGCCCAACTGATGTTCTTCGGGACATGATGACGTCGCCATCATCGGGAGACGATGAGCAGATTTCGGTGTTTCAGTACCTTGTTGATTTAAGAGAAAGACTATCTGCAGCGCGCACTATAGCAGAAGAAGCGTCTAGTATCGCTTCGAAAAGAGCAAAAGACTATAAAGATAGAGGGTCCAAACTGAGAATTTTTAAGCCAGGAGACAAGGTTCTGTTGTTGTTACCTACGGACCATAATAAGTTATTGATGACATGGAAAGGCCCTTATGTTATTGAGCGAGTTGTTTCAAAGGTAGATTACGCTATCCACATTGATGGAGCGAGTAAGGTTTTCCATGTTAACATGCTACAGAGATTTTATGAAAGACCACAGTATCTGTGTGCACAGACAAGACCAGAGGAGACTGTCTTCTCTATTGCTTGTACGGGGGTCGTAGACCAGTCGGACTGTGACGTAAGCGACACCGAGGCGCAGCAAGAGTTGCAAATTCAATTGCCGGAGTTAACTCCGACACAAGGTTACAGGGACGTAAAAATTAACCCTGACCTTACGAGTTCAAGGAGTAGGGAACTTGAGACCCTGTTAGCGTCATTTCCGGATGTTGTTACGGATTTGCCGGGTCGCACTATGGTGATCCAGCACCAAATAAAGTTGACTTCGGATAAGCCAGTATTTCTTAGACCGTATCCGCTGCCTTTTTCTTCGAGAGATAGAGTCATAAAGGAAGTTGAGTCAATGTTGAAGTTAGATGTGATAGAACCATCAACATCGCCGTATTCATCACCCATCGTCCTCGTGAAAAAACTTGATGGATCGGTGCGGTTCTGTATTGATTTTCGAAGATTGAACACTATTACGGTAGGCGATAGGGAGCCTATTCCGTTCCAGGAGGAATTAATAGCTTCATTGGCCGGGTCCACGTGGTTTTCCAAGATAGATTTGACGAAAGGGTATTGGGAAATCCCGCTTACTGAGGAGTCTAAACAATACACGGCGTTCCAAACGCCCATTGGATTATTCCAATTTAAGGTCATGCCATTTGGGTTGGTAAACGCGCCAGCGACGTTTGCACGATTAATGAGATTAGTGTTGAAGGACATACCTAATGTCGTGTCATTCTTTGACGATATAGCATGCCATACGTCGACATGGTCTGATCATATTCAGACACTAACAGTAATTTTTCAACGATTACGCCAGTTTGGGCTAACTGCTAAACCCGCAAAGATGGATTTGGCATGTCCAGAGATAATATTCTTAGGACATATTGTGGGTAGAGGTGTTCAGAGACCTGAAGAAACAAAAATTGACAAGTTAGTAGGGTTGCAAATCCCAAAAACAAAGAAACAAGTCAGAAGCTTAGTGGGAATTTTAAATTATTACAGAAAGTTCATTCCAAATTTTTCCTCCTTGTCATCTTCTCTTACTGACCTTACTAAGAAGGGACAACCCGATAAGGTCCAGTGGACGTCTGAATGTCAGACAGCATTTGATAATTTGGTGACAGCATTATCATCGTCACCCATTCTGATATTACCCGATTTTCGATCTAATTTTATCCTCAGAACGGATGCGTCGGACTCTGGTGTCGGCGCTTGTCTTCTACAGGAGAAGAACGAATGTCTCCATCCTGTATGTTATGTCAGTAGGAAGTTATTGCAGAGAGAAAGAAAGTATTCTGTGATAGAGCGTGAGTGTCTTGCCATTGTCTGGTCCGTCCAGAAACTAGGACGTTATCTCATGGGACGAGAATTTTGTATCCAGACAGACCACAAGCCACTGACATTTTTGTCGAAGAATCGTTCGTCCAGCCCACGCTTGTCTAGATGGGCATTGGCTTTGCAGCCGTATACCTTCGTTATTCAACCAATTCCAGGAACCAGCAATCATATCGCCGACTACCTTAGTCGAGCCTAGGGCAAGATTTCGGGAGCTTATACATCGGAGGACAGGAACATTGACAGGATCTGTGTGAATGAGTCGACTTTAAAATATTGACATTATAAATATGATATGAAGAATGGTTGATAGGGTGAGTGGTTGTTGATTCTGTATTAAGTATTGTGATTAGTTAGCTATTCATGATGTGACACATATATGCATATTGCAGGCCATATTGATCCCCATATTTTCCCCTGATTTCGGTATTTTATATACTGGGGGAACTGATAGGTCATTTTTCTAGTGTAGGTATTGCTCACGCTCACTCGTTGACAGTCATCTTGATGCGATTTGAAATTAATTGCATTAATTTTTTTGGGGTGGGGGATGATGTCACGAGTGGAGTGAGCGATAGTTAATAATTACGGGGGGAAAGGAGGAGAGTAAAATTAACGCACGGAGACAGGGAAGAAAAGTCGTGCATGTCATGAGTGGGGGGTCTGAATGAGGCGAAAGCGCTGTATAACTATCACTGCAAGTTAGAAGGTCCTACGGATCGGACCTGTGAATAAAAGCCCATCGGGCGGACATAAAGTGAGCAGTCGAGAAGACTAGTGGAAGTCTTTCCAGTAATGACTGGTATGTAGAACGTTGACTGATTATTATGATTGATGTATTATATTATATTCGTCTATTACCATGATGTGAATAAGTATATGTGAGGAATGTGGAAGTCCTTGATATTGGATATAGCAATGTGCGCCATGAGCGATAGATGAAAGTGAGTTCATGGATTTGTAGCGCGAGTGAGTAGTGTGTACTCCGATGGAGGTGTGTTACCGTAAGATGTGTGGTGAGTGAAAGGTGAACTAGTGTGTGTACGCTTCATGGATTGTAAGGAGAGGTGGAGCGAATAGAAATGGTAGGGTATTATACCAATGTAATGTTATTCTTGTAGGTGTCGGGGACGGGCCGAAGAGCCACCTCGATGAGCACAAGTGATAGGCCAGCATAGGGCCGGAGGCCACACATAGGCCAGAAGTGAGACTGTCGGGGCAGGACAGTAGAGGCACATAAAGTCGTGGCAGTCAGGCCACGGACAGGGACGTAGATATGAGAGTGAATGAGATACTATATTGTTGCCATGTTGATAGGCTAGTGAACTGATACTATGTTGTTGCCATGTTGATGGCTATGGAAATAATAATGTGTTATTGCCCTGCTGAGGTGCTAGGGGAGTGTTAAGGTGTATGACAATAGGAAGGGGATGTTGAGAGACTGCGGTGCCAGTGAATCATTAATGTACTATTAAGACCCTGAGGGGAGAGGCTGAGGCCGAAGTGCCTTTAGGAGTAACTACCGGATTGTGGATCCGAGGGAGAGTGTGTGTGAGAATAAGGCCGTTGTACGGCAGTCATTTCAATAATATAATGTATGTAATTGCGCTATTATATGTATAATTATGTTTAATAAATGTGTGAGTCTGATGGGTTGTTTTGTTAAGTGTTAAACTTGTTTGTTCGTGATTGTTGTCCTGTCATACTTATTACATCTCCCAGTCTGGGATTTGTGACAGTTTCAGTGAAGGAAGTGGCAGGATTTTCTGTGTTTGCATGAGACGGTGGGGTAAATAGCATAGCTTCTTTATGTCACAGGTGTTTTGCCTCATGTACGAGACTCGGGCCATTCTCAAACCAATTTTTATGTCCATTTATGTGTTTGTTCGAGAAAACGCAGTTCCAGATCATAACGATAGGTCTGCCAATGAACCAACGTCACTCATAATATAAAATAAAATATAAAAAAAAACAGAAACAATAAAGAAACGTTACAGTAAACCACAAAAGAATTAGAAACGAAAAAGACAGGCTTTCGTCCTGATAAACCTTCGTCAGGCAAAAAAAAAGAAAACAATTGACCCTTAACGAGTTTTTCAGACATAGAAGGGAGTCTGTCATTTTCTACCTATACTACACTGAGGAAATTATATAGTTGACAAAACAATGTCTTGTAATTCACTTGCTTTTTCTTTAAAAAAAAAAAAATTATTCATAATTTGCGTGTCATAGATAATTTAAATTATAGCATAACCAGACCCAAGAAATGAATATGGAGTTGAAACAGTCTCGAATAACATGTTCCATACAGCATCGCTTATCTCTAGAGAAAAGAACAAACAAAACTATTCTCAGTTTTGATGTGGCCTGTCATGGTCAGCCGGATTTTCTTACCCACGAGACCATGACTTGGATTTGTGGGCCTGACTTCAAAGACCATTACATCCTTTAGAGTGAGAAATGAAGGTAATCACTTCTTGCACTGAACCGACTACATGTATTTATTCTTTACAAGATAAAGTAATATTTATAGCATTGTTGATGTTAGTCCCCACGGAAGTAAATGTACTTACGTGTAGTGAAGATAACTTTGCCCCTTGACAAATACGTGTATCCAAATTTGGCATGGGCTTCAAAACCATCTTGTCTTAACTAAAAAACATTTTCTCATTTAAATTGTGATAATATGCCAGAAGATGGCTCCATAACCTTACATTAAAATCAGTAACAGATGAATTGCCGGAACAGAAAGAATTTTACTGAAAACATAATAAAGAGAGCAAGACTTCATCAACAAAAAGTGACTTAAGTCATCAAAAAGGGCTTATTCAGTAGTTAACACGTCTTAACCTTGAGGTTTAACCATTGTATTTTGCTTCTGTTATTCCTACATGTGTGCAATATCATCTAATCGAACTTTGTGATTGGTTTCACTCTCACAAGGTACTTGTTATGTTATTGCAATTTAAGGGAAAGATAATTTTTAGCCAAGACAAAATGGTTAAAACAGCCATGCATGATCTGGAATAACGGATTTGTCGAAGGAAGAAATTATCTTGGAAAAATTTAGTACATTTATTTCTGCGGGGACTAGAGTTAAAATACTTGTACTATGTATTTATAATACCCTCTGTCTCCAGAATTCCTATGTGCAAAACAGGACGACCATTCACATTGCCCAACTATTACACCGACAGCATCAAGTCCCACCGCCGCAATGTCCACGCCTACTTTATCAAAGACAACCAGTATACGCACTGTTCAATCGGTCAGTCATCTGTCTCTATAGACATGTACACATTTCCTTCTACATTCTTTCTACAGTACTGTGCGAGCGTAAGTTCTCTCATGTGGTCACCTCTTGCCGACATTTCAATTTCTTCATTGTCCGATTATTTAATGACAAGCGTGGACATAGTCCTGTGAATTTTTGGCAAACGTTTCATGATACTGTGTGTCACAAAATGATACAGAAATTTGGTCGAATTTTACTTACACTGTGATTTAAGGCTGGGTTAATCACCGTTTCCTGGAAAACCATTGAAAATATTCTCCACAGCACTGTCTTTGTCATGTGCACTGAAATATCCTTGTCACATTTTAGCACAGTATTATACATGTAGAAGTATGTGTCTTATTACAATTCAGAAACTTTTATATCTTCGGTTATTCATTTTCAAAAGTTCCCACATTACAATCCAATTTCTTGGGGGGGGGGGGGGGGGGGGGGGGGGGGAGCAATTGGGGAAGATATCACATTTGACCTTATTTTTTGAAAATTTTTGAAGTATTGCTTTTCGCAGACTTTGGTCTCAAAATGATATTTCGACAAAATGGAATGCTCAATTTCAGAAACTATGAAGAGTGCAACCCCCCCCCCCCCCCCCCACCTTTCCTGTCCCAATACTGTTTGCTGACACGAACCCCCTTCTCTCACCCTGTAATGTTTCCCGAGAGCAAAAGTGTTTAACAACATCTCTTCTCCTCGCAGACTAAACCAACAAAGGCCAAGACACCAAGACATCCCTTTCCAGAACAACCAAGTCTGCCTAAGGAAGAGAATCAACCCAACTCTACTACGGTCAATGAAGTCACCAAGAATCAAAGTCCTGACAAAGACGGTGGGATCTGGAAAATAATAGCAATACTTTTTGTTATCTTATTTTTGTTGTTGATGTTATTGTTTGGTGTATACGTGCATCAGACTAGACGTTCCCCGAGATGCACAGTTGTCTCCTCAAACCGCGCAAATGACGAACAAGAAAGCAATGGCCAGTATATCCAACTGCAAGTGGGTCCATGTACATGTAAATCGAACGATGTTAATCCAATTTCCGATAATTCGAAATCATAAAGCCAGCTCATCCCAACGTCACTTTGAATTTTCCGCCGGCTGAACACTTAGTACCCACAAAACCCCGGTTCAAATGCTTTTAACACAAGTGATCCGCAGGAAGGAATAGTTAGGGTAACGTAATACATCGAGCAGGACTGCAACCAGGTGTGAAAAGGAGGTGGGGGGGGGGGGGGCAGGAGTAGGATGCGTTACGTAATGGTCATTCCATGCCACTAATAGCAAGGTCAGCCAACTTGTGAGATACTGCAGTAGGCCTACAGTCTTGTATTTGAACATCTTTGCAAAAAGGAATGTCTTTATCGATTGATGACGTCACGGAACCACTCGCCCAACGGGTAGGCCTACTAGAGATAGTACTACTATTGTACTCGCTATACACGCCGCAAAGTCAAAGACACGAAACAGAGTTTGTTGGCCAGAACTACCAGATCTAAGCCATTCGGTGCTGCTTTCTTGTTTTTCCACCAGGGTACGGTCACTTCTAAAGAAAAAAAAATTAATCAAAAGATCTCATGCAGGTGCCTTTTTGTGGAGGGGGGGGGGGGTTGTGCAAGAAGGGACCTAATTACAAGTATGGTATGGACCAAACAGTATAATAATGGTTATTTCTGTGCTCAGGGGTAAATTTAACTCAGGTAAATATAAGTCTATTCCATTTCATGTGGTCTTCCAATTATGCGGACTCCCCTGTAACGGAGCCTTTGGCTCCGCTCTGGGGAGGGGTAATATTAAACATGCCAATTTGAGATTAAAAGACTGATGAAGAGACTCAAAATTATTATATGGCAATATTTTATCATGTAAATTAACATCCAACAAAAGAAAATGTATTTAGGTTAGGAACTAGACAAGCGCACATGAGATCCACTCAATATTTTATAATCTGGAGTGACATCAGCTTAGATTTAGGCCTTTACTTTATACTAATAACAATCTCAAATTAAAAACTCCAACAATCTTACAACCCAAAACTGAAAAAAAACAAACCAAGAGATTCATCAGTACAGTCTGTGTTAAATCTAAATCTAGAATCTAGCTGTACTTGCCGTCTATAACGAACTACTTTGCAGATTCTTGCCAAAAAAAAAAAAGAAATTCATGGCGGCATTAGCTCATTCCGCTGGTGAAATCTTGTTTAGTTTCTGGATTCGCAACTGCCGGCAAAGGACCAGATGTTAAAAAATATCTTCTCTTTAAAATTCAACAATTCCAAGTGTAAAAAAATCGAAGACTGTCATTATGACATTTGTACCTTTTTGTATGCTCGTGAAATCTGCAGCCGCCGTGCTTTGTCCGGAATAATGACCCATGTGTTTTCCATGTCCCCAAGAATACTACAAAGAGCTGATCACGTCTAATCCCAAGACAATGAAACCTAAAAAAAAATATTTACCATTATTCCATGAACCCAGGAGTCTAAAAGACATGAATTCAAATCATGGAGCAATGGAAGATTTACTCTGAGAAGTGTCGGGCATTATTTCTGGACACAAATGTTAATACTGTAAGAGGACGATTTCACCTTTCACCGAGGCATCGTCCATCCACTGCAAGATGTAACCCTCCAACAATGACTTCCATTTCTTTCTGTCTAAGGTCCACGTTCTACCCCCAATCCTTTTAATATCATCGTGCCATCTTCATCCTGGTCATCCTCATAGTCTTTTATCCTGTCCGTGGTTGCCATTCACTAGGGCGTTTTGTCCGTCTCTTGTCATTCATCCTTCCCACATGTCCAGACCAGCTCCACTTTTGTTGTAGCATGAATTTTACTATGTTTGTTAGCTTTGTTTTCGTATTTCGGCGTGGGAATTTTTACCTTGTAGTCCGATGTTAAGCATTCTTTTTTCCATTGCCCCCTGGGTAGTTCTTAATTTGTTCGTAAGTTGTTTTGGAATCGACCAGAGGACCAGAGGACGAATTAAGAATCATATTTTGATCAATGCTTGATGTACCAAGTTTTCCAGCGACTCTACAGTTCCTCTCTGTTTAAGTAATTTCTAGATTTTTAAATAGTACTGTGTAACACTGGCAGATCTAGTATCAAGCATCCAACACGTAAAAAATGCGACAAATCCCTGGTTGTTTTATTTCTAACGTTTTCGTCGTATAGTGCACTGCATGCCAAAACTTAACGGCACCTTTTGCTTGTGTGGGGTCTCTATGGCTGAATGGGCAGGATGTGCTCCACAGGGCCAGATGTAGCTTACCCTTAACCTTTCAACCATTACTTCATTCTGTCATGTCTGTACTATACCAATTCTTTGAGCCAATCCTGCCCTTGTGTGCATTTTCATATGACAAACTATCCACTTTCACCACTTATCTTTAAAAAAAATCGGCATATTGTACTTCTACTGTATAAAGATTTGAGTATTATAACACAGATATTTTGTTGTCAGTTGTCAACGGTTTTCCACTATTTCTAGGCATAATTATGCCAAATTCACTTTGGTTAGTCCAGGGCGGATACAGACCTTGAGGGACTCGGGGCGCTTGAGGTTTGGTAGGCCTCTCATACACAGTATAATTACTAGTGTACGGCAAATCACCTGATCTGCCCATCGATGTCCATTTATTACATTTAATTGGGACTGACTAGTTAATACATAGATAGAAAAGTTAAATGAGTTATATATCTGAAGTAAATGTACATAATTTGTACGTGTTTCATGTCTTGTTGCAGGTGTTTGCTCCAGGTCACTGTCAATATACGTCCCCTGCCTTCAGTATTGATAGTGGAAGTGATAGTTTTATGGCAACATTTATTGCATATATACATATTTGTTTTATTGACTTTATTTTTTTTATTTAATAAAAAAAAACAACTCATTTTTTCATGATTTTATTTTCGTATGGGGGTGGGGGGAGGGGGAGGGGGAGGGGGGGGTTTAGTAATCTGCCGGCCAAAGGCGCAGCTACGTAGTTGACAACATTGCCTTTTTCTATTTTATTGTCTTTATGAACTTGTCTCACACATGATTCTTTTCTGTCAAAGGCAGATAGACGTATCTGGTTCCGAAGTATGATAAAAACCACAGAAAAACTGTGGGGTCGCAGCAGGGCTATAAGCAATATTAGAATCGGGCAAAAAGAAAAAGTTGTATGTTGCAAAACCCTGCGTGAGAAATGAAACCCAAACGATACAAAGCAAACTAAAGAGAAGACAGAAAATGTTGAAGTTTCGTTTCGATTCTATACATTTCCTGTTGAAACTTTTTATTGTTCGATTGTTTCCTCTGTTCCATTTGTTTTTTTTTTTGATAAAGGCGAAAGCCAAAAAATTTGAACATTTTCTGTCTTCTCTTTATTTTGCTTTGTATCGTTTGAGTTTTATTTCTCGCGCAGGGCTTCGCTACATACAACTTTTTCTCTTTGCCAGAGTTTAATACTGGTACCGAAGTAGTAGTTTCTATTGTGACAAACTCATAAACAGAAGCTTCTATGTATGGCTATGCCACACGTTTTTTTCTTGTGTATGTGTGTATTTTTCTCAAAACTATGAAATGAGCACATACGTCCCTCTGCCTTTTGCACGTCAGAGTTGCCCCCCCCCCCCAATAAATCCGACCCTTTGGATTTGTCCACCATTGCTTTTGACCACAATGGGACGAAACGACGCCAATGGCTGACAGAAAATGGTTAAATTCGTTTTGCTGCATAAAGCTAATTCATGTAGGGTAGTTCAATTAGTCAAATGCACGCACGATCATTTTACATCGATAAAATAACCTGAAAAAAGAAAAAAAGTACCCCTCTGTGCATTTACATGCATGCATCTTTTTAATTTTCTTTAGGGATGTGTGTCAGCCTAAAGAGGACCCTAATCACCCACAGATTTCCCCTTTCCACATTAGAATGTTTACATCTCTGAAGTTTGTTCATGATCGTCATTTTTAGTTGATTGTTGTTACTTCTATGTACGGTCCCCAAGTTTTCTGCGCTAGGGGTACGTATTTTAAAACCTTTTGTGATTCCAGAGCTAGAGATCTCCTCCCGAAATACTCCTAATATACAGCCTTAATTAATTATTCTTTCAGATTTTCTTTTTGTTTCCCTCCTGTGTTTTGGTTGAAAGGGTAAGGGGCAAGGTTGGGGATTCGATAAGAGTTAGCGTTGAGGGTAAGGACGGGTTTAGGGATAGGTACGTGTACGTAAGCGCCCCTAGAGCAAAACGCTTGGGGACAACAGCCTTTTCAATTTGTCTTGCCCTTCCGTAGAGCCTCGCAATATATATATGTATTGTTTTAAATTTTATAACTGTGTCTTTGTACGTAGCTCTACCACGGTCACCCCTTTATCGTCCTCTTAGAATGACAAGATTATATTCTCCAGTTTATGGCTAAACTGAGTTACACATTACACACTACTTCTGTTCTCTGTTGTTTGTTAAAGTATCAGGCGGATTTGGTGTGTAATCTCTAAATATAGCTAAAATGAAAAAAGCACAAAAAAAGCCATACTTCTGAAAGCTATGAGCACAACTTCTGTAATCAATTTCTCAAAAGTTGATGGAAGGGAGTTAGAACCTTGTCCTTCGAAAGGGATGAAATGTTGAACACTGGAAAGCATTGATTTACTATTACTGCCACCATGGACTTGTTCTTGTGTTCTCTCTCTACTATTATTCAGTCTCATGGATTTACTTATATATTTATTTCCATGTATTTATTATTTTTAGTTTTAACAGGACTTTCTGTGCATTAAGAAAATTAAACTGTTAACGAAGGTTTTGAAATGCACTTGATGTTCCTTGCTCCGGTCTTCTGTTGTATAAGGATCTAAGTATTGCTTCAACCACACATCTCTTTTTTGTTTCAGTCCTTACAACACGATGAGGATAAGAGAGTGTGAGAGAGAGAGAGAGAGAGAGAAAACAAAAGGAAGCAAATGAAAGACAGATGAGAAGGGAAAATTAAACTGGAGGTCGTGAATGGTCACGTGAGAGGACAACTAAGAGCAAAAGATTGGAGGAAAGCTGGAGGTGGGAGGAACGTATAGAAGATAAAGATGATAAAAAAAAAAGGAAATTAAAACAGAAAAGATGACACTGGTGACAACAATAATAACAGGGACAGAGAGATATAAAACGTACAAAGAAGAAATCACATAACGGTAATTGTAATAGCAAAAACAAATCAAGGAACGACTCTGCATTGCTGCGTTTTTTTACATACTAATTGGAGAAGAATAAGTTAATTATGTATGAGATGCATGAAACTGCCTCTTAGATTCTTTGTTAAAGTTTCCTTATCAATACAAGCTCCAAATACCAAATTTCACTTGATTTCTACATGCCGAGCGCTCAAAAAGTCTTGTCAGGTACAGTCATTTTTTCGGTGGCAGCAGTAGAGTTAACCACTACGCCTAACAAGAATTTATACAGTACATATAATTAAAAGTGTAATTTGAAACAACAGTGAACACTAATTATCATTTAAATTATAATCAACTGCAGAATTATAATGAACTGGCAAAAAACTTTTTCCAGTTTTTCTAAACTGACATAATAACAGTCAAAACAACTTCATAAGTATCTGAAGAAGAATAACATACGGTAACTATTTATGTATTTATTTTGCAGCTGATAATTTTTAACTGTGGTTCTTAATATCCATACTGTACAGCAACTCCGAAGGTTTGCAGACTTTTCAAAATTTCTAGCTCCTAACTCCAGGCTTTTTGAAGTAACAAATTCTTGCTGGCACACATAAACATTACTTACTATGAACAAGAGAAATTACCAATGAAAGTAGTTATCTCCAAGCATTCTCAGGGAAGACAAAACAAATAAAATAATTACAAAGTGACCTTTTCAAGTGGTTTATTAGAAGAATATTATCATGGACGGAGAAGTCTCGAGAGACTCTAATCTAAAAAGATAATTATTTAAAACAATAAGACAGAGGCTACTGAAATTTCTAGGGCACATCTGTCGCCCCAGGAGCCTCGAACATCTAGCAGTTTCAGGGAAGATCGACGGCAGGAAAAAGCAGGTGTAGACAGAGAAAAACTTTCACTGAAAGTCTTAATTCATGGACAATAAATAAACCTCACAACAACAACTCCTACTTGAGGTAGGCTGAAGACAGATCCCAGTGGAGAGCCATGATCGCCAATGTCTGTTCCAGACAGGACAACTGATGATGATGATCTTTTCAAGAAATTTTAGTCCCCTTTGTAATGGTTCATCATCGCCAGGACATAATCAGATTGTTGTTTGTGATTTTGGTAAGAATTGGCCAGCAGGAGTCATCAACTACCTGTGCCCCATTCTAAATAAAGGTACAAAATAATTAATAAATAAATCTTATTCCAAATGAAAAAACAACAACAAAACAAACAGTGGCACGAGTATTTCGTTGAGATGCTCTTTTGCCACCCGTCCACTATTTTGGGGAATGCAACAGCCTGACTGATCGTTTGAAAAATATTTAAATTACTTGTATTCACTATTCTAACAGTAACACAGTCTTTTTTGTGGCTACATATTCCTCAATTTTCAGGCAAATTTTTTAAAACTTGTGAAGACGATAAAATAAGATGATTTTTTTCTTTACTTTTATTGATAGGCCCAGGTCACGGGAAAAAATATTTGACTCTCATCCATTTTGGTCGTTAGTGTCCTGACGCGCAAAGGAGCTTAAGCGGGACGCGAGAATCTTTTTTACACTGCGTTGCCGGAAAGGCGGTACTTCTTTGGAATCCCCGTGACTATTTATAATAACCGCACAAGCCATCATTACGTCACCGAATTCCTTGGGTAAAGCCTGTTAATTGGAATTGGGAGTCACCTCCCGCTAACATGGCTATATTTTTTTTATAACAGCCGAACAACCGGTGAATTCCTTGGGTAATGCCCACTCTAATGTAATAGTCTAAAGAAATAGCCGCGAGAACGTGAAATTTCCTTGGTGGCAGAATGTTGTTGAACATACTCTTTGCGTCTCATCCCTCGAGACCCGCTCTCACACATTGCTGTGGTTCCCACCTGTGTGGTATAAATCTAGATCTAGAACTAGATTCAATTGTCATTAGATATCTCATCAGTCAAAGCCCACACAACCTCATATCTGTGTGATAGAAATCTGGATCTAGATTTAATTATCATTAGGCTACATATCTCTGTCACGAGTGGAGTGAGCGATAGTTAATAATTACGGGGGGAAAGGAGGAGAGTAAAATTAACGCACGGAGACAGGGAAGAAAAGTCGTGCATGTCATGAGTGGGGGGTCTGAATGAGACGAAAGCGCGGTATTACTATCACTGCAAGTTAGAAGGTCCTAGGGAGCGGATCTGTGAATAATAGCCCATCGGGCAGAGATAAAAGGAAGCAGTCGAGAAGACTAGTGAGAGTCTTTCCAGTTATGACTGGTATGTAGAATGTTGATTGATTATTATGATTGATGTATTATATTATATTCGTCTATTACCATGATGTGAATAAGTATATGTGAGGAATGTGGAAGTCCTTGATATTGGATATAGCAATGTGCGCCATGAGCGATAGATGAAAGTGAGTTCATGGATTTGTAGCGCGAGTGAGTAGTGTGTATTCCGATGGAAGTGTGTTACCGTAAGATGTGTGGTGAGTGAAAGGTGAACTAGTGTGTGTACGCTTCATGGATTGTAAGGAGAGGTGGAGTGAATAGAAATGGTAGGGTATTATACCAATGTAATGTTATTCTTGTAGGTGTCGGGGACGGGCCGCAGAGCCACCTCGATGAGCACAGGGGATAGGCCAGCATAGGGCCGGAGGCCACACATAGGCCAGAAGTGAGGCTGTCAGTGTAGGACAGTGGAGGCACATAAAATCGTGGCAGTCAGGCCACGGACAGGGACGTAGATATGAGAGGGAATGAGATACTATGTTGTTGCCATGTTGATAGGCTAGTGAACTGATATTATGTTGTTGCCATGTTGATGGCTATGGAAATAATAATGTGTTATTGCCCTGCGGAGGTGCTAGGGGAGTGCTAAGGTGTATGACAATAGGAAGGTGATATTGAGAGACTGCGGTGCCAGTGAATCATTAATGTACTATTAAGACCCTGAGGGGAGAGGCTGAGGCCGAAGTGCCTTTAGGAGTAACTACCGGATTGTGGATCCGAGGGAGCGTGTGTGTGAGAATAAGGCCGTTGTACGGCAGTCATTTCAATAATATAATATATGTAATTGCGCTATTATAGGTACAATTATGTTTAATAAATGTGTGAGTCTGATGGATTGTTTTGTTAAGTGTTAAACTTGTTTGTTCGTGATTGTCGTCCTGTCATAACTATTACATCTCCCAGTCTGGGATTTGTGACAATCTCAGCACTCATGGCTCACACTCTCCTGTTATCCAATATATAAATCTAGATCCAGATTTAATTATCTTTACAAATTACATATCTCATGACTTCAGGCTAACACTGTCATATCTGTGTGATATAAATCTAGATCTAGATCTAGATTCAATTGTCATTAGATATCTTATCGCCCAAGGCTCACACTCTCATACCTGTATGGTATAAATCAAGATCTAGATTTAAATATCATTACACATATCTCATCACTCAAGGCTCACACTCTTATACCTGTATGGTATAAATCTAGATCTAGATTTAAATATCATTACATATCTCATGACTCAAGGCCCCCACTGTCATACCTGTGTGATATAAATCTAGATCTAGATTTAATTAACATTAAGTATCTCATGACTCAAGGCTCACACTCTCATATCTGTGTGATATAAAGCTAGATCTAGATTTCATTATCATGAAGTATCCCATGACTCAAGGCTCACACTCTCATATCTGTGTGATATAAATCTAGATCTAGATTTCATTATCATTACATATCTCATCACTCAAGCCTCACACTCTCATATCTGTGTGATATAAATCTAGATCTAGATTTCATTATCATTACATATCTCATCACTCAAGCCTCACACTCTCATATCTGTGTGATATAAATCTAGATCTAGATTTAATTATCATTACATATTTCATCACTCAAGCCTCACACTCCCATATCTGTGTGGTATTGATATAGATTTAATTATCCTTACATATCTCAAGACTCACCCTCTCATATCTTTGTGATGCTGGCTAAATCTAAGCATAATTTTATCTTTCATCGCTCATGGCTCAATCTCTCATATTTATTGCTGCTGGTCAACAGCTCTGTGATAGGAGATTAGATTTAATTAGGCCTATGATTTCATATTTTATTATTCATATCTGTGTAATACAGATACATTGAATTATTATGTTGTGTCTCACAATTCAAGGCTCACTCTCTTTGTCGCGCATATTGCTGCAATTCAACATCTGTGTGATCAGATCTAGATCTAACTGTGATTCCATACCTCATCACTCAGGACTCACTTCCTCATACTAGATCTACTGCATTCTGGCTATCTCTGGTGAATTTTAATCAGTAGCCTATCTTGCCAGTGCATCATCTTCAATTCATTGTAGGCCACAGTGTAAATCTAAAACTGCTTAAAAGCAAGTCAACAGGAAAGTTTTTAAATGTAACTGAGATTTATTAGTCGGTGACTTTATTGTGCGGTAAAAATGAAGATAACCACATTCGCTAGACCTCTAATCCTACAGCTCTAACTACCTTGCAGAGTGGAGAAATGTACATAGCACATATCTGATCTAGATCTAGATCTAACTCTTCTGTGACGGAAATGACGGGCTTACTTTCATCACGTTATTCATAAATTATTAAAACTGACAACTACCTGAGATGAAGTGCTCGGCACAAACTGAATGGGTCGACTCACTTTTTTTAATGTCTAGATCTAGATCTGCTGGTTGGTAGCTTGTCAACCGTACCACAGTCGAACGACGTTCGGTTAATTCTTTCACTTCCTTTCCTTTGTTTACACGAATGGTGGGGAATCTGACCAACTTTTATCCATCCTTTCCACCCTTGTCGCGCGTAGCAATCAACGATAATGCAGCTAGTAGGCATTTTAGTTAACAAAACCGCTTCGATATAATTATATCTAAGTTACACTAATCAGCTGATCCACCGGCCAAACAATCGCGATGGCGGGAAAACAAAACAAAAGCACAATGTGACGTCATGCACATTCTACCTATAAGTTAGCCTATAGTTGGCCGATGACGGAGCGGGAAATGCCTCCTACTGCGCATGCGATATTCTATTATCGTCACAAAGAGTGAGGTGGTGACGTAGAGCATTGTTTGGCTTTCCGGCAACGCAGTGTAAAAAAGATTCTCGCAAGCGGGACTGTAGAAGAGTGGGAGAGAGAAAGAGAAAGCGAGAGAAAGAGGAAGAGAAAGTGAGAGAAAGAGAAAGAGAGTGAAAGAGAGAGAGAGAGAGAAAGACGAGGGTGGGAGGTTGGGTTTATTCCGGACAATGCTGGGTACTTCTTCTAGTAGATAGATAGATAGATAGATCGATAGATAGATAGATAGATTGATAGATTGATAGATAGATAGATAGATAGATAGATAGATAGATAGAAAGAAAGAAAAAAATGAATAAATAATTATATTCCTAATATTGGACAAGGGGCAGTCACAGTGAAGTTGTATTATTTTATTGATCATGAAATTGACAGACTTTAGTTTAGGCCTACGTCTAGATCCCATACATCAGAACCTTGTTTCATGCAAAAATAATGGCAAGATCTGTAATTGTTACTATACTTTTTGACATCAGTATGGGATTTATTTCGGCTCATTTCTTCATTTTGATTATTCGATGGATGAAGGCGGGGAATGACACACAACTGGATGGGTTAATTTGAATTATGCAGTGTTGTAAATTTCATCAAGGCAAAAGGTGTGTGTGGGCAAGTCTAGAATCTGCAGTGCAAAAAAAAAGCGGGAAAAGCTGAGATTGGTTTGCACACACACACACACACACACCCACACACACACACACACACACGCGCGCACATGAACGCACACACACTCTCTGTGTGTCTATCTGTCACTGGCGCATTCACAGTGATATTGAGTTTGTTGGTTCAGAACAGCACAAGGGTAATAAATTATACAAATGACAAAGCTGTGCAGCCAAATTTCCAGTTTCTGAGTCTGAATCTAGGTAAAGTTTCCTTTTATTTTATCTTTTTTAACTTTAATCTCTCCACACTGATATTACATCCAACGCGTCAACCATGGCTGCATTTTTAAGTATGTAGATAAAAACATTTTGAAAGTCATTTGTTTTTTAAATGGGGGAAAAAAAACTCGTGTCGTTTCTTTTCTAGAGAGAGCCGGTATCGGACCCTGCAATTATCGAGGAGATCATGATTACACTGTACAATCATGTATTACTCCCTTCCTCTCTATTCCTCTTCTACCACAGTCTATATCTGGTGCCTGTCACTGAGGACCCTGTAGACAGTCATCCAGTTGGCCACGAGTCAACTATAAATTAACACTGTACAGCTTATGGCCCATGAGAAAAGATAACAAAATGCGCACTTGACATGTAAAAAGAGCGAACTATTGTTACTAAACGCCAGTAGAACGCAACAGATGTGAAGATCGTTTTAATGACAAGAATACATAGGTCCTCGTTAGCATCCTGACAGTTTATACACGAGTCAGGTAAATCTATCTGTTTTGTGATTCAATCAGATAACAAATGACCAAACAGTCTACCAAATTAATCAGCTGATTTGATTATTGGATTTAAGGATCAAACAAACATACATTTGCTTTTGTAAGAATGCAGACATCAGGAAGAAAAATACTGATGGGTGGATGGATGGATGGATGGATGGATGGACGAAAGACGGACTGACAAATAGATAGAAAGATAGATAAACAGACAGATAGCATGATCCACATTAAATAGCATAATAACAGCCCCAGTAAAAGCATTCTATCATACACATTATACGTGAACACCGATCTTATCAAGCACTGACACAGAGCCTATTTGAAGTCACGAAGATAAGTTTTAAAAAAAAGAAGAAAAAAGTACTGAAGGCACCCAGCTGAATGAAAGAAATGCTATGAACTAAACAAATAAATTGAAGTTGTGAGGCACCAAAAGGGGTTTGAAAGTTAAGCACTAGCATGTTGGCACATCAAACATCACAGATTGTGAAACAATGCTCTGAAAATTCGTGCCTGGTTTCACGACAAATTTCAATTTTCAGGATAGATTCTCTCGAAATAGCCACTTTGTGCCACTACCAGTGGGCTTGATAAGTCATTATTTTTGGTAAAATCATTCAAAAATGATAGAAACATGAAACTTAGCATAAATGTTGTCCTTCGGGGGTATTTTATGTAAAGGTGTTGGCCTCGGAAAAAAAATTCAAAATGGCGCCCAAAAGTCAAGATTGCCGACACATGAAAATGGGCTACTTAATACATGTTATATAAAATTAACTGTCTCAATGCAACATACACCTCAAAATATGTAATTGTGAAGTTAGAAAGAATATATCTTCAATGTCAAATGTTTTGGAGATAAACAAAACTTCAAGATGGCTGCCAAATTTAAGATGGTCACCGTTGTGATTGTTTGGGTGTAGAAAAATGGGGAAGAAACTGATTATTTTATAATGCAGAAATATCTGACATTTTCACTCCTTTGTGATATATTGAAAAAAAAAAAAAAACAACTTTGCAGGTTGAGAGTGTTTGACAGCAGAAGCACAAAAGAAAAAAAAACGTGCACTTTTTTCTGATCTTTTTATTTTCTTATGTACCAAATCCGTCAGTTTGAGTTCGGCGAATTTTTCAAATACACCCATCCTCTACACCAATCAATAGCAACTGAAAACTATAGAACCTCAGAAAGCAGACATAATCAACATTATGTGCGGAGCTCAGTGAACAAATAATGTCAACCACAAACTTATGCACTGATTACAGATGACTCTGCTTTTGTTCGTTTCACCATTCAGAGAAGGTCACGTTTCAAGAGTAATCAGAAATCAGTTTGTCCGAAAAAAACAACAAAAACAAATTGATGTTCCTGGTTAGAGACATGCACGTGTTGATAAATTGTTTGATCAATCAGTCTGAAGGCCTATGCAAGGAATCATGAAAGGTTAGAGAGGGCATAAAGTAACACCCAACTGGAAGGGTGGCAAAGAGCTGGTCCATATTTATTTACAAAACAATGACCACAAATCGTAATTATTTCCTCTGCTGGCTTTTTTTTTTTCTGGTCGAAATGGTAAGTTATGGTCTCAAGAAAACCTCAACAACTAATTTCAGTACACAGGTCGTTGAAAGTTGGTCAGTCAGTTCATCGCCAACTAAAATTGTACCTCCCTCGATATTTCCCAAGTTGAAATCGTATATGGTGCTCATGTCCTAAGGAGTATCGATATTAAAAAAAAACGATGTTGTGACGTCTTTAGGGGCAATGTCAAAGGATCGCTGGTGAGACCCAGTATGGAGAGTGCCCAGTATCGGTGCTGACTAAGACATCACTCAACTTTTGGTAGCGAAGCATCTCCTCCTTCTATACAAAAAGCTCAACTGGCATTACGTGGCCTCAAACGGAATTAAAGTCAGTGACCATCTAAGTACTCAGATCAGCAATAACATTTTTGACATATATACTGCGTAATGTAACAAGTGCTGGGCACCCTTAGGCAGAAATCTCGCTTGGACCAGCTTTGCGGTTATTAATTTTGTTCGTTACATTATGTTGATAGTGAATGAAACAGGCTTGATAAGGACAAGACTATATCACTTATAACATATGTTGCTGTCAATTCGGTGCTGTGCTGCCAAAGAAGAGAAATTATGGATTATTATATTGTTGGCGGCCATCTTGGAATTTGCCGCCATGTTGGATTTTTTTCGTGGCCAACATATTATTCTTAAACTTTATGATATGGAGAATGTTTGTGCCAAGTTTCATGCTTCTATCATTTTTTGAACGATTGTTCAACTTATCAAGCTCACTATATGTACTTGTAGCACAAGAGTCCTTAATTATTACTCCCTTCTTCTCCTCTTCCTCTTCTTATCTCTGGCGCCTGAGCGGCGTAGGCGCCCAACCCTGAGAACCCTACAGCTAACACTGAGACAACTAACAAAAATCAGCAAAATGAAGAATAGAGGACCAATAGCCGCCTGAAGCCCCCAAGAAATAAAGATCTATAAAAACTAGCATAACTGCCGAGAGCGAAGGAAACCAAAACCACCTCGTCAACCGGCTGTTGGAACCTCGTTCAAACTGAACTTTAAGCTGTTGGTGGTGGTGATTAGGGGCGAGGGGGGGGGAGGGAGGAGACGCACTCAAATTACAAAGCCAAGTAGAGAAAATACAGAGTTGTGTTCACTGTTCAGCTATATGGCATATCGGCCATCTTTGATGTAAGGACCGACGCATCACCATGGCGATTGTAGCATTGATTTTGATTCGTTAACTGGTTTGCACTGCGAGCACTTGAGGCGTCGTGAAACAAGATGGCAGTGAGCTAAAAGTAGTTCACTGCAGTAAACAATTTGACGCGCGTACATGCACATGGGAGACGTTCGGTCAATTCTTTCACTTCCTTTCCCTTGTTTCACTGATGGTAGGGAATCTGACCAGTTTGGATCCATTCTTTCCACCCCTGTCATAACAGTCAACTGCAATGCAACCAGCATGCATTTTAACCGCTTAGACATATCTCGAAGTAACACTCATCAGCTGATCCAGCGGTCATCTTGTGTGTCGAAATAACAAAACAAAAACACTCTGTAGCGTCATTCGCAATGGACCTATAGCTTTCTATGTAAAATACTACTGACCCCAAATAACTTTGAGTTTAGTTTTTACGAGGTTCCAACAGCCGACGGACGCAATGTGTATAGGTCTTACACAGATAAGTTACAATGTTTGGTAGCGGCGAAAACAGTCTCAGATATAACTTAGGCCCCGCCCCTTTTAATCGATCACGCTTGTCATTGCATTTAAAGCGCTTTTGCGAGCGAAAACTACAGTACGTAATGTTTGTATGTGTGATTATCTGTGGCTCGTAGTATTGAACTGATCTGATTGGATTCAATCAAGAGTCACGGCGCTTCAGCTCACATGACGGTCTGTCCGTCTAGAGCCCACGTTTGAAAACGATCGTTATTGAATTTTCGCTGCCATTGCCTTTACAGCCAAATAGTAGACATGTGCAAGCCTTATCTCACGTCTTAAGACCCACGTTAATGTCATTTTTTTTTTTTTTTCCCGAGCTCACTACACATTTTTTTTTTTTTTTTGGGTACCCCATTAGTGAGTCAGTCTAACTTGTTAAATATGATTATGTTCAGACAATACTATCAGTGTTGTGATATCCTGTTAGTTCGATTTTTTTTCCAAATGTTTTAGTTGCTGTAAGAGAAACAAAGAAGAAATGAGATCTGTTACTGAAAATGTTTCTTTTTTAGTTTTCTACTTGCCCCTGGTCTATACAGAACCTAGGGGTGAGCTCTTCCCACTTTCCCGCTTCATCAAAAGAAGCGTCCATTGTTAGTTCTGGCGCCACAATAATAATAAAAGTCTCTAAACTGCAGAGGTCCGCTCTATGGTGGCTGTTCGTGTTAGTTCTGTTTATGTCCTAATCAACTCCTAACTGAATGAGACAAAGTGCAGCAGTGGCATGGACAAAGAAGAGGAAGTAATTAACAACTAGATCATCCGAGGGGATTAAAATCTTCGTAATGAATTTTAGCAGTTGAAAAGGGAGAGTTGTAAATTTGATTATGGCACACCGAGACCGCCCCACATCGAGCCTCACCACCTATCTGTTGGGCGTCTTAGGGTGTAAAAATCTGCCAAAAAAAACCACCCCGTGACCTCCAGCCGTTACAATGACGCTATCGTATACATATTGTAGTTAATACAAATCGTAATGTATGTGGGTGCTTTCCCTGGGACAATCCGACAGCCAAACGCTCAAACTTAACGATTTACGGCAAAATGGCATTTCATGAGTATGCTTTTTGGCAAATGTTATTGCTATTAGTACTACTGTTAGCTTCCTAACCCTCTGCAGTTATTAAGGGTACCATAGGTTTCTAAAAAGTCCCTGCCCTGTGAAAAGGAGTAAAATTCTTACCTGACTCACCTTCTTTGCGTTCCTTCCTCCACGACTTCCTTGCTTACTCCCATAGTTTCCTAAACTTGGCCTCTGTGTTAAACAGGTCTGTCATTTTGCCTCTCTTACCATAGTTGTATTTCGAAATTACCATTTTCCCTATCAATATTGCATGATTAATTTCATTCAGAGATTTCTTGTTAAATTTGGCGTGCGACGACAGTCCCAATAAAACGGAACATTTATCTAAAACAATTCTCTTACCTGTTTCTGCTGTAATTCGGTTTTCGATTTCTTTCCAGAGTGGCTGGACTGTTGGGCAATCATAGAAAAAGTGTTCTAAAAAATCTACCGCTTTACACCTTGGGCATAAAATTGAGTCTTGTACTCCCGTCTTTTTGAATAGTATACTTGTTGGATAACTGTGATTCAGTATTTTCCACTGCAATACTCTTAACCTTGTTTCTGTGGTGCAGTTAAATGCAATTTTCCAGTGTGTTTCTCTTATCTCTACTTTCAGTTTTTGTTTCCAGAAATTAATTGCATAAGATTGTCTCTCGACTCTAATCGTTTTTTCAAATCCTTTCCTTCCTATACTACCTATGATTTCCCCTCTGAATTTGATAGATTTCAATGCCCCTGGTCTTTCCTCCTGCAGCAATGGCTTCTTATAAAGAGCGTTGTACAATACATTGTATTCTAGCTGGGCACCAGGAAAGGCCCCGTATTTCCCTATAAAGTCATAAAAGGAAATTATGGTGTTATTATTACATACATCTTTAACATAGACAATATTTCTCTGTATACAGTTTGGCAAGAGAAGTATGCTATTCTTATACTTTATATTTTTGTTGTTAGACGGTGTTTCATTTACTGATAATACATTTCCGGTCTCTGGGATATGATTATGATCGATCCATGTCTTCAAAACTCGTCTCCAGAATAGTATTTTAACCTTTTCTAGACCTTTGAATTCTTTACTCGCAATGTTACTTTCAAAGGCAGCGATGCCTCCAACTGGAACGAGACATTGCAAAGGAATAATTTTCCAAGGTTGACTTTCACCATGAATTAAATTTTCTCCCCATTGAAGAAGAATAGAAATTTGCTTATGAATTATATTTACCATATTCATCCCGCCTTTTTCATATGAACTACACATCGTAATTCTATTTACTTTTTCAAACGCCGTGGTGTTCGTAAGTCGTCTTTTCCATATAAATTTAAAAAATAACTTATTTATTTTGTTCAGAATATGCAAAGGAAGCCCAATGCTCTGCATTACATACATAAATTGACTTAGACCAAATGTTTTCACTATATGTATTTTTCCAATTATAGATAGATCTCTTCTAGCCCACAAGGACAGTATTTTTTCTGTAGTTTCTATTTTCTTATTCCAGTTTTCCTCCGTCTCCATTGCTGGAGACTTCGAGCTGAAAGTTATACCTAAAATTTTCAGTTTGTCAACCACTTTTATGTCTAGTTCTTCAGCCCACTGAATTCTTTCTTTTCCCATGGTCATCGCAAGCGACTTTTCTTTATTTAATGCCAGGCCTGAGAGTTCAGTAAATTCTTTTATTTTAGCAAGAATTTCTCTGTAGTCAATTAAGTCTTTCAAAAAAAGTGTTGTGTCGTCGGCATATTGTTTAATTTTTACCTGGCTCGTTGTGTCCGGTAGTGTAATTCCTCTAATATTTCTTTCTTGTTTAATTTTAAGGGCCAAAATTTCAACAGCAACCACAAAGATTAGTGGAGAAATTGGGCAACCCTGCCGTACCCCTCTCTCAATTTTAAACTCTCTGCTAAAGAATCCCCCATTCCTGATGATAGCCACTCGATCTTTCATTAAAGTGGAAATCCTGTGACGAAAATAACTTCCGAAACCAAACATTCTAAAGGATTCAGTAACCAGGCTTGTTGATATAGTATCGAAAGCTTTTTGGAAATCGAGAGATAATAAGACGCTTCCTACTTTCCTTTGCTTTTGATTTTCGATGATATCATCTAATTCTCGTAACATAGTTACTATACTTCTTCCTTTAACAAAGCCCACTTGGTTTTCTCTGATTATGTTATGCAGGACTTTGTCTAGTCTCAATGCCAAAGTTTTTGCTATTATTTTATAATCCGAGTTTATAAGCGATATTGGGCGCCAGTTTCCTAAATCATTTCTACTTAGACCTTTCCCTTTGTGCAAAAGACTTATAATTCCCTTTCTCTGGGTTGGAGACAAACATCCCTTCTGAAAGCTATAGAGATAGGATTTCATTAATGGTTTCTTAATTTGGCTCCAGAATACTTTATAAAATTCCATTGGGATTCCATCTAATCCTGGAGCGGAACCATTTTTCATTTTCTTCAGAGCAGATAAAACCTCTGCATCAGTAATTTGTATTTCGCATTGCTCCCTCCCGACATCACATATCCGAGGTATTTGTAATTCCCTTATGAAATTATTGATTCGATTTAAAATTTGTTGTTCACTTTTTTCTTCCCGGTACAAATTTTCGTAAAACTGACAAATTTGGTCATTGATATCAGCAGCGTTATTTAAAACGCTACCACAATTGTTAATAAGTTTATGGATAATATTACTCTTCGATCTCACTTTTTCTAAACCTAAAAAGAACTTTGTGGACTTTTCACCTTCCTCAATCCATTTTATTCCTGCTCTAATCTGGGCACCTCTTGTCTCATCCATCTGAATTATTTCCAGATGTTTGAGCATAAATCTCTTTACTTTCAGGGTCTTGGGTGAGTTTTGTTTCTAGCATATTCAATGATTCGAACAGATCTGATTTTCTCTCCCTTTTTCCATTTTGTAGATGGCGACTATATTGTTGACTAGCTTCCTTTACATCAATTTTTATCATTTCCCATCTCAATTGGGGGTCCAAATCTTTATAAGTTTCTTCCGTGCGATGTATGGTGTCATTTATTAGGTTGACGTCGCTGAGGTCCTTAAACAGACTTGTATTCATTTTATATGAGGATGGCCCCCTATCAAACGACTGGAAGTTAAACGTAATTATTGAAGCTCTGTGATCTGAAAATCCAAAACTTTGTATATTAGTTTCCGATACAAAAGTGAGGAGGTTGTCACCCACAAAGACGTAATCTAGTCTTCTTGCAATGATCGGATTCCCTCGGCTCCAGGTATGGGTTCGATCTCCTGGATGTTGTTGCCTCCACACATCCGTTAGCGACAGTTCTTTTATATGTGTGTTTAGAAATTCAACGATATTATTCGGATGTTTCGCTCCTGAAACAATATCTAAGTTGTTGCACATAACGGTGTTAAAATCACCGAGGTATATAACATGAGTGGTATTTCCATTGTCGACATATTTTTCAATAAATATATTTTTCCCTTTCTATACATGGTCCATAAACATTTATTAAGTAGACCTCATTTTCATTTTCTATGTTCATGTTGGAGATTATCATTCTTTCGTTTTTGTATACAAGTTTTACCTGTTCATCTGCAATAGTTTTGCCGAACATGGTCATAATTCCTTTACTTCTGGTGGTCCCTACTGAATAATGAATCGTTCCTCCCCATTCCTTTTTAACTAATTCCATATCATCCTCGAGAAGGTGCGTTTCCTGCATTGCTATCGCTTCAAATTTTTCAATTTTCATGGTTCGAAAGAGTGCCTTTCGTTTTTTTTGTTGCCTCAAGCCCTGCACGTTAAGCGTGCATATTTTAGTTCTGGACATCATTTCCTTCGTTGGGTAGTTTGTGTTGCCTGTTTCTGTCAATGATTTGTTGTTGTTTTTTCCCTTTCCTTTTTTTGAGCATACTAACCTCAATAAGTTGAAGTAGGGTCGCACCTTATCTTTTGTCAGGGCGGCTCCGTCGTGTTTTTCAAAGGCGAATCTGGGACCCTCCTTTTCGTGCTCACTTCTTCCTTCCTCTCTCTCCCTCGGTTCTTTGTCCATTTTTGTTTTGTTCCCTTATATCAGTTTGTGCGTTCATAGGAGAGTTCGTGTTATTTTGCTGAGTCGTCTGTGGAGTGTCCTCCTCTTTGTCTTTGTTTATTGTTGCCTCCTCTTCACTTCCTCTTCTTTGTTTTTCTTTCCTGTTCACTGTTTTCTTTGTTTTCATTTCTTTGCTTTGTCCTTTCCGAGGATAATCAATTACCTCATCGTCCCTTCTCCGTTCTCGGTCTTTCTCTTCGGTCGCTTCTCTTTCAGCAAGATCTTCACTCTCCTCCTCATCCTCGGCATCTTCATAACTACTATCGTCGCTTTCTCTTGAGATGTCAATAGGTGATTTTGGTTTGCTACTTACCATCTCCGCGATTGTGTTCCCCAATGTCACGTCTTCCGTCTCTAGTCCATCATTTTCATTTCGCCTGTCTCTCTCTTCTTCCACTATCTTATCATCCTTGTCTGTTTCCCGGGGTCCATTTTCACATTCGTTTTTTCTGTGTCCCGGATTATGGCACAACAAGCACACTTCCTGTTTGGCATATAACTCATATGACCTGCAAGTAGTTAGATTGAATACGTTAGTCTTTATAGAAAGCTGTAGTTTCATTAGTTAGATTCAGTTGCCTTTGAATTGATATTTATATTTATAATTATATTTGTTACATTAATTCCTGTAATTAAACTGCCCTACAGTTCTGCTAAAAATCAAAGCAATTGATTTATTTAGTTTTTAGAGTGCAAGTATTTGCAGCTTCAAACTTAACCCTACAATATTTTGAAGTATGACCTGGTTTATTGCACCGATAACACCTAATGCTGTCATATATATTACGGCTGGGTTGCATTGGAGGTGCATTATATGGATTATTATAATATGCCCAAGGAGGTGGACATGGTGGGCTCTGATAATGGTAGCCCTCGTTAACGTCACGACGGGGTGGACCTGAATAGCGAATAAAATGTCCCCGAGTGGGAGGTCCAGCACGGCTTGGAAAACCGCGAGCTTTATTGGGCGGCGGTTCGGAATATGCACGCGGAGGCGGCGTCTGGCGATGAACTGGTCGAGAATTTCTTGTACCCATTGGCGCAGTTCCACCGACTCCGGCATAAAACGGTTCGCTAGTTTTGGCTTTAGCCAGCGAACGATTAGGGTGTGCGGACGCGTACTGTTCTACTAAGGACGTGATTTCCGCTAACGTCTTAGGTGCCCACTCTTTAATGTGGGAGACTAGTTCTGAATGGCACGCGTTAAATATTTGGTCCTTCAGAACGAGCTCATAAAGCCCTTTAAAATTACCGTCAGCGACACCAGCCAGCTGAATCCAGCGGTCTAAGTAGTGCTTTAGGCGGTCGACGTACGTTGAAAAATTTTCGGACGGATCTGGCTTACAACTCCGGAATCTTTGGTGAAAACCGTCCTCGGTGTGTTGAAAACGCTTTAAAAGAGCCTTTTTAAGGATGTCGTAATTTTTAGAATCCTCGATGTTGAGGCCATGGAATACTTCAAGTGCACGTCCCGTTAATAAATTTGCAAGGCACGAAGTCCATTCAGTTCTTTCCCATCCGGCGGCTACCGCGTGGAGCTCAAAACGATGAATATAAGAATCGATGTGGTCGACCTTATCATTATAGGTTGGAAGCTTTGGTTTTGCTTTAACATTATTCGTTGGAACACTTGGAGCCGCGGTCGGTTGGTTTCCTTGCAGCTCTAATTTCTTTAGGGCAATTTCGTGCTCTCGATGAGCCGCTTTGTCGGCTCTTTCTTCTTTTTCTCTTTGTCGTGCTCTTTCTTCTTTTTCTTTTTCTCGTTCGCGTTCCGCGGCCTTCTCGGCTCTTTCTTCTATTTCTCTTTGTCGTTCTCTTTCTTCTTTTTCTTTTTCTCGTTCGTGTTCCGCGGCCTTCTCGGCTCTTTCTTCTATTTCTCTTTGTCGTTCTCTTTCTTCTTTTTCTTTTTCTCGTTCGCGTTCCGCGGCCTTCTCGGCTCTATCTGCGGCACGCTCTTCTCTAGCTAGGTCTTCTTTTAGTCTACTCTCGCACCAAGAAGCCAGCTGGTCCTCGGGTATGCCTAACAGCTTCGCTGAATTTATATAGGAAGTGTAATCGGCCATTATGATTAGTTACACTCACAATAGGTCTCTACAGGAGATCTATTAATGTTATTGGACAGATATCCGGATAAATTCACGCAATAACCCGTCTGACAGTGTACTATGTTAACACTGTAGTATTTACGTTAATCCGATACGCGATAAAAAATATTTACTTATTTAACTCCGCGATTATTAATCCCTGAGGCAAATTGCACTCGTCGGGTCGACGTCCCTAGTAGACGACAAAATACAAACAATGTTCCTTCTTCAATGAAATCGCAGTGTCCTTACTGTTATCACTGCCGATGTAATATATAATTACACGTGAATCAACGAATATTAGATCGTTGATTAATATTTTTAGCTATTTTTCTATAGCTCTTGTATAATTGCAATTGCAAGGTAATTTTATTACCTGTAGTTCTTTTTAAAGAACAATAACTTCAGTAATTATATACTGGATATTCAAGGCAGGTGGACAACTGCACTTGAATGGGGAATCAATATTCCCAATATATAAATATATACTCGGGCGTATCAGCCTTATACGTCACAATAACCAGATAAACTCAATCAATGCGTCAATGTAGACACATGACTCACACAGGCATTATATTAAACAAAGGAATGTATAATTATAATGTACGTAAGGTGTAATAAAAAACAACAACACGAAACTAGACGCCAGACCAACAAGAAAAGACGGACAATAACAAACTCTACAGTCTGAACATATTTACAGATAGGATTAAGAAGAGGACAAGAGAGACGTCTTCCTAAAACAACGAGGAAGATGGAAACGCTACAATCTAAACAAAGTGTACAGATCCCTATCAAAGTCCGTTCTCGCGAATGCGACTTCCCACAGTTTCAATAACCACTGGTGTTGCGAGACCGCACAATCTGTCGTCGAGACGGCAGAGTTTGCGACCAAGCCACCACTTTGGCAGGGGGGACCCGCAAACATAAGAACGCCCTCGCCACCGCCCGTGAGTTCCTAAACACAGAGAAAAAGTAAAATCAGCCTGTAAAACAGAAGGAGGAACACTCAACTCCTTAACGCAGACAATATTAAGGATGGAATCACTTAACTCAAGGAACTGGTGGAGATTCCTTTAGCCTTTGCGTACACCACAGTCAGTACGTTTGTCTTTCTTCGTTCAGTTATGTTGAAGTCTCCTTGGCCTCGATCCTCGGGTCAATGGGAGAGCCGGAAATATGTGGAACAAATAATCAAAGAGAAAAACGATATTATAATCTAATCTAAATAAACTATAAATTAAACAATGTCGTGTAGTGTCCCCTCTAGTGTCGCGATGTGGGTTAGATGGGGATATTTCGACTGACACTCTTTCGAGGTCCGCTCCCACAATCGACAAACACACAAAAAAAAATACTTGCACTCTAAAAATTAAATAAATCAATTGCTTTGATTTTTAGCAGAACTGTAGGGCAGTTTAATTACAGGAATTAATGTAACAAATATAATTATAAATATAAATATCAATTCAAAGGCAACTGAATCTAACTAATGAAACTACAGCTTTCTATAAAGACTAACGTATTCAATCTAACTACTTGCAGGTCATATGAGTTATATGCCAAATAGAATCCGCGCACGTGGCGACGGATATAACAGTTTAAATTCTATTAATTCAATGAGACATGTTATGATATGGACATTTCCTCTAGACACGCCATGGAGAATGCTTGTACAACCATGCGTTGTCTGGCGGTAGCTCTGAAACTGTCTTCAAAAGTAAGTAGAACGGTTCACTTTCATCATTACACATTAGTATGGACTCTCACCATGAGGCCCTCACTGGGAGTGAGAGCGCTGGATGTAAACGCTGTGGGTTTATATCAAACCAAGTAGCTTAGGCTCTGGAGCTTTAAATCAGGCTCCTCACAATGGACTGCTCAACTGCGTCTCTATGTCTCTCATCTGGCTGAGGACTATCGCCGTCCACCTCGTAAATGGATTGTCTACATGTGGCCCAGAACTAAGTTCTGTATGGCCTTAAATACTGGACTGCATCTGCAGCTTACCGTCTAATTCCTGGATTGTGATTGGTGCAACCACTTCTAGCTCAGCTGCCGAACTGAGTTATTTTAAGTAACAGCCCTACGCAACGACCTTGGGTCGACATCAAAGGTCGAATCACTCAATACAATATAATGTAATTTTATAGCAATAAATTCTTAACATGTTCAAAACCCCGAGCTTTTACTCTGGATCACGGTATTTTCTGTACGTCAACAGAAGTCTCAATAACATTTAATTCCTACTCACCCCTTCCCTCTTTACTAAACCTAGTTCAAAACACGAGATATAAAAAGTGCTCAGCCATGCACACCTACGCTGTCCGTCTATCCTTCCCCACACCTTCTGTCTATCTATTATAAAAAAAAACTGTTCAAAACAAATTGTTTACGAGACCAAGTTATGCTGGCTCGCACAATAATTACGTTTGTAAAAATTACTCACTGCTCTCTCACAAAAATTTAGTCAGTGGAAACATTTATGAATTAAATCTATTCTTGACAGTGACAGCCACCAGCCAGTCACAACCGGAAGTCGATTATACCTTTTTCATTTGTTTTATACCCAGCGAAAGACGTTTCATCAGTCGTCTTTGCAACCTTGCGTTTGTCCATGTGCAACTTTAGTGATGTTCTCGCTGTTTCTCTAACCTGTGGGTCGTCATTGTTCAATACTGACACCCATACATACATACATACATACATACACACCCACATACTTCGAGAATTTTATTGACAATATGATTTTTCACATGCAATGAACAATCCAATTGCCTAATCATATATTCAACATAATATATCAGCTTACAAGCATACCAACAACTTAAATAGTGTAATACAATGAAACAGTATAATAGTAATATAGTGTATGGAGTAACCAACATGCATTGTAATGAGAATGCATAGTAGTAATATAGTGTATGGAATAACCAACATGCATTGCATTGATAAAAGCCTTTTGACTGATAAAAAACGAAGAAAAAAGGGAGTGAATGCACCACTGAAAGCTACTGTATATGACAAAATATTGTTAGAGATGAATTAGATTAAATGATATCTTTTCTTCCAGACCCTGTGTGACCCAATAATAGCACTGATACTCATGAATTTACAAAACTGGTTTATTTCACTGTTAGTGAAACCCAACAACTTCAAACCTGATGCTGACTTATTGTGCACTGTCCCCAGTGAACCCACAATAAAGACAATGATTTTACTTGTGTATCCCATATCATTGAAATGATTATGTAGTGGTAAATACTTCAGAAATTTTTCATTAAAACAAATATCAATAAACCTATCAAAGGGAACAGAGACTTCCACTATAAACACAATTTTCTCTTTCTCATCAATAATCAATATATCAGGTTTGTTGGGGATGTTGTTTTCAACATTGACACATTTGTTGGTACTGATAATGCACTGATCACTTGCAAGTTTTTTGTTGATATTTTCAAATAAAAAGTCTACAATTTTGTCGTGTCTCTCTGTGTAGAAACCTTTAAATCTCTGGCAACCATTAAGTATATGTGAGTTGGTGTCATAAGGCTGATTACACAAGGGACATGATCTTTGAAAGGACAGTGGGTAGTATTTGTTCATGTTTGCGTTTGTTTCTAACAATTGTAATCTCCCTTTCATAGCAAATTTAATGACATACATACATACATACATACATACATACATACATACATACATACATACACACATACATACATACATACATACATACATACATACATACATACATACATACCTACATACCTACATACCTACCTACATACATACGTACATACGTACATACGTACATATTCATCCATCCAATCATCTGACTTACAATATGTTCATGAAACAGGTTGTACTGGATTACATGTTACCAGTAGCAGATTTTTCTGACCTGACAATAGGACATCAGTCGCCTTTGCAACCTTGCGTTTGTCCATGTGCAACTTTAGTGATGTTCTCGCTGTTTCTCTAACCTGTGGGTCGTCATTGTTCAATACTGACACCCATACATACATATTTCAAGAACTTTATTGACTATATGATTTTACATGCAATGAATACATCCATTTACATAATCACATATTCAACCATCTTCAGCTGTACAACACACCAATATATTCCGTACAATAGACATTACATTTTGTACGTTATTTCAATCAGATTAAATTATACCTTCTTTTCCATACTCTTTGCGAACCTATAATTGCGCTAATGCTGATAAACTTGCACATGCTAGTTGACTGCCTATTGCTGAAACCTAGCATTTTTAACCCTGATGCGGCTTTGTTATGAACAGTCCCCAATGCTCCCACGATAATAACAATGATTCTACAGTGATAGCCCTTGTCATTCATATTATTATGCAATGATAGATATTTCAAAAACTTTTCACGAAAACATAAATCGATGAATTTGTCAAATGGAACAGCAATTTCTACAATAAAAGCATCTTTGTTCTTTTCATCTAATATGAGTATGTCAGGCTTGTTGGGGATGTTTTCGTCCACCTGAACACATTTGTTGGTTGTCACTACACATTTATCATTGGCTAATTTATTGGAGATGTGTTCATACAAATAATTTACAATTCTGTCATGCCTTTCTGAGTACATTCCTTTAAATTGTTGACATCCATTGAGAATATGTGAGTTTGTGTCATATGGATGGTTGCAAAGGGAACATGATCGAGGGAATGTCTCGGGGTAATATTTATTCATGTTAACATTTGTTTCAAGAAGTTGTAATCTCCCCTTCATTGTAAATTTTATGATATTGTCATTCAC
Source organism: Onchidella celtica (assembly GCA_963931925.1). NCBI lineage: Eukaryota > Metazoa > Mollusca > Gastropoda > Systellommatophora > Onchidiidae > Onchidella > Onchidella celtica. The sequence goes on from OZ007583.1 coordinate 24,350,344, forward strand.
ACTTGAGTTTTTCAGAACAGCACTGGATGATGAATGCATGCATTTCATGACACTGTTAAAAATTTGACCCTGTTGTTCCAAGTTACGCCAATAATCAATATCTTCTTTCATTCTTTGTTGTTTGAAATATTTTGATAGCGTGTGTACATTGCTGGTGGACATTAAAGTATTGTTGCTATCGTACATAGACAAAGTGAAAAGATCATTCTCTGCATCAAAATTTAAAGAAGATTTCAATTTTGTACACAATCTATTCATTTCCACAAAGTCGGAAGCCCCCCAGTTAACTTTGCTTTCCTTTTTCAGTATATTTTTCTCTGTCAACTCGAAGCCACCAAAATGATGTTGCGTTCTATCTTGTACCTCTTTAACTTTTCGCTTTGACATGTGTAAATGAAGCGCGTTGCGCGCTGTCTTTCGAACCTGCTCGTCGTCACAATTGAGCATAGCTAGTAAAAAGGTGACTCTTTTAACATAATACATTGTGGATGGTTTCAATATTCCCAGGCCACCCGTCTTCAAAGGGACAAAGACAAAAGAACGGGTCGATGACTGATTAAGTCCTAGTACATTTCTTACAAAATTGATAATACAATCCTCTAGGTGTTGCAAAACAGTATCTGGGATTGATAGGTTATTGAAATAAAAGATTAGAGCATACATACACACCCACATACATACATACATACATAATAGTTCGTCCATCAGGTATGATGATGACCTTAACAACACCAGAGGAATAAAGAACAGAAATTGTTGAGAATTTCAACACATGGACAATAAAGAGAACTAAAGGACACAGAGGACAGAATGGAAAGACTGTTCTTTCATGACTTATGGCTTCTCATGTGACTGATAAGTCCTATTTTTGCCCTGCAGACCCTTCCGCATAAATGACAAGAGTGCTCCGTTGGTTCAGTACCACTGGGCCTTTTCTTGCGCCGTTCTCTTTTTTTGATAGCCTGCTGGACTCTGTCAGCTTCCCATGCTTTGCTGCCTCTGGTAAGGGCCGCCCTCCAATTTTCACGATCAAGTGAGAGCTTTTCCCACTCACTCACATCAATGGCAAAGGCCTTCAGTGATTGCTTGAGAGTGTCTTTGTAACGTCTCTTTGGGGCCCCAACATTCCTCGTTCCATTGGAGAGCTCAGAGAAGAAGATTTGCTTAGGGAGTCTGGAGTCGGGCATTCTGACAACATGTCCTGCCCAACGTAGCTGAATTTTTTTCAGGTGGCAGAAGATGCTCAATTCCTTGGCACGATTGAGGACCTCAGTGTCTGGAATTTTATCCTGCCATTTGATCCTTAGGATCTTTCTAAGGCAGGCCAGATGAAAGTGATTTAGCTTTCTGGCATGCGATTGGTACACTGTCCAGGTTTCAGCCCCATAGAGTAGGGTGGGAAGGACCACAGCATTGTACACTTTCAGCTTAGTGTCTGTGCGAATGCCGGCGACATCCCATACTCTCTTTCGAAGCCTGCCAAATGCAGAGCTGGCTTTGCTGATTCTTGAGAGAATTTCAGTATCAACACGAGCCGCGGAAGACAGTGTACTGCCAAGATAGGTGAAGTTCTCCGACACCTTCAGAAGACTGTCATGGACTTTGATATTTGGGGTCACAGGATACTCGTCGTCTGGAGTAGGCTGATGGAGCACTTCCGTCTTCTTTGTGCTTATTGTGAGGCCAAAGTTGTCACAGGCACTAGAGAACTTATCAACACAGTTTTGCATGCTATCCTCATCGTGTGCCAGAAGTGCACAATCATCAGCAAATAGTAGGTCACAGACTTGAGTACTTTTGGTTTTGGTTTTTGCCTGAAGTCTCCTGAGGTTGAATAGACTGCCATCAGTTCGGTACTTGATGCTTACCCCTTGAGGAGGAGAGCTAAAGGCTTCTTGTAGCATTGCAGAGAACATGATGCTGAACAGAGTTGGGGCTAAGACACAACCCTGTTTTACCCCATTTATGACAGCAAAGGGCTCTGAAACACTGCCGTTGCTTTTGACTGCAGCTTGCATGCCATCATGAAACTGGCGCACTATTGTGATGAATTCGGGTGGACACCCAAACTTCGCCAAGATTTTCCAGAGGCCTTCACGACACACTGTGTCAAATGCTTTTGTGAGGTCAACAAATGTGATATACAGCGCTTTATTTTGTTCCATGCATTTTTCCTGAATCTGTCTGGCAGCAAAAATCATATCCGCCGTTCCCCTCTCTTTACGAAAGCGGGAAGCAAGTCATTTGACGAGAGGTGATCAAGAAGGCGATTCAGAAGCATTCTTGCCAATATTTTGCCAGCAATTGAAAGTAGAGAGATTCCCCGATGGTTGTCACAGACTTGGCTGTCCCCTTTGTTTTTGTACAGATGGATGATTGAAGCATCTTTGAAGTCCTGTGGCCGCTTCCCTGCTTTCAACATATGATTGAACAACTCGGTCAACCTTTCAATAAGTGTAACAGCTGAGGTTGTTCTAGCACGTTATAGTAGGGGGGAGTTAGTTGATCTAACTACAACCCTTTAGAAAACGAAACTATTACAGCTGTAAAATAAATAAACACGAGATCCGACGATAGATTAAATAATACTAAAGTTTAATAACTGTATAGTGAACAATAAATTACTAGGAAGACGCCAGCGAAACTAAATATCTACGCCACACAAAAGGAAACTCACTTACTCACCGCCCAACCACTCACACAGGTCTATATATATAAACATTTCTATAGAAAGTTCCCGAAATAAACGTTACCTTTGCCCTCGCACAAACTAACCAATCACGCATCAATACGTCATCAGGTTACATCACCCAAGGCCAAATCTGGCGTAAACATTCGTTTCCACAACGTTATCGAATATTCGGGAACATACTAATATTTACTGAACGAGTCAAAACACCTGACAACAAGCGAGCGAGAAAAAAAACTACTCACTAGAGAAGAAGGTCAGGTCACGGAGTACAGTCAACAATAAAATGAAAAAAGTAGTGGACACATGCTCAGCCACCAGCACAACAACAAAACCGGGGGAGGGCAAGGGGTAGCCCGCAGATGCTACACAACTCCCCAATTTAAGTTGAATATCTTTCAACTCCAAAACATTATACAGCGTCTGCACTATCGTGAAATAATCTTATAGCACTCCCAATCTCACAAAGGTAGTTGCTAATTCTATTACAATTAATAACAATTTCAGTGTCTTCCCGAATGTCATCACAAATACAATACAATGCAGTGTACTTTGCATCACTAATACCATAACTAATACAATACCATCATTGCTTCCCACTAGTAAACAGTAGGCCTACTAGCCAAAATAACACAACGCCACCACTGTGGTGAAACAATGGTCAATGATATTATTGCAAATCATATAAGGTGAAACGATGGCCCATCGTTTACACAATGCTTCGTGCACGAATCATAGCATATAACTTGTTGTACATAACATGGTCATCTCCAAAATGTATAACTCATACGTACAATGGCAAAAATACCAATACATACCGACCACTGATTAGGGTCTTTCTTCATCATATTAGGTCAAAATAAGTTACAACATTGCAATATAACACAAACACTGCTTGCTCGCAGTCCCCATTTGGGTTACATTTTCCAAAAATTACACCAAGTTCCATTGGTAACAAATATGACATAGCATAAAATCAAAATGTGACTAACACATCATGACTCTCTATCAGCCATCAATTCAGTATTTAATCACAGATGAACTATGTCCCCAATTACAGTACAATACTGCCGTCCTAGAAATTCATCCAGTAGGCAAAAGTATGGGTTACAATGCATTTCACTGATAGTGTACTACTTTAAAATACCCTGCTCAGGAAATCGGCACAGACATTTTCTCTGCCTTTTACGTAGTGAATCCTGAATCGATAAGACTGTAAAAATAAACTCCATCGTAATAACTTTGGACTGTCAAACTTGGCAGAGTTCAAAAACTCTAATGACCGATGGTCAGTTTGGAGCACAAACTCCTTTCCATACAAATACAAAGTAAACTTTTTTACAGCCCAAACAATAGCTAAACATTCTCGCTCTGAGACCGAATATTTTGTCTCACGAGGCAATAGCTTACGACTAGCATATGCCACAGGGTACAACTTTCCCTCGTGTTCCTGCATAAGACTAGCGCCTAATCCGCGATCTGATGCATCAGTTGCTAAGACAAACTCTTTGGAAAAATCTGGCAAACATAACACGGGTTTGGAGATAATGACATTCTTCAAAGAGGTGTACGCTTTCTCCTGCGTTTCATCCCACTGAACTATATTGGGCTGACCCTTTCTAAGTAAATCAGACAATGGTGATGCAATCGCTGAAAAGTTAGGAATAAATTCATGGTAATATCCCACTAATCCTAAGAATGCTTTCACTTCCTTCTTAGTGGTGGGTCTGGGTGCGTCTCGTACCTTACATACATTCTCTTCTGACAGGCCAATCATACCTTCTCCCACTAAGTGTCCAACAAAGTCTACTTCAGACGTTCCAATCAGACACTTCGATGGTCTTGCAGTTAATCCAGCTTGGTCCATCCTCTGCAGTAAGTCCTTGAGAGTCTTCACATGCTCGTCGAATGTCTCTGTATGAATCAGCAGGTCGTCCACATATGCTGTCACATTGTTCATTCCACGGATCAATGGCTTTACGATCCTGTTCAGCGTGGCTCCTGAGTTCATCATCCCAAAAGGCATCCGAATGAATTCATAGTGCTCGCCCATGGTGACGAACGCCGTCTTGGGAATGTCTTGCTCTCGAACTTTCACTTGCCAGTATCCCTTGCTCAGGTCAATCCGAGAGAATAATTTTCCTCTCGAGAGACTCTGAAACACTTCTGATGGCGCTGCTGTCGGATGAGGGTCGAATACTGTGATCTTGTTTAACCTCCTGTAGTCGATGCAGACTCGGTTGGATCCGTCCTTCTTCTTGACGACAACAATAGGTGAAGCATAAGCTGATGAGCTCCTTCGAATGATGCCCAGCCGTTCCATGGTGCTAAGCTCCTCCTTCAATGAGTCGCGCATAGCGTAGGGCACCGGGTATGGTCGTTGACGAACTGGTACCTCTGTCGTCAGGTCGATGCGATGTTCACCCAACTGGCAGCATCCAGGAAGATTGGTGAAGACGTGCTGGTAATTCTTCACCACATTGCAGAGTTCTTGACGTTGTTCCGATGTCAGTTGCGTTCCATACTGGACATCTCTGTAGCCTTCATTCTGGTTCCAGCTTCCTAGGTCGGCAAGGTCCTCCGTCGTTCCACCGTTGTCGCCTTCCAGGTCGCAGTCCTCGATGACTGTCATGCTAGCTGACTCCACGGGTTGACTCTTGTCTATCAGGTCGTCCTCTGCCAGTACAGTCTCAGCACTATCACCGCCGCCGTCCTTTATGGCGTTGACATGTTCAGGCGTGGTATCTCTCCTACTGTTGTCCATCCCACACATCTCAGTCACAATAGGTCTCGGTTCCATTGCCACTGCTGCTGCTTTTGACGTCCTTGGAATGTATCTCTTGAGGAGGTTGGCGTGCAAGGTCTTTTCTTTTGCACCCATCTTGACTCTATAGTCGTTGACACCGACAACTGAGACTACCTTATATGGTCCCTTCCATTGGACTAGGAGCTTGTTAGTGTTCGTCGGCAGTAGCACCAACACTTCATCTCCGGGGCGGAACTTCCTCTCTCGCGCCTTCCGGTCGTAGTAGGTCTTCTGTCTACCTTGAGCCTTGGAGGGTTCTTCCGTCGCTAACTTCCATGTGTCCTCCAGCCTCTCACGTAGTTCCATGACGTACTGGTAACTGGTCTTCGTTTCCGGCTCCTCTACGTCCTTGGTCCATAGTTGTCGTAAGATGTGCATGGGTCTTCTCACAGTTCTCCCATACAGCAACTCGAATGGGGCAAACTTGGTCGACTCTTGGGGAACTTCACGATATGCGAAGAGCAGCGGGTTGATGTATCTGTGCCACTGCTTGAGTTGCTCTGCGCACAGTCGCCTTAATGTTTTCTTCAGTGTGCCGTTGAATCGCTCCACCAACCCGTTGCACATAGGGTGGTAGACTGTAGTGGTCGACTGTTGAATTCCCAGTAGTCTATTCGTTTCCTTCATGACATCTGACATAAACTGGGTCCCTTGGTCCGACAAGATCTCTTCGGGCACACCCAAACGGCTGTAGATGTTCACTAAGGCTTCTGCTACCGTTTCTGCGTCGATCTTCTTCAAGGGTGTGGCTTCGGGGTAACGAGTAGCGTAGTCTATGTACACCAGGATATACCGATGTCCACCTTCACTTGGGGGGTCGATCGGTCCTACTAAGTCCACGGCCACTCGCCTAAATGGTACGTCCACTACTGGCATACTCTGCAGGTGCACCTTTGGGGTCGCTCCTTTGTTCACCGTCCTCTGGCATATGTCGCATGAGCGGCAGTATCTCGCGACGTCACCTTATAACCGTCGCCTGTCTCAGGTCCTTGTAGATCCGGTACAGTACTCCTCCATGTTTCTCAAAATGAACAGATTTATTGCCTCTATTAGTTGGGATCTTCTTCTGCTCTAACTTCCTAATGACTTCGTCTTCTTCTTGGAGTCGGATAAGTTCCTCTCTATCCACTCCCGCGTGCCGTTCTGCCCTCGGCACCTTCAGCGACGTAGACCGGTCCTTCCTCTTCTCCTGGGCCCTCGTGGTCACCGCTCCTACCATCACCTCAGTATCAGGGTCGTACGGATCCTTCGCTCCGTCCACGTTCCCGACTACTAGGTCGCAGATGGTCTCCGGGAGACACAGCGCCGTCACTTTGCCCGTCAGGTAAGGCGTCTTCACGTCGATAACGGCTTCCTCCGCCGCTAGCAAGGAGTTATCGATCCTCGCGATAAGTTTCTTCCCACCGGTGAGCTGTTCGTCGTCCACCAGTGCTCGCCGCACCACTACACCTTCACAGCCGGTATCTCTTAGGACATTTACCGCTCGATTTCCAATCAAGCCCTTCATCACCGGTAACTTCAGCTTCTCCACGGTCCTTCCGTCACTGCATCCTCCGCACGTAACAGGCACCGCTAACTGTAGCTTCCCGTCCTTCATTACCGCTTGAACGTTGATGCTGGTGTCAGCCGTCGTCACATCTTGTCTTGACGACTCGTCCGCCGCTATAACTACGGCCGCCGCCGCCTTGTTCGGCTTGCCTCGTCCCATTTCCTTCTGGGCTGGACACATTCTCCGAACGTGGCCTGGCTTTCCACAAAGGTAACATTTCAACTCACCTTTGTCGTTTAACTTTGCACGACACTCCGTCGCCTTGTGTCCCGGCCTCTGGCACCTATGGCAGACCTGTGGGCTTCTGTCTCCGTTGGGCCTCTGTCGCACTGGCCGGCTCTGCAGTCTGGCGCTCCCGCTGAGCGTCCGGTTCCTCGCTACCAGGTACGCCTCCGCTGAATCTGCGATGTCCTGTAGCGTCTTTGGTTTCCTCTCCCTCACATGGGTTGCAAGGTCTGGTGGGCAGGCATCCATGAATTGCTCTCTGACGAACAGATCTCTCACTCCTTCGTAGGTCTCCTCCGTCTTCGACAGCTTTATCCACCTCTCTAGATAGGTCTTGATCCTGGTCAAGAACATTCCAACATCTTCTCCATCTTCAGGCTTACCTTGTCTGAACATGAGTCTGTATCCGTCCTCTGACAGGTTGTACCTCTTCTGCAACGCTTCCTTGACCTTGTCGTAGTCCTTGGCTTCGTCGATCGGTAGTCTGCAGAAGCACTCCAAAGCTCTCCCGGTCAGCAGGGCAGACAATGATGTCGTCCAGGTGGATCTGGGCCATTCAGCTGTCTCGGCAAACCTCTCAAACCGCAGCAACCAGCTATCCAGATCGTCCTTCTTGTCCTGAAATGCAGGTAGCTTGGGTCTCTTGGAACTGGCGTGGTCGTCGGTCTTCTGCGCTGAGTCGTTGCCTCCACGTTGCTGGCGCATCCTCTCTATCTCCAACTCGTGGTTCATCTTTTCCCTTTCCAGCTGTCGTTCAGCCTCCTTCTCTTGCCGTTCAGCCTCCTTCTCTTGTCGTTCAGCCTCCTTCTCTTGTCGTTCAGCCTCCTTCTCATGAGCCTGTCGTTCAGCCTCCTTCTCCTGTCGTTGAGCCTCCAGCTGTCTTTCTCTTTCTAGGCCTTCACGGAGGTAGTCCCGTCTCTCCTGCCCAGTGAGCTCCATAGCGTCCGCTTCCTGGCTAAGCCTTCCAATAACCTCCGACATGTTGTAGATAGCTTGTCGATGATATTCTACAATAAACTATGTAAATAAATCTAGTAATTTTGATCTGGTCCGCTCGAATATGGTCGGATCCCGGACGAGCCCCCAATATGTAACAGCTGAGGTTGTTCTAGCACGTTATAGTAGGGGGGAGTTAGTTGATCTAACTACAACCCTTTAGAAAACGAAACTATTACAGCTGTAAAATAAATAAACACGAGATCCGACGATAGATTAAATAATACTAAAGTTTAATAACTGTATAGTGAACAATAAATTACTAGGAAGACGCCAGCGAAACTAAATATCTACGCCACACAAAAGGAAACTCACTTACTCACCGCCCAACCACTCACACAGGTCTATATATATAAACATTTCTATAGAAAGTTCCCGAAATAAACGTTACCTTTGCCCTCGCACAAACTAACCAATCACGCATCAATACGTCATCAGGTTACATTACCCAAGGCCAAATCTGGCGTAAACATTCGTTTCCACAACGTTATCGAATATTCGGGAACATACTAATATTTACTGAACGAGTCAAAACACCTGACAACAAGCGAGCGAGAAAAAAAACTACTCACTAGAGAAGAAGGTCAGGTCACGGAGTACAGTCAACAATAAAATGAAAAAAGTAGTGGACACATGCTCAGCCACCAGCACAACAACAAAACCGGGGGAGGGCAAGGGGTAGCCCGCAGATGCTACAATAAGCTTTTCTCCACCGAAGGCATACACCTCAGCAGGAATTGAATCCACGCCTGGTGATTTGTTAAAGGACATCTGATTTGTGGCAGTTCGGGTCTCATTTGCTGTGAATGGCTTGGCAAGAGCTGCATTAATAGGAGTCTGAGGGAGGCGGTCAATGGACTCAGTATTTATATTTGATGGCCGATTTAGCACACCCCCGAAATGTTCTGCCCAACGCTGAATTATGGCATTCAAATTCAACAATGCGTGTTGAACCATCTGACGCAAGAAGTGGCGTAGTGCCAGAGCGGGATGGTCCAAACACAGCTCGGAGGCTCTCAAAGAACTTTCTAGTGTTGTTTGTGTCGGCATATTTCTGAGTTTCTCTTACTCGCTCTTCAAGCCAGTCATTTTTCATTTTCCTCAGCTTCTTCTGGAGTACACCCTTACATGCACGCAGTGCATCAGCTTTTGCTGTGGAAGAGGGGTCACTGCAGTGAGCTTGGATGAGACTATTTTTTTCTTTGATGAGCACTTTGATTTCATTATCATTATCATTGAACCAGTCCTGGTGCTTGCGGACAGGAAAACCAACTGTGCTGCTGGCGCAAGAGTGTACAGTCGTATTTAGGTCAGTCCAGCTCTGTTCAATGTTCTCAGGGTCAAAAGTCACGCAATCCAATTTTGAGGAGAGTTCTGATGAGAGCTCGCTCTGTTTCTCAGCTGAGCAGAGTTTTGAAACATTTAGGCGTTTAGGTGGCGCTTTCCCTTGAGGGCGTCTATTGCGCCTCAATGTTAGCCTGAGCTTCCAAACAATGAGTCTGTGGTCAGTTCCACACTCGGCACCACACATCGCCTTTGTTACAAGGACATCCTTTCTGTCAGTCTTCCTCACAATGACATAGTCTATGAGATGCCAATGCTTTGAGCGGGGATGCATCCATGACGTTCTGTTTCTCACGGGGAGACTAAAATTTGTGATGGTAATGAACAGGCCAAATTCAGCGCACAAAGTAAGTAAGCGCAACCCATTGTTATTGCATGAACCAACTCCATGAGGGCCCAAAACATTTGACCACGCTGAGATTTGGGAGCCAACCCTAGCATTGAAGTCCCCCAAGAGAATCAGCTTATCAGCTGCCGGGACAGAGCATATGACAGATTCTAGATCAGAATAGAACTTGTCTTTGGCTTCATCTGGGTTTGTCATGGTGGGCGCATATGCGCTAATGAGGGTGGCTGACTGGCTTTTCCCAACTGGGATCCTGAGTGTCATTAGCCTGTCATTTATTTCAATTGGCATGGACTGCAAGTTTCTGACAAGGTCATTTTTAATTGCAAACCAACACCATGCTGTCTCGGTTCGACTGCACCCTTGCCTTTCCAGAAGAAGGTGTATCCACCACTGAGCTCTTTGAGTTGGCCACTATCAGGGAGTCTGGTCTCACTGAGTGCCACTATGTCCAGGTTGTACCTGCTGAGCTCAATGGCAATAAGTGCAGTGCGTCTTTCCGGGTTGTTTGATTGTCCTGTAGTGTGCGTATATTCCAGGCTCCTAGCCTGAGTAAGCTGAATTTCTTTTTGTTTCGACCGCAAAAAGGGATCCCCACTGGTCGCGGTATACCAGTCAGGGTGATGTGAAGTGGGCTTTCTTTAGGGCACCTTTTCTAGCCCCTTCCTCAGTTGAGGTGAGCAGTGCTATCCTTAAATAAGGCTGCTCAGCTACTGTGGGTGCTGCCTCCCCACGCCTCCACTTCAATGGACGATGAAGCGACCATAGCCCACAGCCACCAACATGTAGGTCTGTGCTAACAGCTTCCAGTCTATCCAAACCTGCTGCCACCGCACTCGCCCATCGCCGTTCAAATTTTGAGAGGAAAGAAGACGAGACAAAGATGAAAGAAGACGAGGTGAGTGTTAAGACTGGCGCAAAGAATTTGTTTTTAGTGAGAAAGAGCTGCGCAAACATCAGACTCACTCTCTCGCCTGGACACAACTTATCCAAGTGGCAAGACAGGGTCAAGACGACTGGAAATGTATCCAGGTGCAGGAGGATGCCAGAGGGACAGTCATATTGCCTGACCGGCTGCCTGTAGGCTACTCCACAGCCTCGCAGTCCCAACTGACTAGGGTGAAAGACCCAAACCAAAGAACACCAATACTGGTGGATGCTCTGTGTCACGATATCCAGGCCAGAGTGACGGTATATTGCCATCTGCCCTCTCAATCAACCACTGGCCTGCTGCCGCCAGCTTCGAAGCTGCGTCCGGGAAGTTTGCTCAATTCTTCGTCTGTGATTTAGACAAACAAGCCTATGACCACACCGCTACCGGGGGCCAATATGAAGGACTCAAGTACTGAGGGTCACATTGTGCCCTAGCATGTGGCCGTTGGGTTAGATGAAACCTCCTCCGCCCTGGCCGTTTGCACCGACAGGTGCACGCCCACTGATACCATGCTAGCGTACCAGTTCATGAAACAGGTTGTACTGGATTACATGTTACCAGTAGCAGATTTTTCTGACCTGACAATAGGACATCGGTCGTCTTTGCAACCTTGCGTTTGTCCATGTGCAACTTTAGTGATGTTCTCGCTGTTTCTCTAACCTGTGGGTCGCCATTGTTCAATACTGACACCCATACATACATACATACATACATACACACCCACATACATACATACATACATACATACATACATACATACATACATACATACATACATACATACATACATACCTACATACCTACATACCTACCTACATACCTACCTACATACATACATACATAAATACATACATACATACATACATACATACATACATACATACATACATGCGTACATACGTACATACGTACATACGTACATATTCGTCCATCCAATCATCTGACTTACAATATGTCTCTCTATCTGTGACAGTTGTCTATAACATATACATACATAAATCTTTTATTACATAATTATTACAATTTTTTTACGTTCTCTAGATAAGATCTCTCATGCTAATTCTACCTGCAGGCATCAGAACCTGTGAACGGCACCTCAGCACTACCAGACAACGAAAATTATACTCGTGCATCAGATACAACTCGAAATATCGCCTCGAAAGATGAAACCGTGTTGAAAGTCACTGTGCCTGTAGTAATAATTTTGCTTGCTATTATTATTATTATTATTATTATTGGGATCGCTGTGGTTTTTTATCGACGCGGTTACTGTTGTATTTGTGGACAGACCGATCCCGAACAAAATAATGAAAATGTCCCTCTCAGAGTGACAAACACCAATGATGTTAACGTAAACATAGAAGAATAATCATCATAATAAGACGGACATAAGCAGACCCTTCGGAAAAACAGCTATGTAAATCAAGGATCCACAGACTTTTGCAAAATTAAGATATTTAATCATGCCCCCAAAGATGTCAAAATTAAGAAAATGAACTGTCTCAAAAGAAAGTAGAAGAAAAGAATAAATAGTGCATCAGAGAAGTAAAATAACATAGACGAGAGCTTGTCGAACGGTAAAACCATCGTCATTATCATTAGTAAATAATACCGTTTTTGATATCCTTACGCCGTAATAGATTCAATCCTTGAGATTCTGAAACATCATCAGGATATCTGAGTAAACCTAGCATTGTTGTTCCTTGTCCTGGGTAATTTGATATTCCGTTACTCGTCCAGATAAGTCATACCTTATAAATTGAAACAAATGCATTATACCATTATTACCTAAAGTTACATTGTCATCAACTGCTTATTCTGTTCCGACTATTTTTGTAAGAGTACCTTCAACTATTGTATAGCTTTCACTGGGATGAGTAAAAATATCTTGCAGTCTAATAGCTGTTCTAATTTCTCCCGTATAGTTTAAATTTGTACGGGCAGCAGAGGTATATTCATGATGTTCATATTTTTCAGTACTTTCACCAGTTTGAAACTCTTCACCAATTTTCAAAATGTTTTCCATTTTTAGTGATAAAATAAGTATTTAATTTGGAAATAAGTAACAGGTGCTAAACTTCTAACGTGATAATGTTCATGTATATAATTATTGGTTCAACGTTTCTGTGTCTTTATGTATGTTGTTACGATGTTGCTATCCTAAATGTTACGGATTTGGGGGGAATCCGTCTACTTAAGGTTTCGACTGCATTTAAATCGAGAGGTATCTAAACTTTCGTACCATGCCACACACTAAGAACAATCTGAATAAGTTTCATAAACAGACCTGCAGGGCCACAAATTTAATTACATTAATTACCCTAACAATTTTGTCTAGATCTATTATATAGTAAAGACAACATCAGGAGCATCAAATCCAAATTCAATAATACTTCACTAGAATTCTACTCTATATTCCTATAATATCATTATACTTCTGACTCACTAACAATCTAAGTACTAATTATATATATCTCAGATCTGGTCTGCCTACTATATATCAATCAATACACTAATATGGTCTCTGGCGACAATGTCATCTCAGCCATTTGTGCCTAACGCTTATAATAATCGAGCCCGTCAATACAAACTGACGTAGTTAAGTCTAGAGATCTACTCTAGGATGGGCTGGCAATGCCCAGCCTCATCCAGACAAATCAATCACAATTCACAGATGTGTATGCCATACATTCATACTAGTTGCAAGTCTATATATATCTTTATCTTGCATTCTTGGGTAGCACTCCTAGTATATGCGGCAATCCTGTCCTACTGGATAACTTATGTTCAGCTCCTCGTTCATGGTTGAGTCATCAATAGACAAACACTTACGATTAGTCCCTGGTGTTAGAGACCAGGGAACGATGGACAATAGCGGTGGGCATATCTCATTCAGGCATATGGATTCATCTCAGATGTCTATAGTGGACTAGACATGAAGTCGTACAACGCTTTTATGATTCTTCAGGCAGAATCGTGCCGACGCCTGCACAGATTGGAGTTTTCTGTATGGAGTCCAGGATATATGTCTGGGCAGACTTTTATACAGTCTAGCCACCTGCAACTACCGTCCAAATCCCTAGATTTCATTGGTGCGGTCAGCTCCGAGCTGAGCTCGCAGTATAATTTATTCTATTGTATAAGTCGGTTACGGCCTTGCACTAATACAGACAAGGTCAATTTAAAATGTCAAAACAACTACTGAAATCTTTAAACCCTCGTGCTTTCTACATTTTATGCACGAATTTCTGAACGCGACTAAGCGTCTTAAACTATCTATCCTTATTCGCCCCTTCTCTTCCCTTCTAAGTGTTCATCAAAATCACGGGGTCGAGAACGGCTCTGTCACTCCTAGCTATACATTTATTCTATCTCGCCCCACTTTCTTTCCATCTCTAAAACAAAAGCGTTTCAAACAAACTGTTCACGAGAACAGCTCAAGGACAAATTACGCTGGTTAGAATTAACAAGTCGTGAAAATTTACTCACTGAACTCGTGACCTAGCACGGCATTTATGGACTTAATCTGTTCTTGACATATCTCAATAAGACGTAATTTATCTTTCTCAGATTTTGCAATCAGACTAAATTTTTTATTTTCTACATTCACGTTTACAGCACAGCCTTGAAACTTGAATGAATAGAGGATTACTTAACCCTCTAAAGCCTGGTGTTTTGCATTTGGAATACATCACTAAGCGTTCATTGCTTTATATCGATTATTAAGACGTATCCGTAAATAATTTTTCTCAATAAAATGCATACAATTTGGGCTTCTTTTTTCTATTTGAAATCTTTTGTTTTGTTTGTTTCTTGTAAATTGTAGAAATATTGGACTTAACAAACTATGTGTGACTTAGTAGAACCAGCTGCTTAGTTCAATTCAGGCAAATCTATATTAAAGGAAAAAAAACAACCTCTCTGTGTTGAATAGGCTCGAAAAATAATGAACGGATCTTTCTGAAATTTGATCGTGAAGAAGTAAAATCCAGTGTGAGGGTGGGGAGGGGGAGGGGGGTTGTTTGTGGCTATTTAAGAGAGCATACTATTAGATGTGAGGGAGGAATAATCAACAAAATGCACCATGCAACAGGCTTTAGGTGACATGTTACGAATGTTATACTTGCATCCTTTTCGACATGCAATATCCGGTTCTGACTGAAGGTGTGCCTCAAGTCTGGAGAGGATAGCAAGACAGAGTGATTATGTGAATTCGTTATGTTAATACATGTAGCAGTGTGTTTTATTCAGTCCCACTACACCATTTAAGTCCTGTTCATATGAATGGGTTTCATACCAGGTGACTGCAGAATTTCATCATAATAAACAAATACATGTTATTTGGCACTCAAACTAGACACACTCTTTTATGACAGAACGTGATGAAAAGGGAACCGATCCAATAGGAAAAGACATCAAAATTGTCAAGGGAAAGCGTGTAATTTTATTGTACAGTATGAATGCAGAATATTTTAGCTGTTTTAAAGATCAGTGATTTACCTAAGCTAATCTGTCTTGTGTACATGCCACCAGCATGGTCACTGAAAAGTACCCGACTCTGTATCTGATGTATTCTGATATTTGTAACCAAGACAACGTACCTTTAGCATTTCATGTTGTGAAACACATGATGCATGAGGACTTTAAAACAGCTTCATTCATGCATTGTTTAAGTTATCAGTGTCTCCTGCATTAAGATATCATTTATACTTAATGAATAGTACATAAAACATCTATTTGGTGTTTTGAGTAAAAATGATTCATTTAAGAAAGCTGGTATACAACTGGCTTCATAATCACTGCTTGTGTCAGTTCACTTCATACTCAATAGAATGAGTTGTCCCAGTTGAAATATGGGAAAAATAGTAAATTTGGTCCTAATAAAATCTAGTGGCATTTTCAGTGTGATACATGGGTAAGAAAGACAATGTATAGCTATGGAATACAAGCGACAATTCAGTCTCTATATTGTATGTATTATTGTAGAAAACAAATTGCAATTTGAAAGATATTGTCGCAGATCCAAGACCCTCAGATTTATCAGATTTTAAGTAGATGTTCCAGTATGTTATTTAATATTTAGTTCTGCACAAAAAAAGGTCTGCTCTTTTAATAGGGATAACTCTCTCCATACAGTAGTCTGGGCAGAATAATTGGAGGAGTGTCGTCTGACTCGTTTTGATATGAGTTTCAAAACCCATGTTGAGTTTCAAAATTTTCATCAATTATAGTAGCAACAGTCATTTTGTTTCCCATTATTTGTGCATGTAATTTTATATAGAGACAGCAATAATCTTGAAAACTATCCCTTTTCCATATCATGTAGAAACAACTAACCCTGATTTTGTTTTTGTTTGTTTTTTTTTGTTATTGTTTTTTTGGGGGGAGGCTGGGGGGGGGGGGGGAAGCATGGGTTCCGAAACGCCCTTGCAACTTAAAAATTCCGATACCTTTTAAGCCATTCAGTATTTAACATATCGGACTACAATTCAGTCCGTTCTCTGTGCAATTCATGTGGCTTCCGTGTCTGTTTAAAATATTAAACCATTTGTTCATGTTCTGTCCACATAATTATTTTTGTAAGCTTAGTCACTGTCCAGTTAATAGTTTGGCACTCGCTGGCAGATGAAATTAACATGTCCACTTTTAAGTTTAGATTAATTGAGTTTATTGAAAAAGAGTTTTATTTCCATAGATCATTAGAAGCTTTTGATGACAGTCTAAATCTGGTGTTCACTGTGGTGAATGAAAACAGAATGACTGATGTCTTTACTCAGCCTGTAACAGGAAAGTCATTACTGATTTTCTGACGAGATGGTTAGGTGACCAAATTGCAAAGGCTGCTGTTGAAAGTAAAAATGTTAAAGGCCATTAATTAAAATTTTAGAATTGGATTTTGTGTGATATTTTAATAATGATCAATTCAAATCAATTTCTCTTTTTCATATGTCAGAAGTATGAGTATTCCAGGTTCTCATAATGAAAATCACACTTAACCATTATCATCATTCATGTTAACAAACATTACACCACTCAGTGTCAAAGTGCACCATCCTGAAACAAAGGT
The DNA here is from genome assembly GCA_963931925.1 of Onchidella celtica. Taxonomy (NCBI): domain Eukaryota; kingdom Metazoa; phylum Mollusca; class Gastropoda; order Systellommatophora; family Onchidiidae; genus Onchidella; species Onchidella celtica. The sequence continues at coordinate 24,367,300 of OZ007583.1, forward strand.
GTGAAATAGTTGGTTAGGAATATACGGGGATAACTCAGTACGTCACATCATACGCATTTTATTCAGAGTATTCAAGATGTTATTGTTAAGCCACAAGTTTAACTGAATCATAATCCTAATGCATTTTTAACCAGAGCTGCCCAGCAACACCATACACCAAAAGTGCCTGCAGTACTGTTTCAGCACCTTTACATGTATGCGTTTGAAGCCAAAAAGTGTTTGCATGCATGTACCAATTTTCTTTGTTTGACACAGGTTTTTTCATAATTATTCTTCCTTGTTTGTATGCGTGTGTGTGTTTTTAAATATTTTTTATAAAACAAAGAGGAATCCTAGTTCGAAAACTAATGTTTAGGAATGTTACACCGTATTGATCCTGAGAATGTGCATTGTTAGCGGATATGATTTCAAGACATGGGATGCAATTCTCACAAGGAAAAGAGGGAAAACTCGGACTTCCATTGCGGCAACTCTAGTGGAAGTTTTTCTGAGAAAATTAAATTTTTGAATTCAGTTTGGAGTTACACGGTTTCTTGAATATTTTGCCTTGAAATCATAAGTCAGCTTCTCAGTAACAGGAAAGTCAATACCTGTATTTCTATGAGACAATAATATATTTAACTCAGATTTCATTTATATTGAAGTAGGGAAGTCTTTACAGTGGACATTTTTCAGATGCTCTTCAAGCATACTTCAACTGAACATTATTTTGTAGTTCTTTAGACACTACAGCTGTGCTGTCTTCACACAATTTGTGTAATTGTGGAATTTGTAAAGAACTCTTTTTATCAGTCCTAGTTTTTATATAATGGAAGGCTATGTAACCAACATTTTATTTTCAAGTTTGAAAATGCATATTGTATGTTAACCTACTTAATGGCACATTACACTGGTCAACAAAATTTACTTTTTTTTTTTTTGTACTGGAGATGACTGATTCCAATAGATTTTGGGGCGCTGAATTCGAAAAGACTATAAAAATGCAAAGTTTGCTCGCGTTTCTGAAAAAAAAAAATGAATATTTCAAAATGCTCATAACGCACCTATACGATTAAAAAAACTCATCTTTTGTCATGTCAGATAAGTCAATTCTCATATATTTGGTGGTGCTGTATGTGAATTTAACCATAAAAAGGATAAACAAAAAACAAAAAACTTGAAACATTTTAGTAAACTCATTTTGTATTTTAATTGTAATCCATTTATAATAAAAACCGAAACGTCCGGTGGATTCTCTAAAATTTCGTAGTCTTGAGAATTATAAAGTATGATAATCTATTCCATCTAAATCCTTCTCAGGTGTATTCTTTTCGTAAACAAAATACTTTTAACTGTTAACTCTTTTGTGTTCTAATTTGATCATTAAGTCTGATATCCATCAAAACCTTCATTTTTAAATGTCATTGAATCTTTTGTTTTAACTCATTAACTGGTTTATGAACAATATCCTATTCAGAGTTTTGGGGAACATCTACTGATACCATGCTATTTTTATCAAGTGTAACTTAATATTGTTTTCCTTCTTTTACTTTTGCTTTATAATATTTGTATCTAAATTAATTTATGTTCTCTGATGAATTCCTTCGTTATTAATTTGAAAAACATAAATATCATCTTTATTACCTTATTGTAAAAAGTCTTCAACATTTTTCTAAAGTTTCTATGTTAATTGTATGATCATTTAGAGGTGGATTTGAGCCATGTTTCAAGTTTAAAAAAAAAATTCCTTGGATAAGATAATTATTTCATCGCCAATTCCTTAGGAATTGTTGATACTCTTCTGTTTGCGCTTTTTTTTATTTTTTTACAATTATAAGAAACGTTTTTCATTTATCTGAACATTCTGAATCCTTATTTGTACTCCATTTATAATTTAAAAATTTTCATTAAAAGATTCTAAAACTTTGTCATCAGTAATTAAAGTTGCAACCGCTTTAAAGTCTTCAAGAATCGTCATTTCACTCTCTAATTCACATTCAAACCTTAGTATTGTATGTTGTTTATCTCTGCTCCTTGAAAGATAATATTCATCACCTTTGTGTTCTAAAACTGTTGCTTGTCTGTCATTTCTATGTCTGTGAAGAAGAATTAAACTGCCTATAATCCGACCTGACGTCAAAACTTTTAATCATATTTTATTATTTCCCTTTGTAGATACTTTCTCACTTATTAACTTAATATCAGTATCCCAATCATTTGTGGCACGAATAGCTGTTTTCCATCTTAATTTTATTAAAATCAGACGAGCATTTTTTTTATACCTTTTACAAACCGAGGAGATGGTGGTCTCAGTGTGTGTGCCTGCGCGTGTGTATGTGTATGTATATGTGTGCGTATGTAATGCTACAGTTTTGCTTTGAATAAGTTCAAGAAAATAATTATGTAATAATGGGTTCTAATTCCCTTTTCTCTCTCTGTCTGTCTCTCTTTCTCTTTCTCTCTCTCTCTCTCTCTCTCTCTCTCTCTCTCTTTCTCTCACACACACACACAGTGAAGTTACATAAAGTGAGCAAACACACTGGGATACGGCAGATGTAACAGTAAAAGGAAAGGTAAAATAAAGCATAATGATTTGCTGTCAATAAATCTTGAAATATAAGGGCAGCCTTCATCTTATCCATATGATTAGTCGAGTAGTTGTCTGGATTTAGCTCCCCAAGTGTAAGGAAGACATCAGTTGCTTATATCCCTCTTACATTCTAATGAAGGCAGATATTGCTCACGTCACTTTCTGGAATAGTTCGTTGGTATACCATCCTCTCTGACAATGCTGCTGCAGTAAGAAATCTAGTTTGTTTGAAAATTTCGTTGCCGAGTTGGCTGTGCGGAAAACGTCGAATTTGCAACAAAATTCTCTTCCTTATCTCCAAACTCAGAGACCAGTGGCATGCACAGTGTGGAGAAAGCGTTGGATGAAAGTCTCATCGGCTAGAGAAGTAAACTGACTGTCCGGTTCATCAGTTAATCGTAGTATGTGCGTTGCTCTGTTTTTTATTGCTCGTCATTTTGAGAGAAACAAACATGATCTTTTTTCTCATAAGTTATATACGTTGTACTTAACTCGACAAACGCTAGCCTATTAATAGTCATTTTTTCTCGATTGACTAGTAAGTAGTCATTAACTATTAACCTTTAGACCAGCGGATTCTTTCAGCACTTGCTGACCCCTAGCGGTGGATTCTTTTGCTTATTCTACCATTTAGAAAAGAGCTCCAATCATGTTAGCCAGTTATAGTACAGTTTGTAGCAGTTTCATAGGGTTAGGCTAAATACCAAAACAGATCAGGAAAAAAAAAAAACGACTATAATCGCGAGCGCCAGGCAGCGGTCGGCTGGCCCTCGCGACTATAGTTGTGAGTACCAGTTTAAGGGTTAACTGAGACACAGAATACCGAGACCAAACATCCCTTCTCTCGGTATGTATCCACAAACTGAGCGCGTATATTTACGATGAGTACTAGGTCTATTCTTTTCCGTTCAATTATGAAGGGGTGTGGTGCGAACTGTTGCATCGTTGACATCGACGATGCTCGGGCAAGTCGACCGACGGAATATGACGAACTGGTTCGTCCTCGGTATCGCGTGTCTCGGCTATTAGTGAATGCAAATTGAAACTGGCACAAACAGTTTAAAAACATAAACATGTTTGAGAAGCCCTAAGTTTTGTAACAAATAACAAGAAAAGTGTGCAAGAGCACCTTAAAACAAAACGTGTAACAAATAACAAGAAAAGTGTGCAAGAGCACCTTAAAACAAAACGTGTAACAAATAACAAGAAAAGTGTGCAAGAACACCTTAAAACAAAACGTGTAACAAATAACAAGAAAAGTGTGCAAGAACACCATAAAACAAAAAGTAATCCGGAAAAAGAAAACCACTACCAACAACAACAAAGCTATGGGAAATTAAGAGCCCCCCACCCTCCCCTCCCCTCCCAAAATCGACAGAAACCAAACAAACAAGTTTTAAAAAGAGAACAAAAACAAACAAACCAACTGCAAAAGCGACTTAGTTATACACAACATAATGTGTTTTTTCAGAGTGTTAAACCTAAAATACTTCAGTGACCCTACAGTTTCTTTTGTCCTAGTAATTGCTAGACAAGACTCTGTTACACTCGTAAGACATGCATTAGTATTGTTCAGGGAATGTTCCGTTCCCATTATGGATTCTACATAGTATCCTCACTTCTCATTTAACATAAAGGTTTCTAGTATATAAACGTTCTGACAACAAAAGAAAGAAAGAAAGAACTTTTGTTATGCTTTTAGTTGAAATGTTTAAGTGACAATGATTTATTACTAGCACTGTCACAAGTTTTAGCTTGGGTTCTCTGCTGGATGCAGTCCATTTAGTGAATTTTATCGATGTATTTGAATTTCTCTCTCCTTTTATCATTGTTTAGCTACTGATCTCTATATTGTTTCAGAATACATAATTACATGTAGAGTTTTAGATTACATACCTGTACATTGTTTTGGACTACATATCTGTGTACTACACATCTGTATGTGATTTCGTATTACACACCTCAGTATTGACTATGCTACACAACACGTCTGTATGTTGTTTCAGTCGATGTATACATCTCTATGATACAGAAAAAAGAGGGGTGGGGACTTGAGAGAGCGAAAGAGAGAGATGAGAGAGAGAGAGAGAGAGAGAGATGAGAGGGAGAGAGAGGGAGACAGAAAGAGAGAGAGAGAGATGGGAAAGATACATATAATACATGTAGATAGATAGAGAGAGAGAGTGAGAGACAGAGAGAGACACAGAGAGAGAGAGAGAGAGAGAGAGAACAAAAGGAAGCAAATGAGACAGAGACGAAGGAAAATTAAAACAGATCTTTTCATGCACATCTGAATAAACCTTTTCATTAATCAGTAAGAAAACAATCCAGATTTTTAAACCTCTCTTCATTTTTTAATCATTTGTTGCATTATTTTGATGTCACAATATCACCACATGATTGAAAGACATGTCCGTGTGATACATACAGTGTAAGTTAACATTTCCTGAGTAATGAATGCTGTAAAAACCTTGGGAATACTACAGTAACATCTGTTGTTACATTTTAAGTATCACATCATGTTGTCAACAATGAAGAGTATTAAATAATAATAATAATAATGTATAGCATTTATATAGCGCATATCCATTTAAAATGCTCTATGCGCTTTACAGAAACAACATGTCAACCACAGAGCAGAATGGAGCTGCCTGCGAAGCGTTCAACACACTGCACTGCTTCTTTCTCTCTCCCTGTCTCGCTCACTCTCTCTCTCTATCTCAGAGCAAATTGTAATGTAGCCTGTTAGGCGCAGTTCACAACTCACAACAGTTCACACTCACAGCAGTTCACAACTCACATCAGTTCACAACACACAACTCAAATAATATTTGAATATTTATTAATAACAATATATATTTAATAATGAATAATAAATTTTGTTGCTGCTGGTGGAGAGGGGGGGATGATATGGATAAATTTTAATCTATTAATTTCAATTTTCAATTTTGCACGGGCAGCGGCCTTTCGGCCTGCTCTTTACGATTTCCAACTGCCAAGGTATCTTTAACGTGCGCAACGTGCACACGGGCCCTCCGAATTTTTTCGTCCTTATCCGAGAAGACTAGGTACTCGATCCTACCCCGCAATAGGACCAGGGACTTGAAAATATGTACCACAACTAGAGGCCGTTTACATAAATGTTCATTTGTTTCTCATCCACTGCATTTGAACTGGACACTCGTCCATTTGTCTGATGCGGGACTACTCAAATATTCACGGGTCTTTGGACAAAATCGAGAGAAAAGGTGGGGAGGGGGAGAGGTGGACTGATGTATATATTTAAGGTTCGTGAGAGATCTGAAAAACAAATGAGCCCATACATTTTCTATCTTTGCTGTAGAACTTGGTTCATTCGAACCAGTGACTTTCCATAAAAAATATAATACAAGTGTCACAGCAAATTCTGAATTTAATCTATTTTTTAGAATTCAGTCTCAGAATTAAAATTATCTGGATTTTAAAGAATTCGTTCATTTACATGTAAATGAACGAATATTTATTGTATACAAAAAAGTGTGTTATATCACAATGTAAATCTATATTAGTGTGGTTTCACCTTGTCACCACAATTGAGATACAGACTGTCATGCAATATTCCACTATCTTTGTGAGTATCTTTTCGGTGAACGTTTTGTGTCGCCAGACGAACCAATCCACCGTCATGTCTTTGTCAATTATATCTTTCCCACACATCCTCAAGTAAATCACTTACATGGAAAAAAAGGCACCATAGTTTAGAATTATCTGTTTTTTTTACATAAATAGAAACATTTTGTAAGGAGACAATATAAATGCTTCATAATAAATATCATCACAACCACCACAACTCTTTTGAGATTAAAAAAAGAGAAAACTATGCCTCTACTGTCAAGTGAGAGGAACAAAAAAAAAAAAAAAAAGCAATTGCTCAATTGACTAATCCACTCAACAAGAATTTATGTATAGTGCGTATAGTGAAAGACATATATATAAAATATCGTCACGGTCATAACACAACTGCCTACGTCATGTTTTGGTGTTTTTTGAATAGATTCGAAAATGAAGCGGTCTGTGAAGGAGTTGTTTTACGCCGCTTTTGATTCTCTGAGTTCTCTGCTACATTACATGACGAGACCCCTTCGATAATCTATTACATAATTATTTCAGTAACTTGCAACCTTTGGCATGACTAACTGACCAAACTATACACTCTTCAGGCCTTAAATTTGGCAGGAAGGTGGCAATTGAGATAAGGAAGATGATGGCTATAATTAAAAGTTGTTTACTTCAAGCATGTATTTTTAAAAAATAACAATGTTGAATACTATTTAACATCTGTATTTTTGCATGTTTGTTTCGTAATATTATAGTACCGTGCATGTCATAAAAAGTAACCGTATCAAGCGTTCAGTTTGGTGCGTAGTGGTCTGGTGCGCATGAGTTCTGAAGCAGGACTGTAGTTTATTACTTTTGTTATATGAAAGTGAGAGAGAGAGAGAGAGGGCACATGATTGTTTATTCCGGGCAATGCCCGGTAGATCATCTAGTTACTTTATATTACTATATTTTTAGGTTAATATCCATTGGCTTTAGCTAAAAATGCTTTAATTGTATACACTTTGCCATTTTATGTACATTACATAAATGGTTTTACAATGACAAGACTCTAAAAAAAGAAATTTATAACTGCACGAGCAAAAACAATTCTAATGCCAGTTATAAAATCAAATTTGTCAATGAGTAATAAAAGGACTAATAAACTAATACATTTTCACCCGTTTGTGTCAGAATCTAAAATACTGGCATGGACACCGTAGAGCATGAGTGGGTCATCCCATATTTTTGCTACTTTCCAAATTATTGGTTCTATCCACAGACATTGACTCAATCTTGCTAAAAATATCTGTTATATTCCTGTTCTTCATTTGTTGATATTTTTAACATGAAATCTTTCCTTTTATAAGATTTCAGATTCTTTAGGAGCGAATAGTTCAGTCCCTTATTTTCCCAAAAACATAGCAAATATGGGATGGCCCATTCTCGCTGTTAGGCGACCATTAAATATACACGTTTTGACATGACTGCGAGTCACCCAATGGTTTCCCCAAAAATACTGTTTCTTTTTGGAAACTGACTCTAAAATGTGCAACATAATTCCGACTCTAACAGCATCAAGGATTACTCCCCATATAAAAGAATAATGACTAATACTAATAGTGTCTCCCTTAAGTTGTTTCATTATTGCTCATTGTGCGCTCTATACTCTCACGAAGTGGGGTATCGATATCTCTAATATTTGCGAAATCATAAGCAGAAACATTTTTACTGCACGCTTATCTAGATACATAATAAATCTGAGTTTCACCAAAACTCTGAAATGCTCTCCTGTGAAATTTGTTGATACGCCAGGAGGTAAGTTGGACAATTATGGCCATCAGAGTAAGACATAATCCAGATATCAAGTGCATACAACTGGAAAATACTTTGAATCATAAACTGCTCCAGTACGCAGATGACGTAGCACTGATGGTAAACCATACTGATGACCTGAGAGAAGCTCTCAGTCTCAGAGACTTCGAAACATTTGGAGAATTTTCGGGCTTGAAATTAAATAAGAATATTTTAGTGTGAAGGGATGGAAATAGGAGACAGGAATATGAGAACTAGTGATATGGGAATTTCATGGCTATACAAGGGAGATAACATGAAAATACTGGGCGTCTACTTCAGTGCTGATAAAGAAATATCCTGTGTGGAAGAAAATTGGAATGAAAGGGTAAGAAAACTTGAAGAAATCATCCAAAGATGGAAAAGACGCAATTTATCATGCTATTGTAAAATAACTGTGGTAAAGAGCCTTCTACTATCACAATTGAGCTATATAAATGTTGTACAATCGGTAAGTCTGCCACAAAACATAGTACAAGAAATAGACTCTAAGATATTTAAATTCATCTGGCAGGAAAAATATACAAATAAGAAAGCGTTTGAGAAGGTAAAAAGAACTGTAATTTGCAAAGAATTGTCTGAAGGAGGATTGGGTATGATTAGTATAAAAGACCAACAGAAAATATTCCTAGTGAGGTGGGTGGAATGGCTGACATCGAAAGGTAATAGGACGAATGAAAGCCACATAAACACCTCTGAAGATTTCTTCTCACAGTTTGGGGGTAGCAAATACTTTGTAAAAGTAATTTCAGCCTTAAACATAAGGCAAAAATAAACACTATCACATCTTTGTTCTGGCGAACCGTAGCCAGTACCTGGATAGAAGCAAAGCACACAAAAGTAATAGTTTATGATACTGACAACTTGTTACTACAGGAATTGTTAAATCAACCTTTGTTTAATAATAAGCTATTTCAAAATAAAAGAAACCTCCTTTTCTTTCCGCAATGGGTCAAGGCAAATACATTATAAGATATATACATGACGTGTGGAGCGAGAGAGGAATAGTCGGAAGAGAGACAATATAGGTAAAAACAAGAAATTACCCAAGACTAATGTTTGAATATAACGCAATGGTAAATAATGCTTTCACGGGCAGTGTCACAAGGAACATGATTAAGGAAGCAAAAGAGACAGCCCGTAAGCTTCCTGAATATATAGAATGTTTCTTTGCCAAAACTAATAAATAGATCTAAACAGTAGGGAAGGCACCAGTTGTGGAGTCGGCTTCTGGAAAAGAAAGCTTGATATCGATGTAACAAAATAATTTATGGTAGCAAAAAATTCATCTGGGAAAGAAGACTTAGGTTTCTTCACTTTAAATTAATCCATAATATCTACCCTACCAATATATTACTTACAAGATTGGGAATAAAATCATCAGAAAATTGTGCTTATTGTAATGAAAGAGACTATGTAGAGCATTTCTTCTTTCACTGTAAGAGAATCAGGGGATTTTTGGAATCATACAGCCAATGTCATTCTCATGAAAACAGGCCATGAATTAATCATGAATTAATCATGAATGAGGTGATAAAACTCTTTGGAATAGTTAAAGAAAATTATAACGAATGTACAAGAAACTACATACTATAAATCATATTATACTAGTAGCCAAGCTATGTATAAGTAGGCTGAAATATGGAACCATGAATAATATTTTCCATATCTTTGAAATAGAATGGAAAAATTGAGAACATTTCATCGAATAGGAATTATTTGTACACCACGAGGTGTCTCAGTATCCTTAACTCATCTCAGGTCCCATTAATGTTAAATATGAATGGAAATATTATTGTCAGAAATGAAAATCAGAGAATGGATGTCTGAAAAATGTGAGAGAGGGAGAGAGAGAGGGAGTCAGTGAGACAAGAAGGGAAAAAAAAAAAAGGTAAGAGCAAAGAAAGAACAAAAAAGGCGGCAATGAGGAAAAGACGAAAAATGCAATAAATTTTATTCCAAGGTGCATGAAAGTCAAGTTATTTCACGGTCACGTTATACTATAATTATTCTATTACTGATATAAATATATATATATATTGTTATTATTATTTGGTTAGAAAATATTTAAATAACTGTGTGTAGTGGGGATCACATCTTGGGGCTTTTTATTTTTTTTTTTTGTTTTGCTTGTTTCGATTGACTTTATTGTGCATGATATCTGCTTTAACTATTCATAGTGGTTATCTGCGTACATTTTAATACATCTGTAATCATCATTTTATAGATGACTCATCCTCTTAGTATTTAAAACCATTGGGAACACACGCAGCACATGAAAGACAGAATATCTTTTAAACAATTTTTTTTTGTTTGAAATTTCTGTTCGTTCTTTTTAATCTGTATTTTTAAAATTTCTGCTTTGTTTTATTATATATATTTACTGATTATCATTATGATTGGTTTGTTTTTGTATTTCTACTGTACCAGCTGTTTAAACTGAACTCTAAAACTGATCAGCTGATACTGTTAACAACCTAGAGGGTTCGAGAAGGCCGACAACACAGAATTCAGTAGCTGACAATTCTGGGATACAAAAGAATCAAGTTGGGTCCGATCCCCAGGATAGTCCCCATGGACAGATGTGTATTCATTTACTTGGTTATTTATTTGTTCTCTTATTCATCCATTTATTTACCTAGTTCTTCCCTTTCAATTCCTTCAAGTATCTATGTACAAACACACCTCTATAGGCATTTATATATTTACAAAAATTGAATTTGTTCATCTCTCTTCGCTTAATTAGGCACCTATTATTTCTTTATTTAGTGATCACTGAGTCATGCGCTGAATGAGTACATTCAAAAATCGCATTTCAATCTGAGCTCTTAAAAAAAAAAAAAGAAAAGAAAAAGAAGGAAAAGGAGAAAAAAGAGGGGAAAAAAAAGAAGAGAGGAGAGGGAGGGAGGGGGGGGGAGGGGAAAAAAAAGAAGAGAGGAGAGGGAGGAGGGGGGGGAGGGGAAAAAAAAGAAGAGAGGAGAGGGAGGAGGGGGGGGGGGAGGGGAAAAAAAAGAAGAGAGGAGAGGGAGGAGGGGGGGGGGAGGGGAAAAAAAAGAAGAGAGGAGAGGGAGGAGGGGGGGGGGAGGGGAAAAAAAAGAAGAGAGGGAGAGGGAGGGGGGGGGAGGGAGGGGAAAAAAAAGTTGGGACAACGAAAAGTAGTTTCCATTAAAAAAAATAAATTACTTTGAAAAAAAAATTTCAAAGATTGTGTCCGTTATATATGTGAGTAAGAGTGCAACATAACACAATGCAAGAGATATGCAATTGGTGGAATGTCAGGATGTATCACGTTACCACCACAATCATCGCCACATCAAAAGAGTGGACAGCAAAATGCGTAGATGGGAATGGCAGGATGTTTGTTATCTCTGTGCGTATGTGTCTTTGTTACCTATAAACTGTCAAAACCACTGGACCTGAGCTGACTGAACCCCGGTCTACACAAAATAAATAATTTGACATGATGATGGTCATGGCAGGGTCTGTCAGTCTATCTGTTTCTTTGTCTAAAAATTTGTGGAAGAGTAAACTATCTGATCTAGAGCTATTAATACAAAGGCAGATGTACCTGACAAATATCTAGCTGCATTAAAGAAACATTTAGTTTTGTGCAATTATTTCTCACCTTGTGTTGAGAAAGGAGTGGTATGATGCATTGGTGCAAACAGTTACGGATCCAACATTGCATTGGTGCACACAGTTACGGAACCAACATTGCATTTGTAGATGGCTCCAGTTTTTAAAATTCCCCCAGAAGAAATTGTTTTGTTCGCGTGATTTAACTTTTTGCATGCTCCTTCATTCCAATTTTAAGCTGTGTACTTCTTATCTGCCAGTTTGGCGTTTTCAGTGCCAAAATCGTCACCTGTGACATATACTGGAAAGGACAGCTGTCCATATCATTGTCTTCCTGGGTGATGTTGAATCTTCTGCTTCATTCTTTTTTGCTTCTTATTCAGACCTATCTTAATCACTAGTGTTTTTACATGCTCACCCTTCTGTCTCTTCCCCGCTCCGCAACAAAAATGCATTTCTTACTCGTGTGGAGGAGAGTGTATAGCACATTCAAAAAGCTCTCAAGATCTGCAAACAGGGCTGCAGCTGATCATTGTTTAGTTTGATGCAATGTCACATTCTGATGCACGTTTCTCAAAACGTGTTCTGTTGTTTTCTGCCATATCAAACGAATGGACACTGGAGTGTCATAGAATTCCCATAAGCCCCAACGGTGGGAATTATGTTACAGTACCTGTATTTTCATACACTATAAAATATCCCAATAACTTCACCAAAAGATGAAAGAAAGGCCAAGTTTAGAAGTTTAAAATAAATAAATGTAAATAAAATAATAATGACAATAATAAACATACTTTACATAACACAGCTTTAGTGCCCATGTCTGTTATCTATACCTTTTCTCTGCTAAACCGCAGTATGGAAAAACAAAATAATGTGAAAATATTAGGGAATTTAAAACATAATTATAGGAATGGGCAAGTGAGGGAGACATAATTATCATTATCAGCTCCCAGAACTGAAAGTAATGCCTAGAATCAGGTTTACCCCAGGCATCTCTGCTAGTATTGGTAATAGTAACCTGGTAACAGGTTGACCCCGAGCAATACCACCTCAAACAGTTAGCAGCTCGTTTTTCTTGTGCTCACCAACTAGGCGATTCTTTCTTGGAAGGAAAATGCACCAGAGTAAACTGTTGTGAAAAGTAGTCTGGTTCTACATCCCGTACACGCTAGTGAGCTAAGCACTCCCTTCTTTTGTAGAGAAAATGCACCAAATGTAAAATTGTAACGCTTCCGAAAAGCAGTCAAATGCTAACGCTAACCTGTATTTTAATAGGTTTATAGTCAAATTAATAGTTTACTCTTCGAACACACAAAAATATTATACTTAGATCAACAAACAGACAAATCGGTACCAGCTTGGTATCACAATACTTTCTGTAAAACAACTAAAAGCAAATTTCCCAAATGGGATTCAAATGGTATACAAAATACACAAAAACAACAAAAGCGCAGTTTACATAAATTATTTACATCGTCGTTTCTTGTGCGTTCTGTCGGTGGCCGGTTTGATCTCCCCCATCGTTACAATTATTCCCGCTGACAATTAAAGGGTTGGTGGTGCCGTTTTGACTGACAGAGTTTATTGCATCACTCCGTTCATCGTCTTTCCGTCCACGACACTTCCTCTTGTAAATATTCAACACCACGAATACAAGTACGACGCAAAAGACACCAACTGAAAAAAAAACGGCCATCACGACAACCACGACATTGGTTGAATTATGCTTTTTGTTGGCGTGTGTGGTGTTTCCTTCTGTGATATTTCCTTGTTCTATACTGCCATTGCCATATCCTGACACCTGTGGATAAAATGGGTGAAAAAGATGAGCATTCATGAGTAGGCTGTCCCGTTTGTTTATCCTTTATCTAACCATGACCAAAGTGCTGATCTGGGGAGGCTTTAAGACTTGACTAATTTTTACATCAGAAGTAACAAACATGGTTGGGGATGGGGGTGGAGGTGTCATTCAGCTTGACTGTTTGCCTATCTGTGTCCTGGTTTGTTAAAATGTGTCTGTTTAAAGAGTTTTATTTGTGTGTGTGTTTTTTTTTTATATTTCACTCAGCGCCCCCACTAACACGCTTATTTGATTGCCTATTCGATGTAAGATTTCCCACCAGTGACGAGGTGCAAAGTGTTTATGGGCATTTGAGACTGCATTTGACACGTGTCTAGTGTGCACTGTGGTGCAATTTTCCTGCCATGAAAGGAATGTGGAGTGTCCAGGTGCACGTGAAATCTGTAGCAAATACTGGAAAAAATTCTACACACTTCCAAGACCATTATCCTCTTATAATCTATATTTTTATGACCATTCACGTTTTTATGACACCCCCCCCCCCCTCCAATTTCTAAACATAAAAAAGGAATCTTTTTCACAAAAGATCAAAGTTGCACAATTGAAGGCAAATTAAAATGTCCTACTGCTATGCCATTAACAGCTAAGCTGATAGGAGAAAAAAATATACAGCACACTTAAGGTTGCGGGATACCGAAAAAAGCTTCATTAGAGTCTGACAAGCTTCAGATCTACTGCAGTATCAAGACTTTCGTTAATTTTCCATAAAAGTGGTCCTCTTATCATATCTCACATCTTGTGGATTATTAAAAAATTACATAAAACTTGTAGCACTGTCCCATTCTAAAAGACAAAAGGCGCCACTTCTGACTGAAAGGAATCAGCACAAATTAGACGACACCTTCAAAATTTCACGCAAACCCGAGCTGTAAGAGCAGTGGTGGATCTTGCTAAACATCCAGATTTTTTAAAATAACATCTAGATCTAGATATGCTAAGGCGGTTTCAAGAGATTAACAAGGGAATTGTGTTTTGAAAATCCCAACAACTTTATCCAGCCACGTAAGTGGTGGGACAAAATATGAGATGCGAACAGAATAAAGGAGATGGAGAGAAGAAGAAACAGAGTGTCAGAAAGGAAGGAGAAGGACAGAGACAGAGAAACAGAAAGACACTAAGAGAGAGGCAGAGAGAAATGGAAATCGAAAGAGAGAGAGAAAAGGAGAAGACAGACACAGCGACAGAGAGAGAGAGAGAGAGAGAGAGAGAGAGAGAGAGAGAGAGAGAGAGAGAGAGAGAGAGAGAGAGAGAGAGAGAGAAAGGGGGGGGGGAGTATGGAGCAGGTTTAGTGTGGTACTTACTAATCAGTGTACATCCGGTATACAAACATTGATGTGATTATTACCATTCCAGCTCAGGAGGAGCGCAAACTGAGAGTCAGATTGAAGGATACAAACAAAGAGTGAAATAGCCAAAATGAAATGGAACAGGTAGACACTTACATTCCAGTTCTGTGGCGAGGTAGGCACGGGGGTGGTAGGCATGGGTGTAGGGACCTCCAGAGTAGTCGTTCTGGTTGTTGGATAGTCAGCGGGGTTGCTTACCTCTATGCATTCAAAGCCTGAGAGTATAAAAATGGCACTTTGTCCGTAAGGCGAAAGTGTAAAACTATAAAAGGTTTCTTGTGCTGAATAAATATATTTAAAGTTTATTCATAAGGAAGACTGTGCTTCCTTTGAATCATCCTGTTGTTCAATACCCTCTTTCTCTCATTGCTACAGCTGCACTTTCTTTCATTCAGTAAGATGCTGATTAGGACAGGCACAGAACTAACATAAACAGCCACTTTAGAGCGGACCTCCGCAGTTTGGAGACCATTATTGTTATGGAGTCTGGACTAACAAAGGGCATTTCCTTGATGGAGCGGGACGTGGGAAGGGCTCCTCCCTAGATTCTGTGTAGGTCAGGCGCAAGTTGAAAACGTAAGAAACTTTGCAGAAACAAATTCAAAATACGACCATCTTTATATTTGGATTCTTCTGGAATGACACATTTACTGAAGAAACTTCCAACCGAATTTCATATTTGTTTAATGATAATACATTTGAAATGCCTATTTTTTTTTGCAAATCCAAAATAATAACTGCATCTGTTTTATCTCTATTAGTTATTTTTTTTCTCAACAGGATTTAGAACTGTTCACAGCATTACGCTTTTCTCTAAGACCCCCATTCAATATAAATAATTTCTGTCAAAATTGGGCAAAAAGAAAAGAAATAATACCCAGACGATACGATGCTTCGGCTGACGCCTTTGCCAATAAAAAAAAAGAAAAAGAAAAAACATCAACAGAACAAAAATGGAATGGAGAAAACAATCAAACAATAAAACAATCGATCAATAAACAATTTCAATAGGAAATGTATAGAATCGAAACAAAAAAAAAAAAAAACCTTTAGCCGTTTTCTTTGACATGTCAAAGGCTTTCGACAAGGTCTGGCGGGGATGGTCTCCTTCTCAAGCTGCTAAAAACGGGAATCAAGGGCAAGATGTACCACTGGCTCCAAAACTTCCTTGTCCACCGACAAGCCAGAACAAAAGTGGACACAAAGTACAGCCAGAAAGTAAAGCTGCTTGCTGGTGTGCCCCAGGGAAGTGTTGTTGCTCCTCTCCTCTTTCTGATTTATAGCAACGACCTGCCAGATCACCTACCAAAGTTTGTATCACACTCGCTTCATGCGGACGACTGTGCAGTATGGTATTCCTCGAAACACCTGGGTCCTGCAAAAGTAAAACTTCAAGAGAGCATCAACAAGGTTGCATCCTGGACAGAAGATTGGGGACTTCAGCTGAACACGAACAAAACAATAGCAACATTGTTTTCTCTCTCCACAAAGAAAGAGGAAGTTGTACTGAAATTGAATGAGAACCCCCTTCCTCGGACAGACACCCCCACCTTCCTAGGGGTTAAGCTTGACAGTCGCCTTACCTGGAAACCGCACCTTACACAAATAAACAACAAGGCGATCAAGAAACAAGCTGTAATGAAGAAGCTAGCTGGAACAGCATGGGGTGCCAACAGTAAAATCCTCACACAGGTCTATGTTGGCTCAGTACGGCCCACGCTAGAATACTCTGCAACATCATGGTCCACAGCGGCAAAAACCAACAAGCAGATGCTGGACAAAACTCAAAACCGCAGTCTCAGAATCATTCTTGGAGCCATGAGATCTACTCCTATCTCGGAGATGGAGAAAACAGCAAACATCCAGCCCCTAGAATTCAGAAGGAGAACACACACCATCCTACAAGCTGAAAAGATAAGACGGATACCAGACCATCCACTTTGCAGGAGACTAACTGCCCAAACCAAAAACCGACTGAAGAGAAGCAGCCCAAACCACGAAGCCAAGGATGCTGCAAGGGTATACCCTGACTACACTGGTAAAAATGTGACAAGGGAAGAGACTACAATCGAGGAATGGAATCCGGATGAGACGCCTATGTATATCACCACCAGCATTCCGGGCCTTGAAGGAAGAGACTCTCAGCCAGATGCTATCAAACGCTCTCTTACCCTCGAGCATCTAGACAAGAACTATCCATCAACCCAGTGGGCACGAGTATACACTGACGGATCAGCGGAGGAAGCAGTTAGAAATGGTGGATGTGGGGTCTACATCCGACTTGCTAGTGGAGAGACCCATGAGATAAGTGTTCCTGCAGGCATTTTGTGCTCCAACTACAGAGCAGAACAGGTAGCACTACTGCAATCCCTGCAACATCTCAAGACCATAGTTACACCCAAGATGAAGATAGTCTGCCTGACCGACTCCCTGTCAACACTCCAGGCACTCAGCTCTTCAAAACCGGACACCCTGACAAAGGAGCTCCGCACACAGCTGACCGACCTTTCAAGGATCGCAACTATCCACCTTCATTGGATTCCTGCCCACTGTGGCATTTCGGGCAATGAAAAAGCCGATGAACTTGCCAAGACAGCCAGCAACCAGGAACATATATTGCACCCATTATCATATAACGAAATTAAGTCGATCCTTAAACATAAGATTAGTCAGGAGTGGAGAGACAGGTTCCCAGAGTATGATCATAGGAAGGACCCTATCAGACACCTTGAAAGGAAAGAGCAGGTGCAGATATTCCGCCTCCGGACAGGACACTGTGGCCTCAACCACCATGCCCACAGAATAGGCTTGTCGCAGACAAACCAGTGTCCATGCGGAGCCGGCCCTGAGACTCCAGAGCATGTCCTCCAGGATTGCCCACTCCACAAGACGGAACGACAAAACTATTGGCCTAGTCCCACGGACCTACACACCAAGCTATGGGGCAGTGAGGCAGACCTTCACCTGACTACCCAGTTCCTGGCCCATACTAAACTAAAAGCATGACTTGGAACGCTGAAGAAGAAGAAGAAGAAGAAACAGAATATGTGTACCATTATGTGACCATATTGAAGATTTTCTATCTTCTCTTTAGTTTGCATTGTATCGTTTGGGTATTATTTCTTACGTGGGGCTTTACTACATACTACTTTTTCTTTTTGCCCAATTTTGACATTGCTTATAGCCGTGCTGCGACCCCACAGTTTTTCTATGCTTTTTATAATATTTCGTCAATCATTAATTTCTGGTAACTTAAATACTTAAGTGGCGGAGAATCAATAAAATGCAACAGTGAATAATGCATAATCAGGAACCCATTGTACCTCTCCACTTAACCGCGTCAAGAAATGAATTGTAACATGTGTCCTTGTGGTATGATGCAACAAAGCTGAAAATATCAACATCCTAGCGTATTATTTTCCTTGGCCGTACAGTTTAAAGCAATGTTGTATTGTCATGTGACATGGAACACGACATGTGCCGAGATCTTTGTTTTCAGAGGTTCCCAGCACCAGGCATTTTAACTCGCTCTATTTTGTTGTCCTTGTGTTTGTCATTGTTTCTGTAGCTCTCTTAGCTTTCCTCACCCCCCCCCCCCAAAAAAAAAATCTAATGGATTGCCAATGGGGCATTGCAAGGTTTGACATATTTTTGAATATTGCCTACATAATTAATGTCAGATTATAACATTCGTGTGTTCTAAGACATGAAAGGGCAAATGTTCTTGGAAAAACAAAGTAAAGACTTCAATGGAAAACTCTTATCTATTCTCAGTCTCTAAACACAATGAATTTGCCCGAGGGAAGCAGCAGGAAATCTCTGCAAAAAGTGAGTGAGATTTTTGACACCACAATTATTCCACAGCTGTCAGCCTGTTTTTCTAGCACATTCATGTTCCATGTGATGAGACACCAAGCAGTGTTCTCAGACTATTTTTCGAAAAACCAGCCAAAGCTAGAAAAAATCAGTTATATATTTCTTTTCCAGCTTAAATGCGCCACCCAAAAACATCTATATTATACTGAAGTAAATAAAGTAGTATTGCTTTTTCTATGTTCCCTTTTCTTCCAGCCGTCTGTTAGAAATGCACATCTGGCATGTTAATGCAAAAATCCGGTGCCGTGAATTCAGTATGTATAATTAAGTGCTTGTGTAAAACGGGTACGATTGAGCTTGGTAAGGGTGATACAACATTAAGGATAAAGATGAATATTGCTCAACAGAAAATCCACAGAACAATAAATCTTAAGCATTTTATAACAAAAAATGGTCTCGGCTAATTATTTTCTTGTAATCTGAAACATATATATTAATTATACAACAGCACAAGAAATGAGTGTCCTGTGGTCTCAGTTAACTGTAGACAGCATAATTAAAATTTGCCAGCATGTCTTCATCGTTCATGTTGCTGGGATGAAGGGTAAACACTGACAACAAGTAGAGATAAATACTGATGTGGGAAGGGTGGTGAGATGGAGAGGAGGCCATGGGCCGATCTATAGCGCCAAGTACCCTGATTTTCTGATTCTGAGCATTCCCAGTGGAGATCATTCAGTGCAGTTTAACCTGCATATACATGATATAATGCCCCCCCCCCCCCCAAAAAAAAAGCAGATTTAAGGTCAAGCTATTTTTCAGTACTTTTAATCACGACAAACTGGCTCGATACCAGAGATACGTGAACTAGCGAGTTAAATCTGTGGCTGAAACTGCAAGCGGTAAGATTGGCAAGGACTAGAATTATACCATTCTTTGGTCTCAAAAAATTGTTAAGGGATTTTTCTTTATCAAAACTTTAATTTCTCTCCAGCTTAACAAGTCCTCCAAAACTGGTCAAAAACAAGCAAACCCTCGCACGCACAAAAGAAAAAAATATTCCCGCAAATCCCCGACGCCCACTCCCCTCCCTAAAATTAACCCTAGCCCATTGGTTCTCATCCTTTTTCAGGCAATCGCCCCCTTGAGCCTTAAATTTTTTAACCCCCCCCCCCCCCGCCCCCCTTATCGCATCCCAAACAAAGTTACGACTCAGCATAATTTTTAGTTTAGACAAAATAGTTTGTTTGTAAGGCCACAGCAAAATTGGATAAACAGATTTCTCAAGGACCGAAGCCATCTTGAAATACCCAAGTGCATTTTTTTTCCACGGGAACTATTCACCAACAATAATTATATATTAGCTCGTCTTGTAAAGAACAAACAGTCGGTTCAGTGCACAAAATGAGATTTACCTTCATTTTCACAAAAAAAGGAGATAGTCTCATCTTGCGCTGAACGCTGACGAAATGATCTTTGAAGTTAGACCCGCCGGTCCCTAAACAGGGATGGGAATTGGTCAAAGCCATTTCAGAGGAAACCTAATGCGACCGGGGTCCAGGGGCCGCCTTAGGCCCCGGTGGGGTCAAGGGGCAAAGCCCCTTGTGGGGGGCCTAGGGGGGCAACGCCCCCCATCCGAAAACGATTTTGAACATTTCTGAGGACCAAAAATTGCCTCTCCTGGATAGAAATTAGGTAATTGAAATGGTTACAGAAGGATACAATTTGCTGACAAAAAGTTTAAATTACAGGTTGTGGTGTGTGTGTTGTTGTTTTTTTAACCTAAACATAACTTATGGTTGTGTTGTCTTTTTTCATTTTCATCTTGTTTGCGTGAGCGGCCGTTTTCACGTGGTCCTCGTGTGCAACAGAACCTCTTTTCCCGTAATTGATTTCCTTCCTACATAGCACGCAATAAGCAGTGCCTGGAGCTCTAAGCTTTCTTATGACGTCGCCCAGCCTGCCATTTTCATAATTTCTGTCCATCCATTCCCATTTAAAGGAATTCTTCACGCCAGTTTCGTCAAAGAAGTCACTCCGAGAACTAACAATATCTTTGCGGGTAGCCATTTTGAAGAAACTAGTAAACAGGAAGTGGACGCAAGGGAAATCATTCACGAAAGCCTACGAATCACAGACTATGCCAGATTTCTTGTCAATCGCAAACTTACTATAATATTTTTTTATTTTTTTTAAGCCAACTGTACCGCGAGCGCAAAAAAATTTCCGAGGATGCTCAAAATCAACTTCCGCGGAAATCCGCGTTTCCCCCGAAAATTCCCATCCCTGCCTAAATTGTGGTCTAGTAGATACGAAAATCCGCCTGACCGGATTCGGGCACCTCGTATCGAAAGAGATTCGTTTTTGTTTGTTCCTTTCTCTTGAGACACCGGATGGTACAGAACAGGTTACTTGAAATTGTTTTAATTCCATATTCATTTTTGCAGTCTCATTACACCATCATTCTTAATTAGCTACGACACCCATATTACGGATATTTAAAAACAACAACAAAAGACCTTTTTTGTTTTGTTTTGCTTAAATAATTTCCCCAGCGTAGTATAGCTCGACACTGATGGACACCCTTCTGTGTCTGAGAAATCTAAAGGATCAGTTAGAATTCGTTGGATTTTTTTGTGTTTTGTAATGCCTAACGAAGATCTATCTACAAAAAGATCGTTGCTTTTTCCTTTCTAATTATT
Organism: Onchidella celtica; assembly: GCA_963931925.1. Taxonomy (NCBI): domain Eukaryota; kingdom Metazoa; phylum Mollusca; class Gastropoda; order Systellommatophora; family Onchidiidae; genus Onchidella; species Onchidella celtica. The sequence continues at coordinate 24,388,603 of OZ007583.1, forward strand.
TTGTGGCTTGTTCTACCGCATCTTTATTGTTTCTCTTTGTTCCCCCACAATTTATATTATGAATAAGATTGGCTCATGAGGACCTACCATAGAGATTTAGAAGTGTTTTGTCGAACAAACTTACACATGGACATAAAATTTGGTCTGTGAGTGCCTCGACACCTTGATCTCATAAAATAGCCAAGAATTGTCAAAAAATGGGAGGCAAAACCCTGATGCTATAAATAAACTGTGCTATTTACCTCAAGGCCTAACGCCAGCACAGAGAATCATGCCGCTGTTTCACTGAAGCTATACAGCCCATAAAAATCCAACCCATGCTCGTGAATTTGATGACAACGGCAATAATTGGCCTTACTGACAATAAGTTTGCCCGGAAGCACGTCTAACCTCCATCCTTCCGTCTTTTGTTTATCTGTTTGAGTACTTACCATAGCTCAGATCCTGGGACGGGATACGACAGTATCCCGCCCCACATTCAAACTGAGTATCCCTTGTAGTGGTACAAAGGGCAGCCACTAACTGGTGCAGATTGTACTGTATTTCAGGGGTAAGTACTGCACACTTCACACATTGTGTGCACTGGTGAGCAGACTGATCCATAAATTCGCCTGGAACAATCAGCGCCGGGTGAGTATGACGAAACAGTCGGAATGAGAGAAAGGAAAAGAAACATACATGTTAGAGTGCAGAATGAACAGAGGCGTTGGAGGAGGAATGTGAATAATAATACATGTGTCAGAAAATAAAGCAAAAAAACTTCCGGACGCAGAAGAATAATGTACAGAATAAACACAGGGATGCAAATGCCGTAGCAATATAGTAATACACAAATGAGCTCGCTGGTGAAGAGATAAAGGAGGAAAATTGGTGATAACAGGAAGTAAAGAGAAAGATGAAGGAAAGGTGAAATAAAGCACAGTGAAAATCCAAGTACTGACAGCAAATATGCAAGTCTACAACACTGGATCTCTTAGATGGTCCATGTTCATTTTATTTCCTTCAGCCTCCCATTGGCCGTCACATATTACGACAATTTCCTATTGGTAGTAAGTCCATTGCTTTCATATTCAGCCACACAACAGATTCAAAAATACTGCCAGCCACTAAAACATCACTACAACCACCAGGGAACGTACTGCTCCACTCAATTTTAGTTCAGATCTGTTATGCGAATTGAGGTTACAAAATAAACTGCATGCTGTTTTACCAGAAGAATGTAAAATGGATTTACAGGGTGATGCCCTCCTGAGAAACGACTTTATGACAATAACTAATAATAATAGTAATATAATAAAAATAAAAAAAAAGAGAAAGGGGTTGGAGATGGAGAAGGGAAAGAGAAGAAAAGGAAGAAGTAAAGGAAAAAGAAGGCAAAGACGAAGAAGAAAAACAAGAACTTCTACCATTTGGACACTTCAGGCAAATGTAGTCATGGCCATTTTTTACAAAATATTCTCCAAGACCACACGGTCCTAAAGCACATCTCTGGAAAGCGGCCACGCACTGTGGGACAGCCAGGCATAATGCTATACTAGCACGGACAAAGCGTTGTACTCTCATTCTGTAAGGAAAAATAAAAAAGCAAAACAACGATTATAAGACACCAATTTTCATATTTCTTTTTCTTCCTTACTTGGAAGGGGAACACGCCATGGCTGTAAATGCATATTAATTAATAATACATAACACAGATCGAGCTAGAATGGGTTGTGAGGGGAACTTCAGATGGTAAAAACGATCTTTTCTACCTAAGGACTCTGGACGACTGCTGGTTTTTTTTTACTGTGGGCCGGGCGGCTACCACTGTTGTCTATTCGTTTGTTCAACTATTTCTTGTTGACTAGTGTTGGTCCATGGAGCCTGTTCAAAGTGCTTTCAAAATTTGTCACAAGGAGCACCCTGTGCAGGCAAAAGCATGCACGTACGGCTTGCAACCTTAAGATGTTTCAGACTATGTGAGGCTATAACAAACCCACGGCACGAGGTGTTAAACAGTTACACATACAACACAATTTTATTGAGACTCGTGGGATGGGGTTCAAAGTACGTTAGCGATATGCCTTACTCTTAAGTATTAAGTAGATCAAATTAACAATTCTAAAACAGTTCGTGAATCAAATGAATACAAAACAAAACAATAATCATCGTAACTAATTATCCTGAAATGAAGATTTTGATTGACATGCAAAGGTCATGCTGAGGACACACATGATACACATTCCACAGGCTTTCCACTTAAGGCACTGTGGTAAAATTCATTCTAATGTCCACAGTGATCAATTACTAGCTAAAATTGTCCTAATCCTGGATCAGTGATCTTGGCTTGAAGATGATAATCCTAAACAGGCTGTCGGGCCACGAAAGTCTCGTTTCTTGGATACACTGGAATATCAGCACTATTGCTCTTTGAAAATCTCCACAAACTATGGTATAGTAAATCAACTGTCCCGGTCCCTCGTACACATATACACTACATATCGTCACTTTGCTGCAAGACTCCTGTAACTGACATTTCGAAAATTTTACAGGAGAGCGAAAAAACTGATTTTCTTTGGCTTATGTAATATTGTAAAGACAATGAACTTGATGATTGCAATATCGTTATTTATAAGAATTGAGCTACGAGCTTTTGACACAAGGTGCGCTATTGATTTTCAGACCCACAGAATGAAAAAAGTGATTTTGGCCAAAAATGTTAGTTACAGGAGTCTTGCACTAAAGCGACGATATAAGGTCCTGGTCACAACTACAAAAGCACAAACTCTTAACTTTGACTAAACATATACGATATAAAGGTTCTGTCCTAAGTACACACACAGGATACGATGTATTGGTATGATTAGAAAGTAGGTGGTCACTTGATGTCTTGGGCACTGGTTCCCTCAATTCTGCACACTCTGGGTTAAGCTAACACAACCCCTGCGCTATTCACAATGCGCGGTTGCCTAGGCACAGTTCCCAACAGAGGCCTGCCTCGTCGCTCCCAGGGGACTTACAGGTCTTACACTGTTCCGAAAGTTCTGTTAGAACATTAATCACGTGCACTAACCTTGGTGCATCACTCGTTACGAGCTGTCTCCGATTATAGACTTACTCGCCCTTCTGCGTCTTCCTGCCCTCATGGAGCAAGAAAGTCTACGTCCTTCGAGAACTGGCGAATCCGACCAGGTTCTCCGTAAACTTCTAATCTGCTCTACGTGAACCAGCTTAGCACAGGCCGTTGCTCTGCACTAACTTTAATCTTGAACTCGCTCTTCTTGAGCTAACTTTGGTACAGGCCCCGTTAGGCGCTGTCCATCTGAGTTCGTCTCGAACTCGAAATAGATACTCTGCTCTGCTTGAGCAGGTCCTCGCTGGTGGTCTATCGCAGGGTCACTTCACTCAGGCTCTCTGCCGAACGTGTACTCGGACAGGCACTGTTAGTCAAGTCTACCGTTTGCTGAGTGACGACTCCAGATTTGCCCTGGAATATACACAGATGAGGGAACTACGCTACAGAATTTGGAAAACGGACTTCACCTATGCCATAAAAATTTAAACAATGGATTGCGGCTACGCATAATAACTTAAACAATGGTTTTCAACTACGCATAAAAACTTGCACAATGGTTGACCTCGCCCGCGGGGGTGTCTGAGGGACTGGTCGGCAATAGATGCTCATACTACGCTGTACATGCGACGAACATCCGTTGGGAACTCCAGAAGGAGTGCAGAAAGTCATTATGATAGCACTTCCATTATCTCCGGCATTTCCAGGTCGGTAACCTATTGTCATACCCATCGGTACCTACGACGCAAAATCGGATGACAATTTCAAAAAGGAGTGTGGACCGTCACTATTACGGCATTATTTCCTTACAAAATTAGAATTCAGTTTATGAAATGCCCGCAACACCGAAACGTTCCTAAGACAGACAGAAAGCACAGCCAAGAGCGATCACAATTGAAATTGTTTGGTCATTTATTTTAGAATGTCCTACAACCAAAAGTGTGTCAAGACCCTAATTTCAGATTGCTAGTTCAGTGTAGCTTTTATCTTGGCCCGAGCAGCATGTGAAAATATCTAATACTTGTTTCTTCATAAAGTTTGTGTTGTGATTTCCAGTTTCAAGATTTCTCTCGTATATTCCAACCGCAAACTCATCACTAAGCGAATGTGGAAAAAATATTCTTTGGTTGCAAACATTTTGCGTTTACGTACCTGTGCAATTAATGCTTCATTTAAAGTTGTGCTTTCCATTTTTGCAGCACGAAAACAATATGTGCCTCTACCACAAATCGACTACACATTGTAGTTATCGGGAGACAATCGAGATAAGATTTTAAAACACGTACATTTGGTACGGACAGATTTTGGACTTCAGCCGGGCTTCAGTCCAATATTGTGTAATAAGAAAATTGCCTGAAATCGTCAGTCAGTGCTTCCGTCCATCCTCACGCCTCGAAAAACAGGCACAGCCTGATCTTTTTGCGTCCGGACTGCCTGCCGGGAACAGGAAGTGGCTGGCAGGTGACAAGCCTTTAAAGTTTCTTTCCCCCCCCCCCCCCCCCACCGGCGATACAAACCCGTTTACAAACATATCGAAAATTACATTCTATCGTAAAAATAATATCAAATTGGGAATCAGCGTATCAACATCAACTGGATGACTCGAGAGTGACCCTTTTTATTGCTGTATTTTAAAGGAAAAAAATTGAATTTTTTATTCATGATTGCATCATGTGTGGACAGTGATCACCCTTGTTATCTTGTTTTTTCTGCGTGGCATATTGAAGTGCTGTACTTGTAGGTCTGTTTTTGTGATTTTATTTCATTGAAATACAATTTAGATTATGGCGTCATGGTGCAAAGAATCCATTAGACAGTTCATCGAAATCTGTTGTTCTACGGAATGTTTGCGGAATATTGTGAAATTTCACTTTTGCTTTGTTTTTTTTTTTTTTTGTTTTGTTTTTTTGTCTCTTTGAACGAATTCAATCAATTTTCTCGAAAACTTTTAAAATTCGCATATTTGCAGGACGCCAAGCGCGCGTGGAGAATTTTGATTTCTGATTTCAAAAATGGCATTAAAAGGCTCTATGATGCAAATTTATTGATGTTAATATTTTGTAATTTGGACCCTGCCTGTTGTTGTTTTTTTCGGACCGAATGCAAAGACGCCATTCTGTCTCGGCCAATGACAGGCCCAGATTGGTTTCGCGGCTACAATATAAAGCAGGTTCTAGCTTCGACGCGTCAGTGCCAGGGTTGCCAACTTAGCGACTTTGTAGCTAGATCTGGATCTTTTTGAAATTTTCTAGCGACATTTTGGAACAATTTGCGACATGTCGTAAATCTGGAGAGTTTAACTGGAATCTAGCGCCACATCTGGATACTTTTGGACTTTCTTCATGTCGGGCCTTAATTATAATATATATAGGCTAACACTGGTCAACAAATTTTGAAAATTTGACTGCTTCTGAAATGAACTTGTTGACCAATGTAATCATAAGAACAAGGTCACAGAAATTGTAAATAGCAACAAGGATTAATTAATAAAATTTCATTTACTTATTATACGAAACGGGCCAGGCTTAAAAACCTGGCTTACGACAAAGTTTCACAAAGTTGGTTGTTGCCTGTACGTTAAAGCTGAAAAAATTGTTTAGTATATTTTGTATGATGCATTTTAATTGGTCATCATCCGGCATGTTCATGAAAATATGTATTTGCATCAAATTACTGCTGTGGGGCGGGGGGGGGGGGTGGCGGGAGGGATATAACAGGCGATTAGCAATAACTAGCAACTTTCCATGGGAGTTTTAGCGACATTTTAGCTACTTTTAGGGACGAGCCTGGCGACATTTAAAAATCTGGGTTGGCAACCCTGGTCAGTGCGCTGCGAGTCGTACAGAGACAGTATCCTCATGATAACTTTCACGTCAACGCTTACGTACCAATACCAATGAACTCAGGCCTTATCCTAAGTACGACAGTAACAGTAAAACGCGCCGTGAGGTCCTTCCACTATAACTGAGCCCTAACGCATGATGACGCACTGGGTCCCCGTACACACGACAGACTAGACAACAATAAGCGGTGGGTCTCAGTAGAGCTAGGAGTAAGAATCAAGTTGGCAAAAGAAAAAAAAAAAGGTTGTACATGTATTTGCTGAGCCCAAGGAGGCTGAGCCCCATGGATAACAGGCCAGATTATAAACGAAATCTAGGTCAGGTCAATTCATTGGAGGCCCAAGACAAACAAGATGTTTCACTTGCCGCCGAATGCGACATCGGATATCAGCGGGAACGGCCCGGGCAAGAGCTAGGTGGTCGCGTCAGAATGTCTGGAGGTGTGTCTGATTTAAAGCATAGCCATTTGTCGAAATACCATGCATGTGCAGAGTCATTGTGCGTGCCATGTGTAGAACTTTTTCCTTGCATTACATACAATCTTGAAATTCTATCCCAAGACCCACTATGCCACTGTATAATAGATCATTTATTCAAATAATTAATTTAATGATTAAAGCAAACAAATGAGTATAAACTGCAAACTTTGAATGAAGTTCTTACATACATAAGACCAACGGGAACTGTACATCTTCTAATCTTATGAAAAAGTAGGGATAACCAAGGTAGCAGAACAAGAGTAATGAAGTAGGAAAAGAGACCTGTATGCGATTATTTAAATGATTAAAACAAATAAATGGGTATAAAATACAAACTTTGTATGAAGTTCTCACACACATCAGACCAGAGAGGAAATTTACATCTTCTAATTTTATGGAAAAAGTGTAGAGATAATCAGGGTAGCAGAAAAAAAGGGTAATAAAGTAGGAAAAGTGACCAGATAGGCGATTAAAAAATACAACAACAACAACTCACCAAATCCCAGCCGTAGTATTCAGATATTAATGAAATTTGAAAGTGATTCTGATTTGATGCACTATTTCTTACGTTGTCCTCTCTTATTAATTTATCGCACCATTTAATAATAAGATCTGATTAAACAACAAAGCCGAAACAAGTGTGTTGTATACTCCCTTTGGTGAAATAAATCAACAATTCAGTTGTTCAGTAGGAATATACTTTACCAATCTTTTACTTAGTTACTGAAGTTCTTTACGAATCTATAACTTAGCTATTGAATGAGAATGTATTATACTTTACCAATCTACATGTATATCTCAGTTAATGAATTGAGAATGTACTTTATCAGTCTGTAACTCAGGTACTAAACTATATGTTAGTCAATGAATGAGAATGGAATGTACTTTACCAATCTATAACTTAGTTAATTAATGAGACTGCACTTTATCCTAACTCGGTTGTTGAATAGGAATGGCCTTCAACAATCTATAATTATCTTAGTCAATGAATGAGAATGTACTTTACCAATCTCAAAATTGAAAGGGAGGGGGGAGGGGGAGAAGGGGAGGGAGAAATGTGAGCGACAGTGCATAACCAGATCGGTACATACGCTGTGTGAAAGATCCACACACGACTGATTACTTGCCCTGGACTTCAGTTGAGGCGCTGGCTGCTGTGAGACGGGTCACATAGCGTTCTACCTCCTTGCGCTCTATTCTTTTCTAACTTCTTTGGTGACAAAATTGTCTTTGAAGTTTTCCCCGCCGGCGATAAAATGCCCATTCACTAACTCATCCAACATTACATCCTATCGTAAAGACCATTATCAAATTCGGAATCAGCGTATCAAAATTAACATAATGATTCGCGTGTGACTCTTTTTATTGCTGTAATTTAAAGAAAAAGAAAAAAAAACGTTTTTTTTTTTTTATCATGATTGCATCATGTGTGGACAGTCAAGTGATCACACTTGTCATCTTGTTTTTACCGGGCTTGGCATAATAATATGTGTAGTGAAGTGCTATGCTTGTGGTGTCCTTGTAGGTCTATTCTTGTGATTTTATTTGATTGAAATTTACGTTATGCCGTCATGGTGCAAATTTTGTAAACAGTAGATCCCCAAGCAAAGAAAATAAACAATCCCAGCAGTGCATTCACAAAGAACTTAAAAGACAGGAGCAGTCAAAAGTGTCAGGCGCTGGAACAGACGAAATTTATGAATCGGTGTTACAGTACTTTCAATACTTCCTGTTCTTAAGAGACAAAAAAAAAAAAAACCAAAGGGGACCCGCTCGAACATTTGAACCATTGCTGCATCAGGTGCAAGTGAAAGTCAATCGGATTCCTCCAAAAGATGTGTATGTGAGACCCTACTCCTTTTTAAAAGCCAGTCTCTTGACCATATATATGACCTCGTTTTCTTTTTCTTTTCTTTTTCAAAATGACATAAATTGCTAAGTGATAAAGCAGTGTTCTGTCAGCCATCACGGCTCTACCGTGCGTGGTGGGATTTCCACTGTGTAGACAGTTGTGTGTGTGTGTGTGCTCATATGATCCGGGATCGCGGATCGCATTCAGTTTGATCGTTGCGTGCAATAGCAAACCATTACGATCAGCCGCAGGCCGGCTGGAGGCCAAAATTTGTTCGTATTATCTGGACGTGTAATACCCGCTTCATGTGAATAGAACATGACTGCACTGTGTCACTGTGTACAGCATTTACATTGTAAAACCGGAATTACGGACAAGTGATCGAGTTCTAATAACCACCACATGGAAATTTTGATTATCATAGAGATTATATACAGGGTAGGCAAAAAGTTGGGTTACAGTTAACACTATAATTTCTATCTAAAACTGTAACCCTATTTTTCGCCCACCTTGTATTTTGGCAAGGGAACTTTCAAAAGACCAGGGATAAAAGATAGAAAAAAAAGCAACACGCCTAGAAGTTAATGTATGAAGACATGTAACAGCTAATTTATAATCTTTTGAGTCAAGCTAGGCCTAAATGGCATTATTCAATACTGGTATTGTAAATATTAAATGTGGATGCAAAAGTGAATACTCCACTTGAAACTTGTGACTCAAAAAGTCAAACAAAACAAATTATTACTGACCAGAAACTGTATCAATGAAATGCTTAACTCTTTGTGTGCCAATAACTGATGAATCCGTTCTTCCGCTGGTCACCTGTGAGCCAACCGCCGATACCACCGGTGCACTAGAATGCTAAGCTATTTCGTTTCGGGAAGAAAGAAAGTCAAACTTTCTATTCATAAATGTTGCTGTAGTTAGTTTTCATTCATCTCCCCCACTATTTTTTTCCTGTATCGGCAAACGTGGAAACATAATGGCACACAAAGAGTTGAATGACGTGACTTGCGTCAGGTCATCCTGACAATTGAGTTTTTTTCCTGTTGTCGCTGTTGAAACTTTCCGCTCGCAGGGTGACCCCACTGCAGATGACGACGATAGGTGGGATCTACAGGTTTTCTACTTATTTTTCGAAAGGGGGGGGGGGGGAAGAAAGAAGGGGAGGTGTGTGTAGTGCAATTCAAGCTAGTTCAGTAAGGACATTATTATTCTCCGGCCTTAATTAAAATTACAGTGATGTTTCCCACACTTCAAACTGCTATCATGAATCCTGCAGGCCTATTGTAGAGGTTTCCAAATACATCTTTGGGCACACTACACATCCCTCCTGGTCCCTTGAATTTTCTTGTATAGTGAATTAAAAAAAAAAAAAAGAAGCTTGTTGCAATTTACACAGGTGCGAAGAACCGAACGACAAGACGACCGACAAGACGACTCAATTGGACAAATCCCTAGCAGTGCAAGTATAGCAAACCACACACACGCAGGGATCTGTAATTTCCCCTGTCATAAACAAAAGCTATCACATTTTGTTAATGTAATTCAATCCATGTGATTATTTACAGGCGTATACGACAGTTTCTTAAGGTGATCCTGTTTATACCAATCCAGGCATAACATTCTGAGTTTGAGGTATGTCAAGGGCCGCATGCATAGTAAACTATCGAATCCGGTCTTTTTTTTGGGGGGGGGGGGGGAAGAGTAAAACTGAGATGTCTTGCATGCTTGTAGACCTTGACAGGTCGCAGGTTGTGTTATAAATTGGGAATTCAAAATAGAAAACTAATGGTTAAATAACATTTGTTAGAAATGGCAACTATTCAGTCTATTTTTCTCATTCTTATGCTTCTCCTAAAAAAAACAACAACTGGTGAAAACCGAGTTACGACAGTTTAGCATGGACCATTGATGTTACAAATGTTCTTGTTTGGCATTCACATTTTTAACATTTTACTGGAGTATTTTTCTATACGCATAAAGCAAACATAAAATACACATTTGATGTCCATTCGACGATTACTGGCCTACTTGTTGATAAGTGGTAACCAGATTTTCATCAATGCAACAAAAACTACATTTTCAGTTGCTGACTGAAATACTGTTTCAACAAAATTATCAGTGGAACCGTTGTGGTAGAAGACTCAGTTGGGACAAAAATTGTGCATTGTATGACAAAGGCCACAAAATTTATATAACTGTAGAAGACTGGCAATTGGCATACAACCCATTACCGATAAAGAACCACTTCGCCAGGTGACCCTGACCTCCTCAAAATGACCTCTGTTTTCCTCTTTGTTCATTGTATTTTGAATGACAACGATTCGGGGCTAAAAAACTGAAAGAAAACGGGGGATTTTTTATTTCTTAAAATTTTAATAGCTGCAGTAGTGCTCCACAGACGTTTTTGACTTTTAACTTTCCATAGTGATCCCTAAACTGACCCGTGGTCATTACGACATCAAAGTTGTGAATTATTGTTATTTTCCCATGATTTGAAATTGAACATGAGCAGTGCGTGCTCACATATCCGTTGCTAGTGACCAGGCTGACCACAGGCCACTAACTGACCACAATGACCACTTTTTTGACATATGCTAAAACCAAACCAGCTTATTCCAGAACCCTACATACCGGAAAATACCTGTCGACACACCGACAACGGAACAAAGACCTACAGACTGTCAGGGAAATTGGCCTGCTACATTTTCGTCTTTTCCCAGGCAGGCAAGAGTTAACAATTCCATACAAGAGTCGTATTGGTAAATCATGAAATTGAAACCGACAAGGTCCAGTGATCAGTCCAATGAAATAGCCAGAAACGGATATTCGTAGAAAGTTCCACTGGTCAAGATCTTTTTCACGGGATTCGTACCAGCACGTCAACAAATATAATCCATGCCCATTTGTCACTGAATGAATATCGAGCTAAGTGGCACGTTCGTCGGTGGTTTTATTATATGAATAGTTTTACTTATTGTGCTAAACAACGTTTACATAATTTTATCCTAGATTATTCAATGCTCTGCCTGCCAATAAAGAAATAATTATGACATAGCAGTGTATTCATCCCACCAATCTGCATACCAGTGGCATACTCTTGTTGAAAGATTATCGAAAATCAAGTCCACTAGATGCAGATCGAAGACTAATAGTACTATACTCTACAATTTGCAGACCGAAATCAAGACCTGAAAAGTATTGGCTAGGTTAGGGTGTTTGTTACCTTTTATGTCATTCTTTCAAAGTGGTTCCATTTCTTAATCTCTTCAAAAGAGTCTGGAAATACAAGTGGGTAAAGCTTTGGGGGAACCTTTTGAATTATTGTTATACGATGTAACCGTATTCAAATAGAGAGGGGAGCGGCAAATCTTTATTACATTCAGATAAAATTAAAAAATGCATTGACAAAGCCGTCACCGAGCAGTAGAAACAAACGATCAAAAACTGTACATGACATTCCAGAAGAAATGAAAAACCGAATAATTTTTTTGGAATTCATGGCATCGTATGTTTTGTTGTTATTGTTGCTTAACGTAGGGCCTCGTGACGTACACTCCCCCCCCCCCCCCGACACACACACACACACATTTTAGCCTGGTCACAAACTCTGTTGCCACCCCACATTATTTTCAACTGAGAAAGACTGCGTTACTTTGCTTTAAGACACAGCATGGTTACTGAACTAGGAAAGGCGGATCTATCATTCCTGCTCCAAAAATCTCGACCATAATTTGATGACGCTGCCCTACGTGTGCACTGTTATGCAGTGTATAGGTTTGGCGATGTTTCTGTTGCCCACAAAAAAATTTTTTGTCAACTTCCAACGGTTCCTGTCTCGTTATCTGAGATTTCTCACTGTGATTCTGTATCACATTTTGTCACATCCTCTATTCAGTTTGGTGCCTTTATCAACATGTGCACAATTCACAGACTTTTTTTTATCCCCAAATGACTCTACTGTTTTACTCACTGACACTGGCAATATTATAACATAGATTTCGAGGACCAAAAATTCAATATTTTTGCCAACAACTTAGTTGTAATAAATAGTTACTGCTTAATGGCATACAATGACTTGTCACGTTTTCTGTTAGAAATTAACAACATAACGACGCAAAAAGATTGTAAATTGAAGATTTTGGGTAGCCAGCAGACAGTGCATACTTTATATGTACAATATCGTCAATTCTCCCTGGTCATATGAAATGCAATTGTATAAAATTTTGACAATAGTTCCATCGGAGCATCACTGAAATTGTTTACTGAAACAATAATAAAACATTGATATTTTCACAAATTCAATTATCCTGGTCACCGATTCACACCAATGACTATGATCCGTCGTTATATTAAGATGTCATTTTTTTTTTCTCAATAGTTACATATAATCTAAGTTGGACCATGTAGTGGAGGACTCACAACAGGCATTCTGTGACCAGTTTTGTTGTCAAACCGCAAAAATGTTATTAAGCTAGTTTCGCCTACGAAAGGATCCTTACCATCATCATGGATGAGACATTATTAGCCAGACATTATTATATTATATCCCAACCTGTAACTTTCCAAAAATGCGCCCCTTACTAAATCCTAAACGGTCCAGATAGAGGAGAATCAAACAAACGCTTAACTACGAAACATCAACCTTACCTGCTGAATTTGTCAGCTAACACAACTTTTGCGCGGGACCCGCACATAAGTGTGCGGGTGCGGGTTGACCCGGGCTTGTGAAAGGGGTCTCACGCAACCAATGCGCCCCTCGCATACCATGGCATGTTGGCTGGCGCTACACGTTACGATACAGTTCCTGTCCCGGCAAAATAAACTGCCAACAGTAGCTAAAAAACAACACCGACAACAAAAACTTGAAAGTGTAGATCATAGCAGGCATAAATGAAACACTTCGTTTAAAGAAAAAAAAAGGGGGGGGGGGGCCTTGGCGATGGAACAGATTTCACTCTTCGTGTTCCATATATAGCATTCTTATCTATCGGATAGTTATAACAGTCACTCCAAAATAATCAATACACCTGAATAAAACTATGAAGGCTGCAGAACTTTATGGTTCGCCCTATCTCTGGGTCAACCTGTGGTGGTGATATCAGAAAGAATGTGGAAGGATGGGAGGGGGGGGGGGGAGACAGGGAGACTTATTTAATCTTTTTTTGCCTAACGGAATGCTCCCGTTTTCAATGCCGCCACTCCATTCCCAGATGGCCTTAATTCAGTCCCAATCTCAGTCCCACATACATTTTCTACCGCTGCGCCAAAATTTGGATTTTTGAAATCCAGAGTTCTGATCACGGTTCAGTTTCACATGTCAAGTTCCCTAAAGGCGGCCCTAAAAGAAGTTTGAATTGCTGCAGTACAAAAACGCCCTGCACCGTATGGTAAACTGAAGCAGACCATTCAAAGAGAATTTATGCTGCTAAATAATGAAAGTAAATCGGCCTCAGAAATGCTGCAGGCTTCACCCTTATGTATGAGACGCATTTTTCATCATCCTGTAAGACAAAGACCTTTTCGAGAAGGTGATGGTATTCACGAAATATTGGCCTTCTCAGACTACACTGTGGACCCAAGAACGTTATCTCCTGTCCTAGTTTTTGTTGTTGTTGTTGTTACAAGTGCGTATGTCCCCCAGGTTTTTTGCGCTGGGAGAGGGTATTTTAAACTAAATTAAAGACTATGCTAAGCTCTGTTCACATGGTTGAGCCTGCGTAGACGGGCAAATCGCCCAAGAAGGGATAGTTTGTGTCGGCATACTGTGTTTCGGTCTGTACTTTCGGATAACCGCATAATATTATGGTACCCACCCTATCGGACCCCTCAACCCCCTCCCCCCCCCCCCCCCAAACCAGGATCTGTGGATCCGTGGATACTGGGCACTGGTTATATGTAAATACTGATTAAATGGGTATCTGCTTGTTCCAGTAACCTTGGGGCAAGCCAGACCATCAGTGGATAGCAGCAGGGTCATGAGACGGCAACAAAAGCCAAACATCAAAAAAAAAGTCAGCAGGGAGAAAAATGAGATTAGAGTCTAGTACATTATGGAAGCTCAGACGACGACGTTTTACCAAAGATAAGACTTGTTTTGTTTATTTTTAAAGGGTTTGGGCTCTTCACTTGAACTTCAGATCCATAAATTCTCCAGTTTCATGAGAGGAAGGAATAACATTAAATATTGATTATTCCATTAAAACCTAATTAAATTATAATCAGCAATTTATTTGATGAATAAATTACAGATTTATAGCCTTTATAGTCTGAAAAGCCATTTATTTAATATGGAATACATTATACACCCTACAAACAAACACAAGCCAAAACTTAATGCCCCAGCTTGGATTATGCAGCGATAAATTCAGAAACGCGAAGACTTCACCGTAACGGTAAAGAAGGGATTGGATCATCTAGGTATTCCACGATCTATGGTAACACTCCTTGTGTAAAGAGATTTATGAAAGGCGTGTTCGAAACCAGGCCGTCTCTGCCTTTGAAAAGGAAATATGGAAATTGGGACCCATCTCGTGTATTAATATTTCGATACCCCTCTGATCAGACCTTGTAAGCGACAAAATGTTCCAAATTAGTTTGTTTTTTTTTCCTGAGAAAACCATTCTCCCGATCACAACGGATATAATGCTAAGAAAACGAAGACCTGAAAATGTCTTAAATCGCAAATAAACAAATCCTGTCCCGCTTCGACGAACACAGGCTATGCGCAAACTAGCTTCTGGTTGTAGTCAAGTTCTCTTCGTCCTTGTTAATCACTGATTATGAACCAGTTCATAATGTGTAGGTCCCTGTAAAGATGCTTTTCGGTGAGAGGTGTTGGACCATAACACCGCAAATAGCGAGGTAGAACAGAATGCTGATCTGACTAAATGGACTTGGAGTTGGGCTCGATCTGAAAAGCGTAGTAATTCTAGAATTAATATTCGAAGGGTAATCACTGATTATTTGATTATGAGGAATCCTCGCCCCTGGCTCTTATATTCCTAGCTTCTGTTGTGGAGTCGTATAGTCGCGTTATGAGAATACTCCAACTATCTTTGGAGCAAAATAAGGCAGCTACAAAGGACACACCAAAATCGTCTCCAAGCTATCCCTATAAAGATCCTAGTTTGTCTGATTCAACGACCACTGAAATCCTGAACAACGTCGATGCACGCTCTCACTAAGCACTGAACGACTATTCATTCTCTGCTTTCAATGACACTGAACAGAATGCATCTGATGTCTGTTACAACGGAAGTTCAGACAAAGGAGTGCAGTGAGTCTGCAAACACCTCATTTTCTGAGCTCGAAGCTGATCAGCGTACCTGTTCTGTGGTGTCTCAGTGCCAAGAAGATCCCGCTGGCCATTTTATGACAATTTGCATCACTGAAGTCAAACTAGTGAGAAAAGATTTCTTTAAAGGATTCCGGAATATAGATGCCTTTATTCATAACTTTTGTCTTGATTCACTGGTCCCAGTGTTTTTTTGTATGTAAAATCATGATCTAAATTTATTGATATGTGCTTTTAAAATCTTAACTAATCTATCTTACGTTCAATGTTTGTATATACAGTGTGTATGGGTATATATATGTGTGTGCAGAGAGAGAGAGAGAGGGAAAGAGTGAGAGAGAGAGAGAGAGAGAGAAAGAGAGAGAGGAAGAAAGAGAGAGAGAGAGAGAGAAAGAAAGGAATGTGAAAGAAAATATCCAAATTAAGTATTCCAAATGCACACTAGGGAAGTCTTTTTGTGCGTATGTAAATCATTCTATAGTTTTCATTATGACTCCTTTTTTTGTGCATGTAGTTGTTTTTGTCTGACGTGTAGTCTTTGAGAGAAACGTAATAAAGGTTAATGTAATTCTGGACAAGAATTCTCTTTGCGTTCATGTCTGTCCTCACAAATCTTTAAGATAAGATAAGATAAGATAAGATAAATTTTATTCGTCCTTGTACAAGGAAATTTGTTTTGATCATTGAATACATAACAATACAGTTACAGAAGCAGAAAGTATGATACATAGCGCGCACACACACATATATACACACACACTGATAAATTAACTAAATTAACAAAATTAACAGTGCACACAATATGCTTCCCTAACTAAAACACATTGACCTGACACGCAGGACATAATTCAACTGTGCACAGATTACGATCAAGATGACGACATTATTGTAACATCCTAGTTGATGATGGAATAAACGATTTAAAGTAGCGCTCAGTTTTAGTTTTCTTTGACAACAGCCTTAAACTTCTTACAGATCTTATATATTCCTTGTTCAGGGGATGTTGGGGGTCATTTATAATAATATTAGCTTTTTTAATACAAGCACCAGTGTACAGCTCATCAAAATATGGCAGATCACAGATACAAATTTTGGATGCTTTTTTAATTAAATTATTGATCTTATTTTTATCTTTTTGTAAGATGTTTCCTCCCCAACAGACAACTCCATACATCAAAACGCTCTGAATAGCCATGGTGTAAAATATTTTCAGAATGCTTTTGCTAACTTTTAAAAAGCGGAGCTTTCTGAGGAAATACATGCGCTGGTTGGCTTTCTTGTATACATATGTGACATGCGCATGCCAGTTAAGCAATGAATCAATAGTAATGCCAAGATATTTGGCCTCTGTGACAATTTCAACCTCTTCATTGTTGATAGTAAGAGGGCAAACAGGATCGTTGTTATTTTTCCTAAAGTCAAAAACAAGCTCTTTTGTTTTCTTAACATTCAGTAGAAGATAGTTGTTATTACACCAACAATGAAAGGATTGCACAATGTTAGAATATTCGTGGCCAGAGTTAGGTAAAAGGCCTAAAATAGCAGAGTCGTCGGCAAATTTAAGAAGGTAAACGTTGTTGTGTGTCACAGTGAAATCATTTGTATACAATGTATACAAGGCAGGTGACAGCACGCAGCCTTGTGGCGCTCCAAGTGTTCATCCGTGTCATTCTGTAAGTCTCTTGTCCTTTACAAATCCAAGTTCCAACGTTAATTAATTAGAGTTAATCTTGGTTGGCAAAGATTGCACAAGAAATTGGTTGCACTTTATAATAAATTATTGTGATGGCACATTTAATTAATATCATCTTCTAGAATCATAAAAATGTTATGAAAATTAAAGACTGTTACTCGTAAACTTGGATAATGATTACATTATCAGGTGCAAATCATTTCAGCCCTACTTCGTTGAGGGAATAGTCGCTTAGGTGCAGTCACTCCAGCAAGTTTTCATTCTGATAAAAATTCGTGAACGACGTTGCTTACCTTTTATCTTCTTCTTACATCGCAAACAAACTATGTTGTAGGCAACCCAGGTCGTCTTTTTTTTGTTCTTCTAATGTGCGGAGGAGCACAATGGGTTGGAAATATATAATAATCTACCTTTGTTATACATGTATAATGTGCGGCGCACTGTCCCGGGTTCTTTAGTTTACAAACAATTTTTGTCAGAAATTCTGCGGAAGAGGACACAGTGTTATGTAATATATTTAGATCTGTACTTTCCCTCAAATGATTGGATGAAGGTGTCTGTGTGGAACACTACTGGGGCTGGGAGAGAAGAATGTGTTGGTTTTTAAAATACGGCCTGAATGGCCCAAAGATAATATATATGTTTATGACGTGCGTGGCACAGCCCCCGTTTATTACTTATCTAATAAATAAGAAAAAATCAAACTTTCCAAATCCCAATAAATATGCTGTAGGCTTGGGGATTTAACTCAGCGCTCTATATAACAATATTACATGTATATTACAAGTCCAAAAATACAAGGTGATCAGAAAGTAAAAAGATCTACCTACCTAATAATGCGGGTTATCCACACTTACAATCACACAATCACAACTTGTATAGTGGTAAAAAAGCAGAATAGGACAAAACACACCAAATGCGTCTCGTGTAACGGTCGGGTGGAAGGTGACACACGCTGTTATCGTCTTGGCGGTTAGCAGGGAAGTGACTGGCGGCGGAAGGTAGCGTTTCTAATAGATAACCGACGGGGTGGCTAAACGTCACATTGCAGGTGGGCAGGGAACAAAAGGGAGTGGTGCGTAAACAACCACTTGAAAACAAAAAACAACAAAAAAATGTCTTTACGAAGACTGGCTGTCAACAACTCTCAACCTACTCGACGACACCATTGCGATTCTACATTACGTTCAGACCTTCTTGTATTACTGTTGAACAAGATCGCAGATTTATATTATGTCAAATGTGTCCTTTATATGCAATAGTTTGTACAATGGACAAAGTAAGCAGATGCAGAAGTGATAGGATGGATAGTTTAGCATCCCGCTAATGCATGTCCATAGGGAATAACGTGGCATAGAGGGGAAACTTAGCGCCATTTTGTCACAATCTCGCCCATGCAAAGTTGTTAGGAAGCCACCTAGGGCTGGATTAACCATTAAGTAAAATAAGGACGTGCTCATGTTAATGGGACACAACAGAAAAAGGAAAGGGAACACCATAAACAATTTCTTCACTACCGAATTTACTATTTTTGTACTTACTACATGCTCACCATTAGGCTCGATATAATGATGCATATAAAGCAAAAATGTTATTTCATACTGAGTTAATCCATACAACGTAATGGAATTCTTAACATAACTGTGACTGGGACAAGTATGACATGTATTTTCCATTATAACAGTGAAAAATTGAATAAATTGTTGAAATTTTACATTTCTTCTATGGATCTTGCCATAAACATGTGAATAATTTGCGCATATTGCTTTCCGCTATATATATTATAGTGTTAAATTGAACAAAATCCAGAAACAAAAATCAGATTATAATATAATTTAAAAAGTTATGACGTCTGGTCTGGAAGAAAATTGAATTTTTAATGTAATATTTCACACTAAACACTTGTAATGAGACCTAAAGTCTTGTCAGTTTTGAGAATGTCGCGATAGTGGAAGGGCCGAGGGGCACCAATGTTGGGCTGTGATTAGGGATTCAGCATGGGACACCGGAACGGATTTCGTCAACGAGTTATCAAAAGGCTTGGTATCTTCATAATATGCATGTCGAACTGCCATTCGATGGACCCCTGACGTGACACAGAGTACACATATCGCACACACCCAAATTGCCACAGCTTTACCAAGATGTTTACCAAAAATGAAATATTTAGGGCACGGTGTCAGTTGTTTACGTTCTGTACTGCAGGAATGATTTGGCGTTTTGTTTTTTCGCCTCAAGGAGTGTCAATGCAATATGGGCCTTAGAATGACCGAAAAGAATCTATTTTGATAAATTCGGGGACAGAAGTTTTCGTATGTTTTATGTGAGTAATTGGGAGATTGACGCTGAAGGGCCAAAAGTACAGGTTTGTGTTTTCAATAATTATGCCTAGGAAAATATTATAATATTTCTTTGTCAACGAGCAAAGTGAGAGCAGTAAAACGTATCTAAAGACAGACACACAAACAAAAATAAAATAAAGCTAAAGGAACAGGCAAAATGAAGCAGGTCCATAATAATCACCCAGAACTGAAACTAATAAATCGATTTATCCCGGGCAGGGCCGGGAACTCAGCAAGTCTATTATATATTTCAGTAACTTGCAACCTTTGGCATGACTAACTGACCAAACTATACACTCTTCAGGCCTTAAATTTGGCAGGAAGGTGACAATTGAGATAAGGAAGATGATGGCTGTAATTAAAAAGTTGTTTACTTTAAGCATGTATTTTAAAAAAAAATAACAATTTTTATTGCTATGTAACATCTGTATTTTTGCATGTTTCTTTCGTAATATATACCACCGTGCATGTCATAAAAAGTAACCGTATCAAGAGTGTTCAGTTTGGTGCATAGTGTTCTGGCGCGCATGAGTTCTGAAGCAAGGCTGTAGTTTACTAATTTTATTATATGAGAGAGAGAGAGAGATTTGGGGGGGGGGGGGGGGAGGGGGGGCACATGATTGTTTATTCCGGGTAATGCCCGGTAGGTCATCTAGTATTATTATAAAAGTGAACTTTTGAGGCTATGTTAGCCTACTCCTACGTTAATAGGCCTAATTAGCCCAAACGCTTCAAATTTTACAGACGTCGACAGTATCTACATATCCAGGTTTTCGTCACATAAAACATACGAAAACTCCTGTCCCCCAATTTATCAAAATAAGATCTTTTCGGTCATTCTATTTTAATTCACCATTTTGAGTGAACCGGAAGAATGATACCATTGTCAATGAATCGGAAGAGCGATCTGACCAGTGCGCAAATAACTGCCATTTCATGAATGCGGTGGGGGTGCGTAGGGCACCAGCGCGCAAAAGGGGAAGGGGTGCAGTAAGACTCATCTAAAAACAAAACAAAACAAACAAAAACAACAAAAAAAAATAAAGCAAATGGAACAAGCAAGGTGAAACAGATCCATTCTAATCACCTAAAACTGAAACTAATAAATAGATTTCTCCCGGACTGGGCCGGGTAACTCAGCTAGTGCACTATATTGTAGAGAAAGTCTGAAATCTACTAAAATCTACTACGTTGGAGGAAAGTAATACGTTCTCCTGACCAAATTGTTTCACTAAGTTGTACCGTGCATCTTCTGCCTTAAAAGATCCTTACCCACAGAAGATAATATAATAATTAATATCTCTACTACTGTTTATTAACAATCTCGTGTGGTGTAACAAGTGTACTTTTATTATACGTTTCTGTATGATGTCAATATCTCTAAATATACTGTGCTTCCTGCACTGTCCTTTTACTCCAGTACTTTCTGCATTTTCTATTAATAGCTTTGCCATCCTTAACTGGCGTCTAAATCAGATCGATAATATAATCGTTCCGATCAATAGAGTGAACTGCCAGTGATGAAATCCAAGCAAGCAAACCAGAACTAAACTTGTTCCTCACCTTCCGTTTCAAACTTAGGATGATACAAGAATTGTGCTTGGAAATCTAGGGGCACGTAAAATTTAAATGGGAAATTTCTTATTAAAAACCACAGCACGAATATGGTGTTTGGTATCAAATCTATGATAAATTAGACTCTCGTAAATAACAATATGTCAAAATAGCAAAAATGTTAACTTCAATGATTTTTTTCCTTTGTATATTATTTCGGGACTCGTCAGGCCCCAAGCCGGAGGGAAAAATATTTGGCAAGTCCTAAATTTCTGGACCCAAGCGGCATTCCGGGCCCTGCCCCATGAAATCGCCTCCACACCCGTTTTTTTTTTTGTTTTGAAGGTTTTGCCAAACCGGTGCCAGGGCTGTGGCCAGACCCATACGTGTGAAGGGCCCTTAATGATGGAGGACAGAACACTCGCTGCGAAAGATGGCAATCAGGGATGAGAACGATGTAACGAATAAATGCTTCACAACAAAAGAAGAAAGAAATTAAACACTGGCCATGTAAACAGGATATTATTATGTTTAGGCTCAAACCCTTGACAATGTATGCAGCATACATGTCTCTAAATGCTAAGAAACCCGAACCAAACTGAACGATAGACCACCTGCATCTTTATTTGCTCACAACTTCAGACTTCAGTGTAATGTTTACACGCTAGGCACACTGGGTCGATTTCATTTAATTCACCTGTGCATAAAACAAATAAATTAATTACACATTCTACGAACGAGGAAAAAAAAAAGAAAAAATCTACCCAGATGAGATACTCGGCTTTACCTATTATAAACTTGTTTTCGCCCCCCCCCCCACCTCTCTCTCTCTCTCCCTAAGGACTGGCAAAGGATAAGTTAAAATACTCACCAAAATGGAACTCTATGCATGAAAGTATTGAATTATGTTATTGAACACTTTTAAATTCTTCCTTAAAATGACAGATCGAGATGATGATGTTTCCCCGACTCAAACTGACGAAACTGACAGTGTCGAAATGTAATGGTCTTGTGGCTTCTTATAAATATGCTCATGGACACCGGCCAGCTATCTTACATCTATCTACCAATTTTCGATGAGCAGTTTCGTAGTCAGTTCGCCAAACACATGTATGGGCCTGGCTCCAGTAAAGCAAGAAGATGGAAACTCTGAGCACGAAGAGAATGGTTTTCTTTCCCGTGTTAGAATTTGTTTTTTGTTTTTTTTGTAATCTGTGACCACGGACTGAAATAACATTTAGCTTTCCTGAAACTAAGAGAGTATTTTGAAAGCTACGGCGGTTTCTACTGTGGCAGCACTTTACAGTGATAATTATAGTGCATGAACTTTTTGGTGCTCTCTCAATTGTCAAAATCAGATTCTCGTTTTCAAAGCGAAGCCAAGATAGTGTGGGGATATTTGCTATACTGTTGTATGCAAGATTTTTGTGGAAATTTTAAGTTTTGTCATGAAATTATTGGTCTAAATTTAGTTCATTTGATGTGAATCTCGATATTCGGATTAGTTTTCGGCGAGCCAGTGGCGGCAGGAGCGAATCGCGATTCGAGTCAGTCAACGACAGGGGGTTGTATGAATTAAAATCGTTCGAATCAGTTGGCTAGTCAGCAAAGACAAGAGACAGACAGGGTGGGTTCTCCACATCAAGCAGGCGTCGGCCAATGCTGTAAACAGTTGTTTTTTTTGTTCAATTTTGGTGAATAAAGAAATCGATTGATATCCCCCAAGAAAACCTGTGTGGACAATACTGCACTGGCAAGCATACATTAGCTTGAAATAGTTTGAAAATTTTTGTTTCTCCTCTCCCGTGTAATTTGTGGAGAATGAACTGAAATGTGAAGGATTCGGCCGTCGAACAACTGCGTAGACTAAGTTTCATCACTCCAACCAGCAACCCTAAGGTAATCCTCTGTATAGGATGTTTGCACAAAGCAATGGCATCTTCCCTCGCAGATTAGCTGTTTACAGCTTTGGCTGACGCCTGTTTGATGTGGGGAACCCACCCTACGGTAACCCTACCTATTCTACGGGGATATCTTACACAAATCTACGTAGGATAGACGTAGGGTGCTGGCTAGAAAATTCTTTGGAATGCTTGAATTATAAGTGCCTCAGTCAATTAAATGCCGATGTATTCTTCGTGTAGGTGTGCTTTACTGTATGTTTTCCTAAGTAGGCAGGAAACAGCTGGTTCCCTTTGCTCCTCTCCCAATAAATCTACTCTGGACTTTTCACAGGTGCCATGCTGAATTACAATAATACATGTAGGCCTACAGAAATTACATTCTGGTTCCATGTGCTTTTAAAGTTAAAGCCTATCAAATTCAATGTCCCCTCGTGCATGAACAGTGCATGAACAAAGACATCGGGTAGTAAATTGAAGAAGCATAAGAACAACAGAAAATCTATGGGGTCGCCTTTCTTCTTGAGTTTTTTCTTTTTGCCATATTTTGACAGAGGTAGGCTAAGTTTGCTGTCACCAATGGGTCGTAACGAGGATAAGCGCTGATTTGGCTTCTTACCACGGGGTGATGCGTCTGGTACATGATCATTACCTAATGTTTCATAGCCATCCCAAATACAGCCCCCACTCCCAACCCCCTACACGGCTGCCAATTCACCCTAGGCAAAGTACAAAAAGAAAGGAATATCTTCCCTGCCGAAGAAAAATGTTAGATCTACTAGATCAACCACTGGAAGATGTAGAGTCCTTCTGCTATCTTGGTAGTATCATTGACAATAAGGGAGGAACAGAGGCAGAAGTCAAAGCACGAATTGGAAAGGCACAGGCAGCTTTCACGTCCTTAAGCAAGATTTGGAGAACCAAGGATATATCTCTAAAAACAAAGCTGAGGATATTCAACTCGAACGTGAAGTCAGTCCTGTTGTATGGATGTGAGACTTGGAATGCGTCCCAGGCCTGCATAAAGAGAATCCAAGTTTTCATCAACAGGTGTTTGAGGAAGCTACTTAAGATCAGATGGACAGACAAGGTCAGCAATGAAATTGTATGGAAAAGAACAAGACAGAGCCCAGTCAGAGAGGAAATTGGTAGGAGACGATGGAGATGGATCGGCCACACTCTCAGGAGGCCAGGAAACAGCATCACGAAGAAGGTATTGGATTGGAATCCCCAGGGTAAGAGATCAAGAGGAAGGCCGCGCGGAACGTGGAGAAGAGCCAGAGAAAATGATGTGCAACGAAGCGGAAAGACTTGGAATAATGTAAAGAGGCTGGCCCATGATAGAGAGGGATGGAAAGTGTTTGTTGGTGGCCTATACCCTGATCCAGGGTGAGAAAGGCAATGATGATGATGATGACACAAGAAATATTTTCCCGACCTAAAAAACATGCTGAGACAAAAATATTTTCCCTGCCTAAAGGGCCCCACACACGTACGAGACAATGGATGGAAGCCAGGCACCGCGCCTCACCTCGAGCCTGGCCCGGGGTTATTTTTTAACCCACATGCAGCAGCCACACCTGGGGGTATTTTTTTCGCGCCAAATTAAAATCACTGCCTGTCTTTTATTTAGCTAGGGCCTAGTCACCGAGTCGACACTGAATCTAGAGGCTCATTCATGAACTCACTGGCGACAGACGAACGAAAGGCTGTCTGTGGACCAATTGTCTATTCTCTGCTAATGAAAAGAAAAAATGCAGGGCGAAAAATAGGACTTGCTGGCCCAAACAATGGCTTCTACATCTTCACCCACACCAACCTTCTCAATAAGTTGCGGTTGTATCCTAGTGACTTTCACAACTACTTGCGTATGGATGAAGAAACCTACAAGGGGTTGTTGAACCTTTTAACTTTAGAAAAGCAGGACACTGTGATGAGATCGGCCATTTCCTCTCATGAACGGTAAAATTAACAGCCACTTTGAGGTTCCTTGCGACAGGGAGGTCATACGTAGGATTTCTCCCTCTATATCGTATTGGAGGAATCCTTGCTTTTCACTCTCCACAGGCAGCCATTACATCTATATAGTTCAATAAATTGCAATGTCCTTTCTTTTGACCACGAAGCCATTCTCACACACAATGCTGACACACAGACAAAGTTCTAGACAGTGTAAAATCAACTGACTCTTCTCTAGGTTAGTAAAATGAACTACAACACACTACACACGCACAGGATACGAGTGGCAGACACTCCCTTGACTAGCCTAGTAGTAGTGTAGTACCAGACGGGTGACAGAACAATAAATTATGCCTTGCAGAATTTTAATTAAACATCGTACCGGCCCGGTGTTTTGTATCAAACTCATGGTAAATTTGACGCTGATTACGAATCTGAGGTCATAAAAGCCAAAATGTAAAAAAAATTTAAAAAATGTTACCCCACCACACCCCTCTACCTGCGGCCCGATGGAAAAATATCTGGCATCTTCCCTGCTTAATGCACTTTGCACATAGGGATTGCATAGGCAGAGGATATCTTCCTAACCTATGCAAGGTGAATAGGTAGGGGATATCTTCCCTACCTATGGAAAGTGCATATGTGGGGGATGTCTTCCCCATCTATGCATTTCCAATAATTTATCGGGGATTCATGGATCAAAATAAACGCCGCACTTTCAAAGTCCGTTTTAAGTGAGATCTGTGATGGCTTGGGCTAATCAGAGCAAGCGTCAACTACTGTAACAAGCAAATGGGACATTGTATCGTATGGCCGCCATTGTCAACCGCTAGAGGAAAACACGTGAGAACGGCAGAAGAAAAACTGCGCACTCTAAACTAGATCTAGATTAATTATTACTATAAAGTCTTTGACATTATCAAATATAATTTTCGACATACTTTTCTCAACAAGTCATCAAATGAGAGAATGCAAAGGATAAACAGTCCGATTACTCTTACCTTGCTGGTGGCTCATTCATTCCCGTTGGCCTGGATCCTAGACGGCCTGATATACAGGCCAGCCAGCCGGAAAGTAGGCCAGGTTCATTGGAGGCCCAGCCTAGTGACTTCTCAGTTACCAAAATGCTACGGTGTGCGTGGGTCTAAAACGAAAGATTGTTCATATTATGGAATGTGAATCTATTTCAGTATAATTTTCTTTATGTTTATCTTCACTTCTCTGTCACAACTGCAAAACTTCAGAGTTCTAGTTGTTGCTTATCATTTTGTTTTGCATCATAGAGGCGGATGAATGACGGAGGCCTAATGGATCATAATATTAACACTGACGTGATGTGAGAGAGAAAGGCGGAGTAGAAGCTGGAGAGCGATACGATTGTATTTCACAGTCCATAATATTTATTTTGTTATCTCTATGATGAAGAAATCTAGATAGGTTGGTAGAAAAAAAGCATAATAATTATTATGGATGCCTAAGAGAAAATACAGTACAAATATCAAAATGACTATTTTACACCTGGTTGAACACATGATATATTATGTAATTGTACATTAAGTCGGAGGCACTGGCATTAGAGGATCAGATGTTCATTAAAATGTTTTTGCTCAGTCAAAAAGGTGCATAATATTATTGTCTTCAGATATTTCAACTCACCAAGTGCTGAAGATATTGCTGCTAGTGAGCTCACTCACTTCGACGACAATTTTGCGACCTTTCTGCGTTGTTGTTGCACTGAACTGTCAGCCTCCTCTTGACAGCAGAACTGTTTCATTAAAATGTTCACAATCCTGTATAATGAGGTGGTACACATACTGATGTCCAGATGAAACAAAGCGGGAAATTCACTGAAAATATTCTTGAGTCTTTCCCTACAACTGGCCTTCGAGTTTTGAGTAAAAAATACATAGGTATATATCAAGAGTTGATACAGACTTTCTGATGGGTAACTCAGACCCCCTCGGTCAAGTGATTCTGTAAAAGTTCTGACTTCTTGGGGAACACATACCAAATCTCCCCGCAACTCGCTATGTTTTGAAGCAATGTAGCCCCCGATGTAAAAGAGAGACATCCTCTCATCAACTGACAGGCTACTGGCTGCCACTGGGATGTCGTCGACGATCAACAGTTCCTCATCTGTCAGTTCATTGCCGCATAAACTGCACATGTGACTTGACTTGGAGTAGTCAATCTCTGGGTCATGCTCCAACATCAACTTGGTTTTGTCTATGGTATGGGTGTGTGCAACATCCTGAGCGGTGATGTAGTAGTTGGATCCTGCCGACATACGAAAATGAGCAAAATGCTTCTCAATGTCGTCTTGTTGAAAGAAACCAATTGGTACATATTGGTGATGAACATCTGATTCCGTTGTCAACAAGAATTGACAGATGTCAGTGAGGCACTTGCAGGTCCAGAAGATAGCATCTGCTGTGTCAGTTGTGAGGGATTTCATTCTTGGGTTTGTGGATGGTTTCATTTGTAATGCGTGGTTGGCCCAAACATGGAGCGTTTTCAGTTGTCGATTTCCTTCTTCAGACAAATCAACCACGGCTCTGTCTGGATCCCTTAAGTGTATGCTCTGAACTGGAGTTTTGGTGTTGAAAACTTTCCACAGCTGCAACACTTCATCAATGAATAATGCTGTGTCCTTCCATGATAATGATGCGACACTAGATGATTTCAGAGCAGAACTGGTTCTTTCAGAAAATACGTTTAGGACAAGAGACACTTTTTGTTTTTCAATATTGCTGGGGTTAAGTGAAGCTTGAGAGTTTTACAAGTGTCATAGCCTCGTGATTATGAAGGTCCTGGAGATCTGACCACCGTGCTGATTTGGGCTCACTTGAATCCGTGGGGTAAAAGTCGAGTGTTTTGGTTTTTTCCGTTACCCAGTTGTTACGGATGTTTTTCATAAGATGGACAGGATCGTACAATAAAAAGAGTGGATTGGAGCTGTCTGATGGAGATTTTGTGATCCAAGGTGTCTGAGGGTCTGTCTTCGGGAACATTTTAAAAAACGATTGATTCATTCGTTGATAATAGCAAGGACTTTCGCACCACAAGCTTCGAGGCTCAATATCAGACTGGTAACTTGGTCGAACTGAAACTGTGCATTGAGAGCACGACAGGGAAGAAGTTTAGCAACAAAACTTTTGGATCCAAAAAAGCACTTCACCATCATGCATAAGAGAGTTGTTGCCTTTTGCCCTGGAGAGTCAAGTGCATAGCCGTAAATTGTTCCACCTCGGTATGAAATGGAGGCTTTGATGTATATTTCATCAATAATGAGGATGCAGTATTTGCTTCTCTCAGTACTGCCTTTGAAAAAAGAGGCAAACAAGCTTTCATCTGTTGTGTTCTTTGCCATACTGGTGATCTTCTTAAGGGTTGAAATCGATGGCAACTGCAAGTAATCTCTCATATGTGAATAAAGAGACCTGGACCTTGCATACCAGGAAAACGCCAGAAGCAAATCCTCAACTGGGTATATACGTGCATTTTTGGGACAATTATGTAGTGCCATTTGTCGCACGAGAAAGTCCATTTTCTTATCTGTTGGTTCATTCTCGGCCATAACAAAGCGTAGCAGTTCATCAAGTTGGCTCCAGCAGTTTATGTCTTTAATGAACGGATGATGGATTCTTCTTAGACAATGATAGTATTCACATTTTAGAAATGGAACATTGGAGTCATGACAAACTTCAAAGTAAATTGAAAACTTTGGAATCGGTCCAGTCCTCTGACGACTAATGAAAATATACAATTTTGATTCTACATCTGTTGCCAGCAACCCTGCATCTAGGCTATTCAACTTTGTAGAAAACATGTCATGAAAGGTATCTGTCTTGAACAGATCCAGTTCTTGAAATTGTGGCATTTCATCTATATCAACTACACGAGCCTTTTGTGTGGACATTTTTGTGGGAGGAGGAGTACTCTTTGATGTACTGGGAACACACGAAGGGGGTACATTTGGAAAAATTGAGGGAGGAAGTGCAGGAACATGATATCTTCCATGCTGGCGTACCATTGGAGTATCCTTTGGCCAGTGCAGTGCACAAACACCCATGTAGTCAGTAACTTCTTCTGTTTTGAGTTGATTAGGTAAGCTGTTAATCCAGACACGACGTTTGTCTGCATCCTTAGGAAACCTGTACACAGGAATTTTCTCGTCGGTAGGTTGATTTCTGTACCCTGTCTTACATCCAAAAACAGAACACTTCCTCACCATGTTTGCTGCCACCAAAAATATATGCTAATCCAGTAAGATGTGATGAAACAATGTCTGGAACTATATATATGTTATGATTGTTCCTGATCACAAAATGAACAGTTAATCCAACAAAATTCAAAACACAATGGTAGAACACATTCTAAGCCACATTTAAAAGTCCCAGCAAAACAGTAATGACAAGGTGACAGGATGTGTAAATGTAGCGTACCTAAGTATTCTTGTCTCGATACCATTCTCTTTGGCACTAGTAAACTGTGGTACCAGTGAATAAACGGTATCTGGCATCCTCGTACTCGATATTGCCAGCCATATCAAGTTACGTGACAGGGCATCAGTGTCTTGGGCCTCCAATGAATTGACCTAGATTTCGGTTACCTGGCCTGTTAGTAAGGTCGCCTAGCCTGGATCTCATCCTGACTCAGCACCATAAACAGGAAGTTTAAGTCGGCAGAGAAGAATAGAAAGTTAAGTAATCCGGTGTCGGGTGAATCAAACTTCCGATATGTATATCAGAGTATGGTTCGTATACATTTGGTCTCACCAATGAACTTAACGGAAAAATACTATCGTATTACAGAAAGCCCATATCTTTACACAAGGGCTTCCTCCATTTTACTACTGACTATACACTCCATTCCATCTCCCGCTCCCACGCCGAAAAACCCCCAAAACAAACCAAAGTAGTATGTGGTGTATTACTATTAGATGAATATTTAAATACCTATGACAATGTAAAGCTACGTGTATTGTCATACAAAACTGCCCCACTTTTCCCCGTTTTCCAGCTCCCCAGCCAGATCTTGAGTCATAAAATGCTGTCCTCTCCAAGTCCAGCCCCAGCTAAAATATACAGCACACTGACAAGACCAAAGTGTAATTAACGACGTCACTGCTTTTTTCCATCAGCGTCGAAGTCACAGGCGAAGACACACTCTGCTCTGACTATGGGAGATCTGGTGAATGGTTTTTCAAGAGACGTATCCACAAAGCAACAGGTATGAATGTCATACTCTTCCGAGCAATGAGTCACCGGATCCAGTCTACCAGCACATCAATGCATACAGAGAACACAGTAAAATAAAAAATATGCGCATGCGCATAATTGTATTTGGGACACAGGCGGGAATGATCATCAAGTAATACATGTTCCAGGTATTCACTGGCCCTTATGAATTTTCTTGCGAA
The DNA here is from genome assembly GCA_963931925.1 of Onchidella celtica. Taxonomy (NCBI): domain Eukaryota; kingdom Metazoa; phylum Mollusca; class Gastropoda; order Systellommatophora; family Onchidiidae; genus Onchidella; species Onchidella celtica. The sequence continues at coordinate 24,419,000 of OZ007583.1, forward strand.
GTAATAAAATCAATGTTAGACGCATTTTGTCCCACTGCAGAAAAGCACACGGAGTTGTAGGGCAGAACATTTCTCTTGAGAAAAACTCTGGTCTGTCAGTGAGGCACATGATCAGAGGCGGACCTACATAACAAAATACACTTGATATAAGTCCCATAAATTCTGCAGTCACAGTCAGAACAGCATTATTATTTGTTTATATAATTCTGTATTACTACCATAGTCAATCCTTTAGTTAATGTTTCTCTTTGCCATAACATTTAATCTTAATGATGTATTCCGTTCTTATAATCACAGGCATAACAATTCCTTAATGTAATTCTACCGTATAATCATAGAGAATGTCACCATTTATGCCTACAGATTTTATTACTTTTTTTTTTTTTTAATCACCATCACACCCAAACTATTCTCATGTGTTCGTTTTTCTTTATTTCCCACAGTAATTAAATTTTAATCTTTACCAACTGGAATGACGTATAATGACTTATAAGTGTTTCATATGATTGTGTGCTTCATTGTACTTCCTTTTGTGTCTGTTTTACAGCTATTACGAATGTCCATTTTTGAATTAATAATAATAATGAATAATAATGAATAGCATTTATATAGCGCATATCCATTTTTAAAATGCTCTATGCGCTTTGTTTTGTCAAATTGAATTGTCAAATTCCTAAATTTACATACACTGGTTTCCGCTACAGAAGCCTACACTATGCCACTTTAAGTACATTACCTATGATAAATAAAGAAGAATAAGATTTTAAAAAAACAAAAACTACCATTACATCATTTCACATTTTTTCTTGAAAGGCTGTCTCTGAAAGTATGGCGTTCGACCTACTGGTTTAACTTAAGATACAGTGCAGCAGAGTACATGTATTATTTCTACACCTGATGATCACTTCGAACAACCTTGAAATTATCTATCGCCTCTTTTGATGATTGATTTGTAGATTTTCAATAGCATAATGAAAACTGGTTGTGTTGGTTTGTTGTTTGTTTTTTTTCTTTGGAGGGGGGAGGGGGTTGTTTGCTGACTACACTTTTTCCCTATATCTAGACTAATTTGGCGAGTGCTGAAACTATTTTGTTTTAGATCGTTATCATTTTCAGAAAGAAAAAGAAAACACTGCTGTTACTTCCATGATGGTCATTTGACTAATTCCAGTGGCTCAAGCGAAAACTGTTTCTACTAATAAATTCAGTACCTTATCGCAGTCACAACAATGAAAATAATATTTACGATTTTTTCACTCCAAATTCCACAGCTACTACTTAGCATTAGATCATCCGTGAAACAAGGAGAAGAAAGAAACAGAATCACTACGGATTCCCACTGCTTAACGTCAGTTTCCACACCAACTGAGAAGGCTAGTGGAACTCGCTGGAACTGATCTGGCTGAACGAGTCAGCACTTGACTAGGCACTGAATACTTAGCCCCATGCTATTTCGCCACTATTATATAAAAAAAAATAAAAAAATTGCCGTTCTAGTGTAAACCCGCGTGACTTTGAATAAACTCTATACAGATTATACGATCCCATATACTGCATATCCGGGTGTTCCTTATCTTCTACCGTATAATTTCTATGGCCTGTCGAGTTGTCCTATGCCTAGACCAACACAGCATTCAGTTTTCACAACGCGTCACCGTCTGATTATGCTAGGTGGGCATGTTTGAAAGGGAGTGCTGCAATGTTCCCAGAAGTTTTAGATTTGCCAGCAAAAGGCAACTTATCTTACATGGGCGCTTAGTCTGGTGAATCAATGTAACCCAATGTAACCAGTCACGTCCTCAGTTTGGCCCTCTCAAGAAAGACATTACTCCGGTTTGCTTGAATGGTTTTAACTGAATTTTCCTCTGATCGCTTCTGGGCCCTCTTTTTCTTGTTATTTGAATTTGCCAAGTACAGTCACGTAGATTCCACATAGTGAATAATTATATCCTATGCCATTCCCAAAGATAGTCTCGGAAACAAACCCCCCCCCCCCCCAAAAAAAAAAGTTTAAAAAAAAACACATTTTTTTGTAATATTATTTTTAAAATAACTTAATTTTCTTTTCATAAGTTATTGTATAATTTTTCTTACTATTCATAACTGACGTTGCTTTGCAAATTATTTCAAACCCAATTGTGATTGTAGATGATCAAACTAAGGAAGTAGACTTTGTGTCCAGCCCTGACGTGCTTCTCAGGGTTAGTGACTAATCCTGGATAGGCCCATTGCGGATAACGGCCATTTTAGTTGTCAGGACCGACGCATAACCATGGCGATGGTAGCATTGATTTTGATTCGTTAGCTGATTTGCACCGCGAGCACTTCAGGCGTCGCGAACCAATCGGCGGGTGCTAAAAAAAAAAGTTTACTACAGTAAACAATGACACGTGTGTTCACGCACATGGGAGACGTTCCGTCAATTCTTTCGTTTCCTTTCCTTGGTTTAAACGGATGGTAGGGAATCTGACCAGCTTGGGTCCATCCTTTCCACCCCTGACATAACAGTCAACTGCAATGCAACCAGCGGGCATTTTAACCGCGTAGACCTATCTCGAAGTTACACTAGTCAGCTTATGCACCCGCCATTGTAGGTGTCGGAAGTACAAAACAAAAACAGTCTGTGGCCTCATTCGCAATGGGCCTATATCGGTATTTCTGAGTCTTAAGTCTGGTAGCACTTCCTTTCCCGATATTACATCTCCTGGGTCAGACAAAAGTTTTATTTCCAACAATAATATATATATTTTTTTTTAATGGTGAAATACGAAAAGCACATGGTTTCATACCAGCTAAGGCCTTTTCGTGGTTTAAAGTAGGTAGGCATAAAAACTGTTCAATTCTGTGTACATATATTAATTATGCGTTCCCGTTCATGTACTAGATTGACCATAATTGAGTATATCACATAAGAAGTACACGTATGTCAATAAGAATTGAAGAGACTTACATAAAAAGTATTCGCAGCCCTCGGCTTGCCATCTCCGACTGCACTGAAACTGAGTTTTCCCAATTTACAACCGACCCTTGTGAAATTTCGAGTAGTATTTGCCATGTTGTATCCCCCTATTTTGTCGATTTTGAGATTTTGTCATGAAAGTGGTTCTCTTACTCCTAATTTTATTATGCGTAGGTGTTATATGGGCGTACTTTTCGTGGGCATTTTTATGTAAGCTTCGAGTCGAAGCATATTGAACAAAACTCTGATTTTACACGACACCTCAAACTTTCAATCCTCATTTTCTCGAAAAGTCAAAAATGTACATATAACAATATGGAAAAACTCGACGATTTGTACCAGACACTTGGATAAGAGAAGAATATCAATTGAGGCCAAATGAAACACAAATTTCGCGAAGGTACATGTAGAGAGGTAGAATTCATGATCTTTGAAAAGAATATCTTTCTCGCTTAAAAACCCAGGCAGTTTTGACTTCTTTCCTTTACATTATATAATATGGCTATGTGGACAGGATCTTCGCCGTCTTGCGCATGCGGTCAGCAGGACACTTTCATTCGTTCAAATGATCGAAAGCCCTGGGATATTCATCGGCATACTATGGTTTAGTTCGAATGCAGCCATGTAGAGATCACTGGGGAGCAGGTCTATGCTCCCTCAGGTCTATATTCCCTCAATGTTTCCTCTGGTCTATATTCCCTCAGGTCTATGTTCCCTCAGGTCTATGTTCCCCCAGGTCTATGTTCCCTCAGGTCTATTGGTGTTTCTACAGGGGAGCCAACCTCGCCTCCAATACAGCTGAAGTGGGACGTAAAACGAGAACTCAAAATACCAAACTTGTTATATTCATAGATATTGTGAAAGCAATAAGCCAACCCAACAAACAAGATATAAAGATCAGAACATTTAATAACTCCTATTGTTCATTCAATTAATAACAAAACAAGAAATAAAACACTGAACTTGAGAATGCTCGTGATATTGTTTTCTCCAATTATCGGAACCGTAGCTCAAATTTATTTGTTTTCAAAAGGACGTAATTAATACACAAACAAGCAAAAATAAGGAAATAAAAATAGAAACAAACAACAATCGACAAAACAAAAACACCAAACGTGAAAAACCAACAACAAACAAGAATCTAGTCTTTGAATAGAATTTCAATACAACTTTCCAGAGGGGGGGGGGGGAGAGAGACAGACAGACAATGAGAGAGAGTGAGAGAAAACGAGACAGACAGACAGAGTGAGAGAATGGGAGAGGATTAATGTCCAACTCAAATCTCTTCCCACATTAACAGACAGTCTCAAAATGGTAATGTAGGGGGACAGGGAAATGAGAGCAATTTAAAAAAAAAAAAAAAAAGAGCGGAAAAAGGTCACAGAAAGAAAAGGGGGACAAACTATAATTGAAGAGCATTTTTCCAAAACTGGGTAAGGCAAATTTTGCAAGAGTCATGGCCCCTTTCAGTGTTTGTGACGTTTACGGGTGAGTATGGTCCATGTGTGTGTTAGTTATGTGTGTAGTAGTGTACTGATAAACCTGTGTAACCAAATTTCCCAGTTTCTGAATAAACAAAGTTTCATCTTATCATCTTATCTTATTAAAATTGAAGCAAGTGACGCTAATTCAGTCTGTCACATAGGGCATAATCCTATGACACTCTAGACAGTTTTTTTTTGTCCTTTAAATCCATACTGTCTCATATTTCACAGTTCATTTCTGTGTTTAATCGGCAATTATCATGCAAAATGAAGACATTTTACAGGTGATGGTTGCAAACAATGTCTTCATTACCTAATCTCCATTCTGATTCACCTATCATGGATTATCACAGGTAGACTTGTGATCTGTGTCAATTGTACGAATGTCAACAGAAAAGAGCATTTAGAAAATGAATATTTTTTAGGCAAATGTGCAGAAGAATGTCAAGGGCTGTATGGGACACTATAACAACTCGCTTTTTTACACAATTTTTAGAAAAGCAAAAAAATTGAAAACTCTCTTTATCAGATGAATAGTTTAGAAAACAACAACAACAATGGTATTGGACCCTTAGCTTTCAGAATTTAACTCACAGCTTAAAAACACAACCTGCAGGCTGTTAAGGCCTACTGGCGTGTCAAGTATATCTCAGTTCTTGAAAAAAAAAAGTCGAGTTCCGATAGTTTACCGTGCTACCCTTGATACGCGGCTAACTCCCCTTCGTACAGCAGCGCTACTTGTCTTTTGTTTTTTTCTTTTGGGGTATACATAAGCGTAATCTGCCGTAAACGTAGCCACTGCCTATAATTATAAATATGTCTTGTCAAGGGAAGGAATCCCAACATTTAATAGTAGTCGATGTGAATATATATTGTTCTTTGCCAATACTCTTCAGGTAACTTGCTGGTCTTGCTGTTAAACAAGCGGTTTAAGGTCACTGTTGAAGGGGCTCCAACTCCAGGCTGTGTCTGCACTATTCAAGAATGTTAAGAGAGTAAACTTTTTGTATTTGAGTCTGGGGGAACCTTCGGAATCTAATCCCCAGAAACAAAGAAACAAATGTGGGCTCTTTATACAAATTGCTGTTAGTAAGTTTAAATCTAACTTTTCCTATGCCATTTAAACTGTTCATACCCCGTTCTTGCTGTTAGACACTTATCTGCATTGGTTCACTCGTGCATTTGTTTTTATTTATTTATTTATTTATACATATTTATTCACTAGAATTTAGCTTATATATCGCATGGGTCATACTGGACTTATACAACAGTCAAAATACATTTAGCTGTGTGAAATAGATGATAGACAGATGATACGTTCAGAGATAAGTCAAACTCTCTCTCTCTCTCTCTCTCTCTCTCTCTCTCTCTCTCTCTCTCTCTTTCTCTCTCTCTCTCTCTCTCTCTCCTGCGACTTCCCCCTTTCCCTTTTGGCCACTTTGTATTTATTTGACGTTGTACCAAAGATATTAAAAATCTAGTATCTTTGGTTGTACCCAAGACATGGCATACTGTGTCTTGGGTTGTATCAAAGATATTAGGAATGATAAGATGAGACAGCTCGAAGTTTTCGCGTGCACGGGTTTCGCAGCGCCACCTAGCGGCGTAAGCGTGAGAGATGTAAGCAAAGGCAGTTTTTTTTACAAAGCCGAATAGAGAAAATGCCGAGTTTTGTTCACTGTTCAGATATCACCTTAGCCCTGGCTGGAAGTCGCTATTTTGTAATTATAAAGTAATTCGTTATAGGAACCTTTGGCTAGTTTGTTTCCTGTTTAAATGTGGTACCAATGTCACGATCGTTTTATTGATTTACCATCATACAGAAGACAGATCTAGTTTATTTTTAGCGTAACATAGGACTGAGGCTGGATTTTCCGTTTATGACGTAACTCACGCGGGCTGTCTCCTAGAGACAAATGCAAGTAAGAAAGTAAACAATAGCGGGAAATAGTTTTGAAGACTTTTTAAGAACCTTAATTCTTTTAACAATAACAGACTAACATTGAATTTTCCTTCTTCTCGTTTTTCCTTCTCTTCTTTTGTTTCTCCAAATTCACGAAAAATGTACCAACGCCGATAAATACAATCAACCGTTGCATCAGAGATGCATACTAGTAGTACATACGCTAGCAATCCAGTCCCAAGCACTGTCGGTAGGCTAAAAATAACCTGTCGCGAGAGAGGCCGGAGGAGTCGCACACCTGTGCCATCTCGTGAAAAATCTGTTGCTCTCTCTCTCTCTTTCACCCGACCTTTTCGTGCTTTGCTTTATTGAAAAAATCATTATTAATTAGATACTATATATTTTAAAAATATATTATTATGGTATGTGGTATTTAGGCATTCAGTACTTTGTATAAAGGAGCGTAGAAGAGCAAATGGTGTTCCAATTACAGTTCGGAACTGTGAGCGACAGTTATACTGACCCGCCCCCAAGACCTTGGGAGGATGGGAAAGAAGGTATAAACCCCCGGGCCTGTTAAATCCCAAGCACTGCGTTTCTTCCCCCAGTCGAGTGCAGATGTGTGTGTCGTGTATGATTGAATAAAAGTCTTTTGTGCCCTACAATAGATTTACATGTATGTTCTTCTTTGACAGGTATGTGCTCTTTAATTAATACTGTTCTTGCTGATTTTAAGATAATGATATCAGATGCTATCAGATATTAACGATGAGTGTAATTCTGTAAACAATAGATATATTTTCCTCATAAGAATATTAGACTCGGGAAGTTATGATACCAGACATTATCATAATATAAGAGTCCTGTGGCTATGCTGTTTATATTGTTTTAGATACATGATTGTACTGAAATACCGTATGCTATTAGCCTAACTAAGTAGACGATTTGTTCACTAATGTTATGTTAGATCGACGACCACGATATTGGTGCGTACTGAATGGTTAAAAAGCTTTATATTGTTCTCTCTCTCTCTCTCTCTCTCTCTAATATCGCATACCTCATGCTTCGTTTATTATCTGCACTCTTGATGAATTATTTACGTTTTAATACATTATGCTTGCTGCCAGGTGACATTATATAGCCTACTTGTCTTGTTGTTAATTGATACACTGTTATACGACTGCGTCTCTTCCCCGAATCGAGAGCAGGTGCATGTGCTGTGTATGACTGAATAAACGCCTTTTGTGCCCTACAATAGACTTACATGTGTTTTCTTCTTTGACAGTGTGAGCAGTTTTACAGCCCTGGCCCGAACTATAGGAATGTTGCGGCCTAACCAGCTGCAGTAACAAGTGAAACCCACAACAGTGGTTCCATCTACACGAATCTTGTTACAAATATTTTGTCTGTGAAATTGCCTCTGGAAGCGAAACCGATCGGTGTTGTGTCTTATTTTCTCAGAAAATCCATTGTACGAAGTGCTGGCTCTGCGAGCCGAGAATGGGCAGTGCCCGTGACCGGATGTAAGCGGTATTTTAAATTAACAGGTCGGAAGAAGGGAGTGTCTTATCCATAAATTGGGTAGTATTTGAGTATCTCTATGACACTACTGAACTAGATTCCACGCGTGGCTTCGGCAGCCCTCTCTTGCCCTGCTTCACGAAGCGAGCCGGCATGGGCCGCATTGAAACCCCGTCTCACCATCGCAGCCTGGGCTGAGCCTGGGTTTTCTCGATTGAAAAAAAACGACAACAAAAAACACAGACTGATTCAACCGACACAACTCATCTCAACTACAATGTAAAGCCAATGGTGTTAATGTATATGACACGGCGGTAGAGGGTGGGGTAAGCCTAGAGGGAAGACAACGGGTGATGAGAAGTTGACACTAACAGCTTCATTGGTTCATACATTTGTCACCGAATTGGGCTAAAAAAAATTTGCAAAAACACTGTAGGACCAGTAGTATACTATAGTTAAGAGAGAGAGAGAAAGAGATGTTCAAGGGTACGGTTAATGTGGAGATGGGCCAGATAACAGACTAGTGAAATACTAGCCCTATCATGTGGCCTCACATTGACAACATTGAACTTTTACTAATATCAGGTCTGGATTGCTACTGAAAATAAAGTGTGGTTGCAAAGCTCCCTGGGACCAATAAGCTACATGTACTAGATATGAATGGCTAAATAGATGGATAGATAGATAGATATATAGATAGATAGATAGATAGATAGATAGATAGATAGATAGATAGATAGATAGATAGATAGATAGATAGATAGATAGATAAACATATTCACAGACAGATAAGTATATAGATAGATAGATAGATAGATAGATAGATAGATAGATAGATAGATAGATAGATAGATAGATAGATAGATAGATAGATAAATAGATAGATAGATAGATAGATAGATAGATAGATAGATAGATAGATAGATAGATAGATAGATAGATAGATAGATAGATGGATAGATAGATATAGATAGATAGATAAATAGATAGATAGATAGATAGATAGATAGATAGATAGATAGATAGATCGACAGATTGACAGACATATAAGTATATAGATAGATAGATAAACATATTCATAGACAGATAGATAGATAGATAGATAGATAGATAGATAGATAGATAGATAGATAGATAGATAGATAGATAGATAGATAGATAGATAGATAGATAGATAGATAGATAGATAGATAGATAGATAACATGTATACAGGCACCCGACACCCAATCAAACCATGGTACCATTATCTATAATTTCACTACTGACATCTGGACCAGTGCAATTGATAAACCTTCTCATAGTCAAAGGCCTACACGCTGCTCCATTTCCAAACACGATGTCTCAAATAATGAGTTAGGCCCATTCCGTGATGGCCGCCAGCGCCTTCTAACAATCCCATCCAATCCGTGGCGTGTCTGGGCATTGGTCATATCTTATCAATGTAGGCCTAGAATCTAGTATCTTTGGTTATTCTGAATTCAGTCCCAACGCGTCTTCACAGGTTTTCCGTTTTAAATATTTAAAAAAAAATACTAATTACCACACCATTGTCTCAAAAAACATACTTTGCATTTTACCTTCTTCCTCTTCTTTATGATGAAGGAGTTGTGGGCATATTTATATGAGAAGACACTGAGCCGTTACCTTATCCTTATTTTTTACAATTTCGTCAATTTGAATCGGGAAAATATCGTTATCTCGATCCGCCATTTTAAAGAAGACTTAAAAACTTGGATTAGTGGAGTCCTATTAGATCTATGCAGCTTGTGCTTCCGCTGATGCCGGTTTTGTAGGTGTGAACATCTTGTGACAAAGAGACAACCAGCACCATGCATCATAGCCTGCGCTTAGGGCATCGTTGGTAGAAGATAAACTTTTAAAGATCACATCTGTCTTTTCAAGGAATTTTAATGTAACAAATCCAAGTTCCCGAAGTCAAGACCGAGAAATTTAGTCTAGAGTCTAGATCTAGATCTAGGCCTTCTGTTCGGCTCAGGCAGCATGTAGTCGGGTGACGTGGGCAGTTTTGTGTCCAGAACTGTTCATTAGGCCTAGCCTATCCTGCGGCTAGCATGCCTCGGAACACGGGATTCGATCTGGACTTTGAGTAGGGGTAAGAGGAACTACGGGAAGTGGGGTGACTGATAAAGTAGAACTAGAAGAGGTGGAATAAAGTAGGGATAGGCTGGGTGTGGAAGGGGAGGAGTTCCATATGATTATGAGTTACATTAAACGTTAAGGATATCGCAAGGACCTGACTTTAAAGGGGTCATTGGAGGGTGGAGGGATGCTGGCTAGTTCATTTTCTAGGTGGATGTATTTATAGTAAATGCACAGCTCGGTGATTAACACTCAGTAGGGCCTATGAATATGTGACTGACCAACTAAAACTCATATAAATGGTAGCCCTAGGCCTACTCCTTCCATATGTCCTAGACTCTAGTAGACCTGTAAATTTTCTGGCAATCCGCAGGCGAATCAATTTTCCGATCGTCAGCACCCCCAACAGGTTTCCGACACTGAATAGGCTAAACGAATTGAAAGTTGGAGATCAGAAGCGAGGTGCTAAACCTGCGAATGCTGGAAACGACGACTTGACGGTGTACGGAGGGGATGCATGAAATACCACTTGGCTCTTTCAATTTTGTATCAAAACTACGCAAGATTGGGCCGAACGTTTGAGATTTGGCGGTGTAGGATCTAGTGCTCACTGCTCAGTCAGGGGCAATGAATAAATTCATAATAAATCACGAGGCGTCTATGACGGAATCAGCAAAGAAAGAAGAAAAGCAAGGCGATGTAATCAGAGCTCACTACATCAATTTAAGTTTATTCACTTGTTCGCTGTTCAATTGTGCTATTAACTAATTAGGCCTGTGTTGTGTCCGGTCGTGACATTTAACAATTTTCCAGAAAATTTAAGAACAAATACTTGTTTTTGTAACGGAAAATAAACAAAAGAGCAAATTTTGGGGATTGGCAGGTCTGCATACAGGTGTACTCTAGGCCTAAATGAAAAATGAAAAAGTTTGTGTGGGAAGAAAGAGGGGAAAGAGTACCATGAGCTACACAACTGTAGTTGGGCACATATTTCATGTTCTGAGTATTAATCGCTGCAGCACAGCCATTTTCATGGAAAGCAGGGTTGCCAGCATGCTCGGAGGTGGACCAGAGTTATAAATCGACATTTTCGCCAGCTCAACCAGAAAAATCGGCTGCCAGTTTGAGCGTTTGACCAGATTTAGAATCTAGTCCATGAGTGAAAGTTGTCCGGATTATTCTGGTTTTCATTTCTAAAAAATATCTTCTCCGCTTTTCGAAAATTTCTGCCACCACTATGAGTGTGAAGTAAATGTTTTATGGCTAGCCAACATTTGATTGACAATTTCACTTTCTTCAGGAATGGGCCCTTTGGAAGTTTTGGTTTTCAGGTTTCTGAATCTTCAGTTGCTTTCACCCATAATCTAGACACTTCATTGATCGGGCTTTCTTGAACAGGCGCTAGGCATAATCGCAATGCATCACAAAGTGCAGAGGTCAACGGTCATAAACATTGAACTACTGTGTACCTCTTCAGTGCCTGAAATTCACAAATAGTAGTATCCTCCCTTATTATGGCTCTCTCTTCATAATGCGTTGTAGTGGTGGGCATTGATTCATCTTTTGATGTTTTGAATCAAGCCGAATCAGTGGGTTGAGCGAGGGTGTAATGTGAAACATTCGTAAGTTTTTCAGTCACGGTAACGAATTAAAAAATTTATCCAGTTTTTTTTTGTTTTTGTTGTTGACAGAATCGGTTGTATGATATTGATAATAATTAATATAAAAATCAAATACAAGAATTCTGTCAAAGAAATAGTCAACCTTGTGCAAAGTGCCATTTGAAGCTTCAGAATGTCAAGGCCTTGTCATTGTCAACATTTAAATGACTGTAGGCTCATACAAGGGAGGAGAAAGGATTGAAGCCAAGCATACCATGGCATGGGAAGGTAGAAAATTGCCAAAACCAAGCATACATTTTTTATGGATGGCCCCTCATTCAGCTGACACTCCATAAAACCCAAATCCAAACTTCATTATGATCATTATCTACAGATTTTTCTGCCAGTCTATTGCTTACTCTGGTCTTTTTCTAGATTGCGTCCATGTGGCTTAAAGTTCACTTGGTTTCATTCAACAGGGAAGAAAAAACAGGAAGAAGAGAAAAAGAATGGCGTGCGGCCGAAAAAGCAGCTGCTGCTGCTCTACAAAACCCGCAGATGTACGTTCAGGGAGAGGTGGCTACAGTTCTCACAAGCAAGGTATTTCTGTTACATCTTGGGTACAGATAGACAGCCAAAAGCAATGTCTTTGGTTTTTTATAATAAATGGGTCAAACTCTGATTTGCTGTACACAGGTGTTTTCAACATACCAATTATTTGTCCTTTGTCTCTTATCCAACAGAATACTTGTTTCTCAACAGATAATGATACAACTGATGCACAACTGGTGTATCTTTTATATTCACATCCACTGTGTATTAAAAGCAGCTTTTGCACTGCATTAAACTTTGGTATCAGACATCTGTAGTAGTCAGAACCATTTATTCGTTCATCAGAAGTAAATTTTATTTTTCACATATTTTTATGTAGTTGGTGTTTAGTTTAATATGTAACATACAGACCATAAATCTGAGAGGCATTTTGCATTTCATGCGTGATAATTGTCTTACAAGTACAAGATTCTATTTCTAACAGTGTGAAATAAACTTGCTAATTGAGTTCCTGACCTTACAATTACAAGTGCTTGAGTTGTGACTGTGTTCACATCCTGTCAATCAATAATGGATGGTGTTGTTGAAACCCAAAGGAAATGCCAAAAGGCATCTACGGAGAATGAAAGATAATTGACATAATGAGATGTAATGGTTTTTAAGGATAAATATAAATTTTTAGAATTCATATCATGTCGCTGTCACAAAAAGTGTTCAGCATATCAGATTTTGTTCCATCTTATTTTTTAAAAAAATAGTGGCGGGAATAACTCATTGTGCTGCAATTTTGGTCCTTTTTTTGCTCGACGCTATGGCCTAAATGACAGTTTCAAAAATTATGGAATTAACTTTCTTAAGTGTCAACTAATCCAGCCCAATTGCTTATTGTTCGCCGGATTGTGTTGATTCACATTTCAGGTATTTAAATAAAAAGTTGTCAAAATGTAAAATACAAGGATCTTTGTTTAGGTTCCCTATAGTAAGCCCACCAGACTGCATATGAACTCTGTAGTAAGACTGCAGAGCATGGGAAGCTTGCCAGACCAAAAAGAGAGATAGAACGGTGGGTTCACAAGTTTATCCCAGATAATGGCGGGTACCTCATCAAGTAATAATATTATAATGTGAAATAATAGTAAATTAATAGTACCTTTCGGAGCCTTTCCAACTGAAACGTATAGGCCTGTCACCTCATCTTTTTTTATCTTCTTGTAAACACTAAAACAGCTTAATACTTAGCAGGTCAGTAATAAAATTTTCCACTAGTCTTTATGAATTCACTTGCGAATATGTCACTTTGAGATGAAAGCCATTGTTTGTCTCAAAGTTAAGGTCCATTATGCACCCCTTTGGGAAAATCTGCATATGATTTGAAAGCTGTTAATGAAAAATAAAGTGTCATCATTGATAATAATATTATATCATATATATGTGCATATTATTGATTGTTAACTACTGCTTTTGATGTGGTGTACATAATATGCATGCAGGAGAGTCTTTGCAGACCCTCAAGTTTAGTTTTCCTATAAATGTCTTTTTTAAAATTTTATATTAATTAAAATTTAATTTGCTTTCAAAAAGTCATTTTTGTTTCGTGAATGAAATCAAATATTCAGTCTGTCACACCATTTAGTAAAGTGTATTATCACTGGTAATTTTGGTAAAGTGAAATATGATTTGAAAATGTGGAATCTACTTCAGTTAAATACATTCCCTTAAAATGACTAATGAACCAGAAAGTTGACATATATTTAAGTTACTTTTGGATCTGTTTGATTTCATTTTTCTTTTCAAGCCTGCTTTACATGTGAATAGAATAGAAATAAAGTAATATATATTACTGATTCAATGCTTGTGTCGTTCCTATATGGGTCAAGGCCAAAAAGCTCTCTATGCCTTTTTGTGATCGTGTCATTTCAGTCATTTTTGCTCCGATTTGTGTTTTCTTTGTGCATGGTTATTCAAAATTGATCCAACAACCTGCATGAGCAAGATGATCACAGTTGTTTCTCTCGTTTTCTTCGAATTTGAATTTGATTTTGGAAAATGACTGATTTTTTACATTTTCAAAATGGACACATTGTATGGGACCTCAGAAAAACCAAAATAAAAGGGTATTTTGCTTTATCTGTGGATTCTGGCAGGTATGTTTTGTTTAGAGTGATAAATCAAGATGACAATACTGAACAAAAAAAGTTTCTGCATGGGCTTAGAAAGTAATAATTGCTAGTTTAAAAAAAAGTGGCTGGATGTTACTTGTGGTGTCACGCTTTTAATGAAAAAATAAGAGCCTACTGTGAAATACCTGAATGTAATAGCAGGTTAACCATGTGTTCCAATAACATGTTATCCTTCAAATAATGGGAATTGGTGCCTTTGGCTGGTCAGTTTTCAGCTGCAAAGGCTTCACAAAGAAAGTTTGAGAAATCATGTATTTTGTAGTCACACCGTAATGTCCAGCCACATTGCAAGGATACAGTCCTTTCATTTTCCCAGTCCATCTAAACGGGTCTTTTGTAGTTTGTATGTAGTCCTTCTCATATGGGGAGCACAGGATGGTGTTTTCAAGATGAAGAAATGCAACAACAAATCTCCAGAGAAATTGAAATTTTTGTCGTCACACTATATTTAATAGTAATGTCCGACACGTTCCTCTATCTGTTTGTAATGACCAACAATTTTTTGGTCTCTTTTTTGTCTGATTCTTGCTCTGATAAGTTTATTTGCAACATGTTCCCTAAAAATGCATTTTCCCAGTCCCAGCAATGAACACAGGATGAAAATGAGAAATCTGGCACTGTGAATGGCCACCAACACTAGAGTTTCTATAATCATGATGGCATTATCCTTGATTTTACTGGAATTGATTTCAAATTATCTTGGCTGTCAGTGGTAACTGAAGTACTATGTCCATTGTATTGTCACTGTATATTTAACAATTACATACTTGCTTAAAAATGGGGATTTACATTACTTTTCATAGTTTGTCATCCTGTAACGTCCAGCACAAAATAAAGAAATAAAGTCATCAAATTTTTGTAGTCCCAATAATAAATCCAAATTATCTTGGCTGCCATTGCTAACGAAAGTATTATGTCCATTGTATGGTCACTGTATATTTAACAAGTAAATATTTGCTTAAGAATAGGGAATTACATTACTTTTCATGGTTTGTCATCCTGTAACGTCCAACACAAAATAAAGAAATAAAGTCATCTAATTTTTGTAGTCCCATCCAAATTATCTCGGCTATCAATACAAACTGAAGTATTATGTCCATTGTATTGTCAACTGTATGTAACCATTAAATACATGCTTAAAAATGGGGAATTACATTACTTTTCAATGTTTGTCATCCTGTAACATCCAACACAAAATAAACAAACAAAGTTATCTAATTTTTATAGTAGCAATTATAAATCCAAATTAACCGCTAAAATTAGTAAATTTAAATCAAGTTTCGATAGGAGCAGTAGTGCATGATAAAATCTGTCCTCATTAACAACACTGTAAAAACTTTAATTTTGCCTTTTGTGGCGGACGTTACTGTGACTACAAAAGAGCAACATTTTTTGTACATTAAGTGCATTCTTTTATACATCATTGAAACTTTTGGCTAACAGTAATGATTGTAACACTCAATTGCAGGTGAAATGCAGTGATGTAGATTTTTTTATCACCCAATAGGACACAATGTCCTAGAGATTAAATATCAATAGGACACAGTGTCCTGGAGTAACCAAAATAATAGGACACCAGACTCGGAACAGGATTCATTGTGATAAATGTATTTTATTAACTCAAGGTCCGCTGCCTAGAACTCCTGTTTATATCACAAAAACACAAAAATCAACACAATTATGTAGATGACTAGTACTGTAGTAGAATCAGGGCAAAGTTTAGTGAAAGTTGAAACATTATTGAAATGTTCATGACTAAATGTTAATGTTCATTGTTGCGAGCTGCAAACGACAACAGATATTACTCATTCAGCATCATTGTTGCGAAACAACTGTCTCTTTTTCTTGCTTGCCCACTTGCTGTGCTCCTCTCGCTAATTGCCTTTCAACGCTACTCAGTCTCGCAGGCCTCCACACAATAAAACGACTGTAGACTTGTCCGCGACCTCGCGAAAACGATAGGACATGCGACCGCTGCGCTTGTATTAGGATCGGACATTTGACCGGATGGAGGTCGAGCCGATCGGTCATATTACATTTTTATCGGTCAATGACCTGAGACCGATGGAAATCTACATCACTGGAAATGTGCATTCTTTGCCATATTAGTGACTTTATTGCTCTGTCATCACAGTAATGTCCGACACGTTTCACTTTCATGTGAAAATCATCCCATTTCACCAAATTAAGAACAGTTACAGCCATAAAACTTATAAAATCTGAAACAAAGATGGTTAAAGTGTCACAGAATGTGTCCCTTTTCCCCTTTGTGTGTTGTACATTTTTCAGTCCCTTTGTCTATGTTTCTATTGGAGCTTTTTGGCACTGACCCATATAACCTACAGTGTCCAATGTTTGATAACTGCAGTTTTTTTCTGTCTTAGGAAAATTGTGCCTCATTTGATAGTGCTGCTGGAAGCATGTCATCACTCAGTAAGTGCTCATCCATCTTCCACTAATTCAGCCATTGAGTCATTGGCTTATTGATGCATTCATTCATTTCTACATCAGTTTCATTTCTTTCTTCATGCCTTTGTCCTCCCTTTCCTTTTTCTTTTAATGAAGAAATCAAACATTCCATCTCTTGTGTCATTTATCAATCAATGCTACATATTTTTCAGGGCTTCCAGATTTTTGGCATCAGTTACTGACTAAACTGTAAGGAAGGAGCATAGGCTTTAAAATTTTTATATAGATTGCAACTGATACTCACACCATTACGCGGCCATTGATAATCACTGATACTAAGGCATCTATTTTTAAAAAGTGTATTTATTTTATTCATTTCGTCTTCGTGTAAATGGCTGTCTCTACGTGGCCTGTTCCACGACCATTGTCACTTGCGTGTTCAGCTTGAATGATTTTGATTGCAGAATATATTCGAAATATACCTGACTTCTGACTTATATTACAAAATTAATTTAAACATTTTAGTTACAAAAATTCTATGACAAAAGACTCGAACATATCCTCCTTTAAATAGGCCAAGAAAGTCCTTATTTGCAAGGGCACATTATTGATTAAACACCTTACTGAACCACACGTGATGCTTGGAAGGATAAAATCAATTCACCACCAAGGGGAGCAAAAATATGATAGGTACGATTTGGAGTCAAGTGCAGGCATGTAGATGGGTTGAACAGAAAATGCTAAAGAATGCTTTCAGTTTTATGATGAATAATAGACATTGTCATTAATGAGGCTTTGAGAAACATAACCTCATATTTTGTGTGTAATCTGTCATCTTGTGGCATGTATCTGCTGGGGTTTGGTGGGGAGGTGGGGAGTGCAATGACAGGTTTAGAAAAAGGTTGAGCTGGACTAGAGCAAAATGAAGACTGGGCCAGTGGGCAAAAATGCTGTCAGTGCACAGGTAACTGGGTGTATAAGGCTTCTCTTCACTCTGTTTATTGCCCATTTATGTGACAGCAGTATCATCCCACTTTCTCAAATTGGAGGGCCACATTTGCAGAGGAAAGAATTTATAAGAAACAACATGGTGTGTCCTTTTTTGGCTTTAATTTGACTGCCAATCAAGAGGTTCAAATGGTTTAATTCAGTTCTATGCACTTTTTCCCAAATTGGAACAATGTGTGGGTAGGGCACTAATGTGCATGAGAAACTATTTGAGAGAGGGGGAGGAGGGATAGGTTGAGAAAGGGAGGGGTACAGCCAGGAAACTTTGAGAGATTCAACATTGGACAAATTATGATATTTTGTCTGATTAGTTTCGTCCTCGTGTGTCATCCAGTTTCGGCTTTTATATCTGTCAATGAATGAAAGAATCTCAGAAGAAAAAAGACAAAAAAAAAAGACATAGACTTAGCTTGTCCCTGCCGCCAGTTCTTTGTTCTCCAATATATTAAATAGGTATTATTTCTACATTTTCACTCAACTTCAAGCGTTGCCGCTATCCGAGGTTTTCTGCATTTGTTTTTATGATATTAAATTTTGTCGAAAAGAAAAAAAAAGAAATTAACCAGTCAAACAATATCTGGAAATGAGTGAAGGAATATCAGAAGAAAGAACAAATAGACTTACCTTGACCATGTTGCCAATTCCTTGTCCTCCAGTGTACTAAATAGCATTTATTTCAAAGATAATCAATACTGAATGAAAAGCACAATCTCAAAATCTTGAACATGACAACAGCGTCCAGTGTTGTCAAATTCAGAAGTGCACGTGAGTCAACGACATTAAAAATGCTCTTCATATTCAGAACAAAGAAGAAGAGATGGAAGAAGAAGAAATAGAGAAAGCAGAAGAAGAAACAGCAGCAGAAGAAGAGGGAGCCGGAGAAGAAAAGAATGTAGAAGAAAGAAGAACGTGGACAGTAAATTTATATTACAAAGTTTTCAGTCAGTCTGTCTGATCAGCCTTGTTGATTTTCATTTGTATTTCAGTGTGAAGATTATTTCTGATTTTTGTGAAAGTGAAATATGATTTGAAAATGAGGAATCCATTTCAGTTATACATGTACATTTCCTTAGAATGACTGACAAATCAGAAAGTAAACACAGAGCGAATGAATGCTTTGAATTGAAACTACAGACAAACCTTGTCAAATAAAACTTATGCAGAGAACTCCAGAAACATGTGGTTTTGTCCTAATTTCCTTAAAAATAATGTAGTATGTGATAGACAAGGGATATTATGAGTACATCGTCTTGTTGTGCTTGGCGAGGAAATTTTCAAAGGTGGCCTGCACCTTTGCCACTTCTTGTCTTGTGGATTAATATTCCTAGGTTTTGCTGTCTGTGGTTTGTGAACATGTTTTATTTTCCTGTATTTAATGGGTCCAAAGAGTTTACAAGATTCTCCTGAAAGGGTTGGCTTATGTTAACTCAAAAGTGTAAATACAAAATTACAAAGCCTGGAAGAATTAGAATTATCCCTCACTTAGATGTAAACATTATTGTAGTGGGCCCCAAACAAAATATATTTGTGGGGCCATAAGGAAGTAAACAATTGTGGGAAAATGAGGCATTATATGAATATGGTGACAGATTCAAGAAGCACCCAAACTTTCGATCATTGGGACCTTCAATCTTGAGATACACGCGATCTATATTAATAAAAGTGAAACCTTGCGACAATTGCAGCGCACCTTTCGCTACTCCTCTCTTAATGCTGATTCGTTGGCCCTCAGATTTTGTCCAGCGCTTAGTAAAGACTGTCGACACAGAAAATTAAAAAAAAAATTAATAACTCGCAGAACGTTTGTATTAGTTTCTATGTTGCGACACATTTGCATTCGGTCTATTTTTTCGGCAAATGTACATAATTGAGATTGGTTCCGGTATCTGTATCACACTCACAAAGCAACTTCCGGTTAGGACTGGTTTGAATTATGAGATTGAGGATTAGACTATCAAGTATGAAACTTTGTGTGTTCTCAATGTGCCTAGACTATAGGAAAAAGAAAGGGTCTGGAATTGGGAGATTGACGCTGCAGGGCCAAAAGTACAGGTTTGTGTTTTCAATATGCCTAGGAAAATATTATATATTTCTTTTCCATTAACACATGATGTTATCACTTCCTGCGATGTGCAAACAAACTAACCCGTGCGCAAATCATAGCCATTTGACGGGTGCTGGCGGGACGCGTAGGACGTCAACGCGCAAAGGGAGAGCAATAAAACGTATCTAAAAACAAACAAACAAAAATAAAATAAACCTAAAGGAACAGGCAAAATGAAGCAGGTCCATAATATTCATCCAGAACTGAAACTAATAAATCGATTTATCCCGGACAGGGCCGGGAACCCAGCTAATGATTTATATTTATGATCATCATCAGTTGCCATGTCTGGAACAGACATTGGCGATCATGGCTCTCCACTCGGATCTGTCATCAGCCAGCCTCAAGAAGGAGTTGTTGTTGTGATGTTTATTTGTTGTCCATGAATTAAGAATATAGCCTATTACAGAAAAGAGTCTTACTCTGGCCCAGCACTTTACCTTATGTCTTTCTAATATGCCACTTAGGTATGAACAGAAATTTGGGAGTAGGTAATAATAACAGAAAATTGCACTACTCAGTTGGATAAATATGCAATTCATTTTCCCTTTTTCTTTCTATTTTGTAGAAAACCTTTCTTTTCACCCAGGCCATGGAGATGATGAAAAGATAATGGTGCAGGTCAGCCATATAAATTTGTAAGTATGTAGATAAGTATTTGTGCATAGTTAATGTATAAAACTTGATTACAAAGTTTGTGCTGTTAGTTTAGAAGTGGATGGAAGACCAGTGTTTCATATTTATTTGTTTGTTTCACTTGCTGTTATGGAGCTTTTGCTCGTGTGAAATTTTGAATTTTATTTCCTTTTTTGTTGGAAGGTTCAAAGGCATCATGACATAGGGACAACTGAAATTTATAAAACAACACAAATGATGATAGGCCATGAAACAAAAATCCTAGTTTTGCCTCATATTAATTTTGGTAATGCAACCCATAGGGACAAAGCAAGAAAACGGGGAGGAGGAGAAAACCTCTTATTGAGATGTGTCCAGATTTAGAGTCACTTTTGATTTATGGCTGCTTTTTTTTTTTTTTTTTTTTAAGAATGTGTATGCAAATCGTCGGTATGATTCTTTGACCGTCTAAGCGCTGCTTTTTACAAAATTTTACGGGGAGGGCAAAAAAAACTTATTTATTTCCTTGACTTCAGTGGTCTGTTTGAGTTTGGGTTTTACTGGGTGTCGGCACTATAATGGCTACTTTGGGGTACATTTTTTTCATTTATGTTTCGTATTCGGAGCTGTTAGTTTTAAGGTAGTTGAACTGTATTTATTTCTTTGACTTCACTGGACAGAATTAGGTAATTTTTTAACAAAATCATATCTTCAAAACGATGGCAAATATTTTTTGCGCCAAAAAGTAGTATACATTTAAAAATGTTACATAGACGCCTATAGCTCTTACAAAGTAAAATATTACACAGGGATGGGAATTCTCAGGAAAGTTCCTGATTTCCAGATTGTTAATATCATTTTTCCTTAGTAAACATTATTTTGTTTGTTGTCAAATAATGTCAGTTTGCTTTAGTGTAGATTGTATTGGGGTTGGCAGTGACACATGTCAAAAGTTCAGGAAATTTGTCTGTCAGAAGACCCCATCCCTGATTATATTATTTATCTTTGCTCTTTCATGCTTTCATGATAAACCTTGACAATGCAAAAATAACATTAATGTAGGGCTTCATCCCACAATACAAGCTCTAACCACTTTACAGTCATTCTACCACTCACACTCAATTTTCACAAAATAATGAACATTTCTCTGCCTTCAGTCAGGAAATCTTCCATCACTAGTGGACAGTCTGAAGGTAAATACATTGATGGGATAGATGTGCCTCGTGATGGACCTCCGCTTCAATTCAGAGTCTTGTACGCTCTGTCACAGTGTCAGATGGGTCTCGGATGTGGTAACAGCATGGGATAGCAGACAGCAAGAAGAGGATTAAAGGCCAGTGTTATATTTATGTATTGCCATATCTTCATCCGAGCACAAAATATGGACATTTACAGCTCTAGATTCTGGCCTATCCATAGGTTCTGGTCCATTTCAGACCTGGAAAGATTTCTCAGTGTGCACCTCTGACAGGGGCGGCACATTGTGGGAAACCCGAGGCCATCTGTGATTGGTATTTCTGAATATAATGTGGTATACTCTTTTTGTTCTGTGTTACCAATGTCTTTCATTGATTTCATTCTTCATACACTGGTATTGAGTGTGGTGTGATGTATGCTACAGCTTATTTCACTTTATTAGGTGTGAGGTATTTGTGGACCAGAGCACAGTTTGATATTTTTTAATTATGAAATATAGTGTCAGTTCAATGTAAAAGGTGTGAAGTATTTAGTTGTTTGGACCATTTGATAGTTTTGCTCTTGCTCTGTGTAAGTGATGAGTGGGTAGGTGTTTAATCTGATTTAAATTAATATTCTCCTTGGACCAGTGAACACTCTGATAGGTTTATCTTTTGCCCGTTATGTAATGGGAAGGTAGGCGTTGTATAACCTAATGTTGTATGGACTAGTGAACTGTTTAATAGCATTAACTTAACCTTTACATAATGAGAGAGGAGATACTATTTGATAGCATTACATGCCCAGTGCATAATGAGAGTTGGGATGTTTTTTAATAACGTTAATTTGCTCCCAATGCGACAAGAGGGGTGATGTCTTTTGAAAGCATGTACTTGCCCTGTACGCAGTAAGGGGGAAGATTTGTTTTGCTAACATTAACTTACCTCATACATAATGAGAAGGGAGACATTTTGCTAACATTAACTTGCCCCATACATAATAAGAGGGGAGATTTGTTTTGATGGCATTAACTTGCCCCATACATAATAAGAGGGGAGATTTGTTTTGATGGCATTAACTTGCCCCGTACATAATAAGAGGGGAGATTTGTTTTGATAGCATTAACTTGCCCCGTACATAATGAGAGGGGCGATTTGTTTTGATGGCATTAACTTGCCCCGTACATAATAAGAGGGGAGATTTGTTTTGATAGCATTAACTTACCACATACATAATGAGAGGGGAGATTTATTTGGATAACCTTAACTTGCCCCACATACTTGCCCTGTATATAATGAGAGGGCAGATGTCATTCCCCATGACTGGGTGGCATTATGGGTTATTCCTTTTTTTTTTGTTTGTTTGTTTCTTAAGCTGTCATTTTCTGTTAGTTTCTAAACAAAATGCCTCAACTAGCTTTTCTTTGGCATTCCTTTGTAAAAACACAGAGTACATTGCGAAGTGTTCTCTTGTCTGTGGAGATTACAGTGGACCATTATGTTTAACGACACTGCTAATAACGAGACCTTTGCCAATAGCGAGAACATTTTAAATCCCTGTTTTTTCTACTATATGAGCTATATAATAAAATACTTGAATAACGGCAGTCGATAATCAAAGCACCAGCAATAGCGAGAGAATTAATTTTGAGTGCTTACAGCAAATTGTAGGGCGGCTGCCAGAACAATGTGTGGAGAGTCAGTCTAGTCAGACAATAACAACAGGCATCGTTCTTTGTTTGTTACTGCACGCCTGCCTAGAGAGCTGTGCCCCCACCTGGCCATCTCTCGCTTAGGTCTTGTAAATAAAGTAGTATGCTTTCTCTCCCTGGTGACCACGTGTTGTGACTACACGCAGCCAGTTCAAAGTGATGGCTCATCACTCACTGAGGTAAACTGTGTGGCAGGCCATCAAGGCTACAACTGTGTGGCTTGATCAGACACGTGCACTCTCTGGTCACTTCCTGTGATGTGCAATAATTATTACATGTAGCACGGTCTTTGATTGTAATTGATCGCTGCACCACATATGCTCTTTGTCTACACCGGGCTTCATGACCACATGCCTGCACTCCTTGTGTCACAAACATGTGGCTAGTCTTTTCCCATACTTTAAATGATACAGCAGGGGAAACCACCCGAAACAAATGTACTCGTCTGCGTCTGACTCTTGTAATTTCATCAAAACATGGCTACCGTCAGCACAAAAAGACAACAACAAAGGTTTCCCACATGGCAATGGGAACAGGTGCTAGTTGTGCCTGCTTTTAACCGAAGAACCTGACCTAACTTTGGGTGTAATGCCAACTATTAAAACCTACAGTGTTACAGCATCACAGGTGTAGTCTCATTAAAAGCATTTATTGCGGTCACTCCAAATAGGGCTGAGTAATTTACAAAATTGGTGCTTGAGTGGTTATCCATTAGTTATTCTTGACTATTAAAATTTACCTGAGCGTCATGGATATGATTTGCTTCGATCTGAAAAAGGGCCAACTGTCTTCTGCGCTCTTTTGACCCTAGTGGTAGAGACATGATTTCTTTCACTTTTGCATCTGCTTGGTGATAGTTTTGATAAGATTTGGAGATCTTTGAGGGTGTGTACATTTTCTGGCATTATTGGCTGTGGTCTGTCTTTCGATACATCCTTCTTCCTTTCTCAGCATAAGGCATTGTTACTGCATAAAGAAAGGAGAAAGGAAAATATTAGTTGAAGAAAATTTCTAAAAACAGTTTGATAATTCATGAATCAGAAAGACTAAAAAAAAACAAAAAAAACCACAACTGTCACACAACTAGATATTAAAAAAAACAACAAAAAACCTTGAAAATCACCAAACTTTACAAAAGAAAGATTATATTTTTTAAAACTGAAACAAACAGATGATTCCAGCAATAAAAATATTCCTAATACCATAGACAACTAGGACAAGGGGTAAGAAAAAAAGGGAGAAAAAGATGAAAGGATAGGGGAGGGAGGAAGAGTTGAACGGAATGGGAAGCTGTATGTGAACTCTGTACTTAGAATACCACTTACTGTTTGGAAAGCAGTTCTCAAAAGTTACGTTATTATGAAATGCTCGTTTTGAACAGTCATTTTGCTACGCATGTGCAATTTATTATTTTCAACCAGCTCTTTTTCTCCCTGGTTTCTCTCTCTCATAAGTTCTGAATTACATGTATCAGTACTACTCCCGTGAACCTGTTGATTCTATTTCATGATAATACCATCCTTTCTTAATTGGTCAAATATTTTTTTCCTTTGATGGGTCTTTTGAATGCCTCCTCAACCAGCTTCTCTCGTGATGCCTGATCAAATGTCGCTTGAGGTTGCACATCAGTTGATTGCAAATATGGGCATGGTCTTTTTGGCTTCTTGTACCTGGTTTTTGCCGCCTGAGCATTAAAGAAAAAGAAACACATACAAAATCGAATATCTGCAGACAAATTTTGGGTACTCTCAAAAAAAAAAAAAAAATGCACCCATGTAAAGAATACTGATTTAAAATTGGGAAGTTGTTGCGGTAATTTCCCATTTCTCATCCCATTTCTTCCCAATTGTCTAGGGTCCTCTTCCCGATTAGGGGTATAAATTATAGAGTAAAAGTTCCGTTCCTGAGAATATCTTCTTGATTACCCAGGTTTCCCGCTTAACCGGGTTTCCGATTTCGAGGTTCCACTGTATAACTTAAAATTACGTCTAACTCTATGACTTACCACTGTTAACAAAAACCCCAAAAACTTGAAAACATGAGCAATAACTTCATGCAAAGCCATCGTTGTCAGAATTTTTGTTACATGTATTATACTGTATGTACTCTCAGAAAATGTGTTCCTTCACTGGTGCATCAGTTTTTCTCCATGAAATATGCTCCTGTGCTTGGCGGTGGGTTGGTGCAGCTCCAGAGGGGCCCGGTCTGTCATCAGAAGTAATAGAACCTTCATCATCAGTGTCAACATCATGGTTGATGTGACCGAAAGTACCAACTGGCACAAAATCAATTCTTCTCACCTAAAGCGCCTAGTGGCTCGGTGACCAAATTCGGTGGCCTTTGTGTGGCTACCCTTACTTCTGCTGATTTTTGAGGCAACAGTGGTGCTGCTTACCTTGGTGTGGTCATTACATGGGTTGGTTACCAGGGATTCAATTTCAGTTTCAATGATGTCACATGGCTCAAAGAAGGCTACATTACATAGGCCCTACATTATCATCATTTGGTTGACTGACACTGATCTCTGTCTTTTCGAAATCAGTCATCTCCATAGCATCAATTGGTGGTGGCAAGTCTTCCAAATTAAGAGATGAAATGTTACAACCAGCATATTTTCCAAGTTGTCCACTCTCCAATGCAGTCACACTTTGTTTTTAATTATCACAAAAAGTCATTATATAAAAAAAAGCTCATGGGGCATTCTCACCACATTAACACACATAAGGTTGTGTTATGGACCATGAGGCATACAGGTTTATGAGACATACAGGTTTGTCAAGGCATTAAATTGCATTATACTTAGATAACAAATGCTTTCTAACCTAGCTGGGTGACACCACTTTTTTTTTTTAGTTCTTTATAGGCCTAAGTGCAGCATCACATACTTGATTTCAATGTCAGAGAACACTTTATCACTGCAGAGCTGACTCAGGTGGTGGAATAGCAGTTTGGATTTATAGTGTGCACCACAGTTGTCAGAAAAGATGACAAACCGGGTTTCCGTACATTGCTGCAATTCACCAACAAGAACTAAATGAACAAAATTTGAATCATGTATGAGATCATCTGATACGTACACATGATAAGTAGTGTGGAGTTCTCCACAAGTAGAACATTTGGTGTATAAAACAACAGGGTGGACAGTAACCTGGTTTAACGTCCAGTGAGCAGATTGTACTTCAAACTGATACTTACAAGAATAATTTTCTGAAAAATCAAGCACAAGAAGTGCAGTATCAGATCTCAGATTCTTTTTTAATGGACTGAACTGGTGCCTCTGCCACCTGGATGTAAAAGCATGTAAACTTAGATGTCAAAGTTCGACAAAAATGGTCAATTAACTCATCAACTGAACATGATTTTTCTACCAATTCAACTCTCTTTGTCTGTTTGTATGAGACATACTCCCAGTGCTAGTAGTTCACTGAAGCCGTGATATCACAATCTGTCATAAATTTCAGCTTAACAGAACTTACACATTGTACCACAATGTGAGCACTGGCAAAAAAAACGCATGTATGCTTCCACCATTGTCCTAAAGAAGTGGGACAAAGTGAAGCATTCATGCTTCAGTGACAGACTTAAATTGACCACCAACAGATAAGGCACAAAGGATCATTCTTGCATTCTCACAAATATCACACATACACTGAACAAATTTAGAGCATTTCATTAATAATGCATGAACAGGGCGACACCTGAAAATAGTGAAAAAAGTATGTTTTGATAATTATTTTAATTTCACTATTCACAGTCAAAAAATCATTGTACAAAGTTGAAACTGGTTAACTGAGAATTTTTTTCTGCTTCTTCAATCTTTTGCTGGACTGCCTCTTTCCTGGCAAATCGATGGAATGTTCCAGATAATACTCAACAATTTTCTTCTTGGAAATACAATCCTTTTGTCTTTTTCTTGGTTGATTGTTATCAATTTTAAGATCTTTGTGCAACTCTTCCAAAACGTTTTCTCTTTTTTCTTAGTGTGGTTTTCTTAATAAGTCTTTTCAAGACATACAATAGACTTTTTGCATTATCTGGAAGAAGTTTCTTAATTTTCTGTAAAGAATTGTATTTTGTTTGCTTGGCCAGTGAAGCATTGACACGGTCAAGCGGTGGAGTGCTTGTAGAAGCAGCCGATGGTGTGTTTTTTCATGCTGTGATGGCAGGTACATGTGTAGTGCGATGGCTTTTTTCTTCTTTGCAGAATATCTTTCTCAACCTCTCCCTTTCCTTCTCTTCAGGTGTCATATTTAATCTCCTTAGTCTCTGTTTCTCTTTCCAGTATTCTCTTTGCTTTTGTTCCTCTTGTGCTGTTGATCTAGTGAATCCATCCTCATTCTCAGTAAAAAACAACAACAACAACAAAAAACAGAGCAAGCGAGGTCGTATTGAGTCTTTTGACCTATACACTTACTTTTATCCTCTTCGATAGCGTACGAACTGCCTTTCTTGAAAGAGGCGCTTTCATGCCTCTATTGCTAAACCGAAACTCTTTTTTTAAACCAAAAACAAACCCCTGGCCCCACCGATTTCTTTTTAACCGTTGTTTACGGCCCGTTTGAGGTCACGTGGGCCGTTAGCGTGGGGATTCCCATGCGTGCCGTGTGCAAAACCCATAATGTTGTTTACATTGTAACGGGCCGGTCACCATTGAAAGCCGTTAGCTGCTGCAACTTTACGTCGTGGGGAAAAATGGGTGAGTATATTCTATGGTTGTGATAATATTTGAAAAGTATTTCAAATGAAGGTTTAATGTCTTTACTTTCGTAATAGTTGCATATGATAGAACTTTGTGAGAATGGTCTCCATAAATACAAAAATTCCCGATTGTGGCCAGTTCTTGCAAAAGTCCACTTCGTGCGAGAAGGGCTGAATCATGCCGTTTCCCTTGCATGGGTCCATACATATGGCCGATCAGCCCATTGGGATGAATGGCGCTTTGGAATTTCAGGCCGTGCACTCTTTTGTGGCCGCTGTAACACGTCTTTTGGTTTTCTGTTGGTCGTGCAAAGTGCAATAGGCTGCAAGGTGCCATCGATGAAACCGATACAGTTATTCAGTGCACCCCCTATTGCAGACACTGCATTTGCAAACAGCTGTTTGTCCAGCCAGTTATGACCCAGCGTAGCAAGCTTGTGTCCAAATGTTAGAAAAATATGATCTGTCATGAGTGTAAAAATCAAACTGATGTCAATTGGATTCCTTGCAAATTCCAAGGCAACTTCTGTGAGTCTGTTGGGATAGCTCAGTCGGCGTAAAAAAATGCACAACGCCTCGGTACCACACACATTCAGGCGATTGGTTGTCACAATACTGTCTGGTACTCTCAGAGCTGTCCTTAGCCGAGGAAGGTCAGTTTTGGAGAATCTGAAGCACTGCCAGGCAGATTCAGCGTCAATGTTGTCCAGGTTGAAATTTCTGAAATGATAAAAATATTCAATGTGTTCCATAACAAAGATAAAGCCCATAAAAGTACTTTGGAGTAGGGAAAAAGAATCGACTTAACATTTAACAACTCATCAGTTTAATCAGGCACTGAACTGATGATATGAATATAAATGTCATTTATTATTATTATTATTATTATCAGGAAATCAAAGTATCTGGGGTTGATTTCAGTGGAGTTGACTGAAATAATGCAACACTATAACGCCATCTAAAGGCATGCCATTACTGGAAAAGGTTAAGAAGTCAACATTAAACAGAAGACAGATAAATGAGATATGAAAGTCGAGGATCAGAACCAAATAAATGGAGTAAAAACACGGCTTACTACATAACAGGCCTAACCAATGTGCATCATTAGACAAAATGTGGAGGCGGTGATAACTTTATATTTCCAGCACTGCAGCAATTCTTAAAATAATGAATAGACTCATTTAGATGCATTGTATGTTTGTTAGGAATGTGTTGTTAGTCTTGGATGTCATAGAGCAGAGACAAATAATAATTATGAACAATGTTAATCGAATAAAGTAAATAAAAACTTACCTAAGACAGCTTCAAAATCTTTTGTTTTGGCTCCTTGTCAGATGGCTTGTTAGTAAGCTTGCAGTAGTTGTTGAAAAATATATTGCTCAATGTATGACAATGGTACTCTTTCATTTGAAAATTGAACATTTCTGATATTGTATGCAATGTACTGCTTAAAGGCTTTCGACACACATAGTTGACGATAGATTGAAAAACAATGTAGGAAAATATTGTCCACTGACAGGTTGAATCATTTGCTTTCTTCAAACCACCTCTGTCTAAAGCAGTAGTAAAATCTCCAAATTTATCAAAATAGTTGAATATGTCTTCATCTTCTTCACACACTTCACCCTTGCGGGTAACATAACCAGCTATATAAACCAAACTGTGTTTCACTTCATCTTTCACAGAGCATTCCAATTCTGGCAAATTATTAACCAGCTCACAAATTTCTTCCGGCCATAAAAATTTACACTTGTCACAGGAATGACCAGACTCTGAAGATAATTCATCAATATCAAAACATAGACGTAACAAAGTTTTTGTTTGAAAGATATTCACTTTTTCAAGAATTTGCTGGACATTAATGAAATAAGTACCACCACTGCCTTGTCTCAATTTACTGAAAGCCTTTTCTATAGGATCAGTTGTAAATTTTCCCAGGAGAATAAATTCTGAAGATTCTAACAAATACTTGGTTAGTTCAATAATTCCTTGACATGTGTGGTGAATGGCTAAGGAAGTATCTCGAGTGAGCTTTTTTTCTCTTTTACCCTGTTGCCCTTGCAATTTTATAGCAAAGTCAGAAAAATCATGAAGTGTTTGTAATCTAATGTCGTCATGAGAAAAAATGGCTGCACATGTGGGATCTCGCAGACGTTTATCTTCAAAAAGAGATTTAACATTCAATATTTTCCAAAATTCAATTACTTTAGATATGAACGTTACTGTGCCATCCACATTTTCATCTTGCATTCCAGAGTGTTGCACTAATGCTTCCTTAGTTTCATCACAAAAAACATTTAGGCATGTTTGTACTTTTTGCCGTTCAATGGGTTTAGGATTGGCAGACTGGTAGTTGAGCTTTGACATCTTCACTAGACTTCCATCTTCAAGCTTCTGTAGTTTACGGATGTGTTCCCAGTTTGCAGTCATTTCATCTCCATTGTGCTCAAAAACTAGCTGTCCAGTCTTTTCCGTCAGCCAATTATTTCTAATATTTTTTACTATGTGTACAAAATCAAACAGCAAAAATATATTGTCTGTGGTATGCCATGGAGATTTCAAAGAAAACAGTTTGAAAAAAGCTTGATTTATTCTATTATTACCGCAAATAATAGATAGTATTGATCCACCAGCATTTTTTATGTTACCTAAGAGTTCTTGAGTTTGATCAAACAGGAAATTTGAATCAAGCTTGTGTACAGGCAGCATTTTTATTAAAAACGATGGACCTCCATAGGGTGAAACTAACATGAGCCCTAAAACTGTTTTTGGCAAGTTCTTCTGGCTTATTAACAGATTTTCCAAACAGTTGTCCTCCATGATATGTAAGAAGCGGTTTAACATAGACTTCGTCTATTGCCAAAATGTACTTTCTTTGCTGTTCGTTCAAGGAAGAAAAAACACTCTTTAAAAAAGTGAAATTACTTGTATTGTTCACTTTGGAAGAAATTCTAGTAAGAGTGGTCTGGCTTGGTAAACCAAAATCCTCACGAAGTCGACCATACGCATATCTCGACGTAGCTAAATATTCAAAAGCCCGTACTATCACATCTGTTGAATATTTGACACTTTTTAATGTCACTGAATTTAAAGCTATACATTGTTCCAGCAAAACAGACTTTTTGTGGGTAAGTTCCAAAGAATTGAGATAAGCCAAAGATGCCTCAAGCTGCAACCATCGAGCAATTTTTAGTAATTCGGTTTTTTGACAGTGGTACAATTGATGTTTTTACGCCAGCATGATATCCATCAAAGCTTTGATCAGGACTGATTCTTAACATGAACTTTGGAATACCAGAAGAATGCAAATAGTCGGTGGATTGTATGATTAAATAATTGTTGCTTACAAATGAAGTAAACTCAAAGTGCAATTTTCGATTAACAATTGAAGAACACATATTACTGAAGTCTACAATGTCCTCTTTTGATATCTATCTCGTCTGGCTGATGACACCTTACAAGGGAACTTGATTTTGAATTTGGTCTAGGAGGTGGTGGTGGTGTTGGAATTAAACTCTTTGGAATATTGGGAAATATGGATGGTTTGCCAGATATTGCGTTACGATGGAGGCCAAAATTTAAAAGCACGGAAGCCAAATTTTCAACACTAATGAATAATCTATTATAAAATAAAAAACGTGTACTAAACAACTTGGACCCAGTGACCTTCTATAACCATATACAAATAGTTTTCTTGGACCTAACAAAAGAAAAAAGCCACACAATCAGCCTTCAATTTGACCTTAAAAATTAAAAGGGCCCAATGTACTTTTGCTGTTTCTTGGCTTAAACACTATAGAAAGAAAAGAAAGTATGACTTTGTGTGAAACATACAAGTTAGACAATGTTAAATTAAAAAATACCACTAACTCAAGAGGCTAAATGGAGGGCAAGTAAGAGCCCAAATACGAAAACCAGGTACTTTGCAAGGAGGCCAAATTTTTGTAATTTGGTCTGCTGGGAGTCAATCTGACAACCCAACGACAACCCTGAGCTTGAAAATCTAGGCTGTTCTTTTTATCTCCCTGCGTTAAGACTGTAATGTAAAATAAATAAATAAATAATAATCTACCTTGAGAAAAATAAATACTTGTACAAACCTAATATTATTAAAAATTCTAAATTATGGTTTTAAATTTGATTGCGCCTGTTCTTTCTTTCCTAAAAGCCAATTTCAAAAGATGGCTGTTATTTTACCTCCCTCGTCATTGTTGCGTTAACTGTTCGCCTCCACATTTTTAGACCGTGGGGCGATGTGGAGGCCTGTTATGTAGTAAGCCGTGAGTAAAAATGAAAGTCCATGATAATGAAAAGAACAGGACACAACCTGAAAATTGGACTGAAATTGAAATGCAAACCGTTCATCATTTCTCTCCGCGTTCTTTTGAAAATACAGCATGAGGCAATCATCTAGATCCTCACTGTCATCATCACTGCAGTAGTTCAGGAGTAGCAACAAGGTCTCTGCCTCAGAATCCACCTTGGCCTGTGAAAATACAGTGTGAAATATATGTCATGCACATGCAGGATACAACTAAATTCATCATAACCATATACAGCACAGGGTTCACACAGGTCCTGAAAAGAAAATTTTCATAAAAGTAAAAAATAAGTACCCAAAAAGTTATTAAATTCTGAAAATGGTGTTAAAGTCCGTAAAAAGTCCTTAAAATTTGTGTTTCGGTTGAAACTCTTGAGATTCAAATGTTTCAGTTGCACACTGGATTGGTACTTTGTAACCGAGGCGTTCTCACAACAGGCCGGTCAGCCAAATGTAGGTCAGATATGTAGTGGGCTGACTTCGTCTCGCCGCAGAGAGACTGATTAGCATTAATTAATATGTTTAGCACTATTACTAGAACAGAGGTCCACATGGGCTAGCCTAGATAATGAGAAATGTGTTCTAATAAACTATGGCGTTTTGGGCATTACTTAGAACACACAAAAAAGTTTTTAAAAATTATGATAATTGCAAAAATAAAAACAAACAAAATACCTTCATTAACAAATACTACGCGCAGGACCAAAAAACATACTTAACATAGAATGGTTACAGTGATGCTTATTTCCGTTAACAAAAAATATAAAAAATCATAAAACTGAACATTGACAAATTGACCAAACAATGAAGCATGATTTAATAACGCAACTGTGCATGTAGATTTATTTTTTAATTCTAGATCTAGTATAGTGTGATGTAGAATTTGAATGAGTGAAAACTTCTGTATTGTTTAATGTTTAAGAAACAGAACCTCATATGAACAGTATTCATGGTTTAATCCTGATAGGCCTACATAGAATGGCACCGACATTATAATGCACCGTGTACCAGGGGAAGTCGTTAGCGATCTTTCATACACACGCTTAAATAACCCCCTATCCTCAGTGCCTTTACCACCACCTTCACCCTATCCCAAACAAAAATTAATATGAACGGGAGAAAGAAAAGAGACAAACATGTACAATATCAATAGCACTGACAACAGTAGCAATGCACTAAATGTTATTTTGTACTGACGAATAGTCTGTAATAAATATGGATGCAGGCATGTAATATTTACTCCAGGGATTTATTGTGATTTTGATGTCAGTTTAGCGATCTTCCTCTCTGGATGTT
Source organism: Onchidella celtica (assembly GCA_963931925.1). NCBI lineage: Eukaryota > Metazoa > Mollusca > Gastropoda > Systellommatophora > Onchidiidae > Onchidella > Onchidella celtica. The sequence continues at coordinate 24,452,639 of OZ007583.1, forward strand.
GGCTGCTGTTTTCGCTTTGCAAATGGAGGCACAACCGCTTCAAGAGAATGTTGGCAATCCGTCTAAGAACTGTATCACTCAGTTCAATATTTATATGAAACAGTGTTGGAAAGTCACGAATCATTTTCATGAGTCGTTTACTACAACTTGGTTCTTTCGAAGATGAGAAATATTTATATGAATAAACGATCAATTAAAAAAGGGGCAGAAATGGAAGGATTAACCCACCACGGTTGAGACTATCTGTGAAGTCACAGAACTGTTGAGGCACTGATAAGGGGTTTCCTTTCAAATCAGGATGTTTAGAAGCAACATAGCCTCCAATAAAAAAAAAAAGGGCAATTCGCTCATCATGAGACAATTGGTTGGCCGTGACTGGCAGGTCGTCTATGATGATAAGCTCTGCATCAGTCACAGGTTTGCTGCAGAGATCACAAGCATGGTGAGAGGCTGTATAATTTATTTCAGGGTCATTCTGCTACACCAATTTTGCTCTGTCAAGAGCATGAGTGTGTGCAACATCCTGGGCAGTAATATAATAGTTACAACCCGCTGACATGCGAAAATGAGCAAAGTGATGCTCGATGTCAACCTGCTGAAAGAATTCCATAGATATTAATGTACGCCTCGGGTGTAACACAAACAGCCTGAGGAACTTCAGCTGCGCTTGTTGAAGTTGAAGGTTCCGGCTCTTCTGTGGTCCTCGCCATGCCCTGCATTGCCTGAGAATAGTTTTTACAAAAGTTATTGCATACTATATGTAGATGATTCAGTTCTTTTAAGCAATTGTGATCTCATTCAGGACGTGCAGTTCTATCTTTTCTTGCTTAAGCCTCCTGTATTATGTCACTTGCGGAAACTGTTGTTAGCAAATTTTGGCAAAAAAGGGTCACAGTAGCCATCAGATAATTGCTCTGCTGTGGGTTAACGAATGCTACAACAACAGGACAACTATTGAAAAACCAGTCATTATTAGAAGAAGAAGTTTGCTTGGTATAAACACATTTGTTGCTGAAGGTTCTAATATGAACCAGAATCAACAAGGAGCTTGAATGATTGATAATGTAGAGCAGTTTGCCGACAATATTGATTAGCCAGTGCATACTGGAGTCACAAGAGGACCCTCAAATTGTTCAACGAAACTTACTGTATATTCTACGATGTTTTGTCGAGAAAAATACTGTAACTGTACTTCTCTGTTCTACCCTTACCCTGCTTAAAGATAGAAAGAACTACATTTTCCCCCCAAATTGGCCACAAGCAAAGACAGTGGCCTAAACTTTTAAAATTTGAAAAAAAAAATCCCGCCGAAACTGCCCAAGGCGTTTTGTCAGTGTACATCAGAATTGGGTCTGTATGACCCATGTGGCGATAAGAAATACATGTGTCTCTTCTCTTGAGGCATCTCAAGAAGAGCAAAGAGGGTAGATCATGCCCGACATCGAAATTTATCAGCTATTATCAAACTTGTTTTTGAATCTTTTGAAACGGTGCAGGGGAGATTGTTGGGACATTATGAGACCTGACGGGGACTTTAGAGGCGTTGGGTCTGAAAAAGAGACAGAACTGTGGAGTTTTCCATTTACCATCTTGCATTTGCAGATAAATCATACATGGGTAAAGGTTGAGACCTCAAGTCAGCCAACGAGGAAACTTGAAAATATTGTACCAACTTCAAAATGAATTGTAGCTCTGGCATTCATATCTGTAACAATTACATGCCCTTGGGTTATTGCTCTTGAGTGAAGACTGAGAAGGAGACAGAACTATGGAAGTTTTCCATTTACTGTCTGGTATTTGCAGATAAATTACATGAGTAACGGTTGAGACTACAAATTAATCGATGAGAAAACATGAGACTGCTGTTCTATTGCTCAGTAACGCCTTTCCACTTCTTGTACCAACTTCTAGATGAATTGTGTCACCGTCATTCATGTCTGTGACAGTCATGTCGCGGTTACCACTTGAATCTTTCTGAGTCCATTTGGTAGATAACTATTGGCGTTCTGACCCTCCACCACTGATGGAAGATTTCCTGCCTGGCCACACATTTAAGAAATGTCCATCATAATCGTGTGGTTTCCACATACAGCAGACATTCAAACGGAAATACATGCTGTACAAAACATACAAAGCTTAAGGGGAGACATTGTCAGTCACTTGGTAGATATTTTGGATACATTGTATTGTATGATAGACTGCATCATTGTTTCTATACTGTTTCATTTTCACTACAGACAACTGAGGGCTGAAAGCTAGCCCAAAGAGAGAGAGAACGAAAAAAAAAAAATGTGAGAGGCGCAAAGTGGCCGTTATCGTACCGACGCGCCGTTAAACTTAAACAAACTCAAACTCACTGTCGGTGCAGGAGCTTACGTCGTCCACCTAGCCTTGGGCTGGATTACGGGTATTCCTGATCCGCGCTTGTCTGAGGTGTGGATGATATTAATTACATTCCATTTCTGCTTAGTAGACTGTCTGAGTCATACCTACCTCACTCATAGCTTTTTACTTGGAGGGGGTGGGAGGGGAGGATCTATGAAAGAATTTTTTTCTGACGTGGACCTTCAGCATATCTGAAAAGGAGACGGGGGAACCGTGGAACTTTTTCATTTACTCTCTGGTATTTGCAGATAAATCAAATGTGGTAAAGGTTGAGACTGTATATCAATCAATGAGAAAACATGAGAATACATGTATATATATTCTATTGCTCTGCAATACCTTTCATTGTATCAACCTCTACATGAACTGTGTCTCTGATATCCATGTCTGTAATATTTACAATTATGCCAGGGTCACCTCTTGAATTTTGCCCAGTCCATGTGGTAAATAACTTTTGACGTCCTGACTCTCTACCACTGATGGAAAATTTCCTGGTTGGGCACATATTTAGGAAGAAATTTCCATCATAATCATGTGGTTTCCACAATCTGAGATATGCACTCTGCTTCCAAACGGGCATACATGCTCTGCAATACATACACGGCTCATCAGTCACTTGGTAGATATTTGGGACAAGTTGTTCTGTTTCATACAAGTATCATTGTTTCTGGACTATTTCATTTTTACTGGAGGTGCAGGAGCTTACGTCATCCATCTGGGTTCAGGTTATTCCTGATCCGCGCCTGTCTGATGTACGGATGATATTAATTACATGGGATCTCTGCTAAGTAGACTCTATCTTGGTCATACCCACTTCACTCATAGCTTTTTACTCGGAGGCGGTGGTGAGAGGATCCTCCCGAATGTATATCGTGTGGCTGCTCGTTGTTAGCCACATTTTAAAAACGTGTGGATTTGTCGCAGGTCCGAAGAAGGCACGAAGCCTTCGGATCCATGAAATAATTTTTTCCTGATGTGCACCCTCAGTACATATGAAAGAGAGACAGAACCGTGGAAGCTTTTCATTTACTCTCTGGTATTTGCAGCAAAATCAGATGTAGTAAAGGTTGAGACTGCAAGTTAACCAATAAGAAAACATAATGTTGTTCTAGTGCTCAGTAATGCCTTTCCTCTTCTTGTACCAACTTTTACATGAATTGTGTCTCCTGCATTCATGTCTGTGACAGTCGTGTCAGTATGACCATTCAAATCTTTTCTTGTCTGCAGTGGACATTGCTTAGCGTGATGTCCGGGAGACATAGTAAATAGCATTGCGTGTTACAATTCAAGGAGGGATGTGCCCTCCAGTTGTTATGAATGGATTTTCTTGTTATCATAATGTTGTGTTGGGGTGTTGTTCGACTGCATATTTCTAATAGTAATATTAACTTTAATATTAACTTGCAGACCCATGCCAATTACTAAGGAACAAAGTGGATAAATTTCAACAATAGGGCCTGCAGGGCCACATTTTATTACGTTAGGTTCACTAACAATTTCGACTAGAGATCTAATATGTAGTAATGATAAATATCAGCAGCATCAATTTCATAATCAATAAATACGTCATTACAAGTCTAGCTCTAAGTTTCCTACAAAATCATTTAACTTCTGTTCTCGCTAATTATCTAAATAACTAATTATATATCTCTAAAATCTGGTCTGCTTATTGTATGGCAATCAATATAGTAGTATAGTCTCTGGAGACATAAGGTCATCTCAGATATTTAGATCCAAATTTATAGGTCTAGGTCTTGCCTGTCGAAGTGACGTCGGCACAGTTAAATATAGATCAAGGATGGGCTGGCAACTCCCAGCCTCACCCAGACAATTCAATTACAGTTATATGATTCACACATTAATACGAGTTGCAGTTCTAGGAATCACAGCTAGATCTATATATTTAGCATCTTGCAATGTTCTCCGGCAAGCACTCCTGGTAGATCTATATGCATCATTCTCCTATCGGATAACTGTCATGCTTTTCGCCTCACTATTCACTGTCAAACATTACGAGCCTCGGTCAGATCTTACTTACGATTGTAGATAAAGGCGGTGTGATATTCAATGAGCCATGGATTAGTGACAAGATATTCGTCCAGCCATGCTGTTCATTATAACTGGATCCATTCAAGCGGGATCTGCGCTGAAACTCTCATAGATGGAGAAATCTGTACGGAATGATAATGATTCATTCAAGTAGAATCTACACTGACTCCATCGCCAATGGACGCTTGGCACGGAATGAATAACAAGTGCTGCCTGCACGGTTTGCAAGCAGCACGATCACTACGCATTGAAGTAAGAGGAAATATAATCCCCTTAGGAAAGTAAAACTGGGCCGCTAATCTTTCGTCTAGCTCATACTGGCTTTTATCCAACTCTCTACCAGCTCCCTAATTTACATGTTTTCTTATTATTATCAATCTACGAAGATTTCTAGACTTGGTTGTTAACTTGCTCTATGCAAATTTGTTAAACGTTAAAAATTGACATTGCAGACGACAATTCTTTAAGGCCACTCTAATAGATATTTTTGGGTTTTCACAAAAGTTAACTTTACTCTGAGGCCAACGTATTTTCTAGGTTGTATTAATGGGGTTATTTCCCCTTGACCGTATTTAATTCTGACATTGCGCAATCCATCAAATCATGCTAAGCTTAAATAAAGTATGATTTTTGTAAAATGCGGAGGGGGTTATTTTTTGTGTCGGGGTGTGTGGGGTCAACTGTTCAATAAAATGTATATATATATCGTGGGCGACGCGATGAGTTCGCCTAAGTGCATGGCAGCAAATTTTACAGGAGAGACAAAAAACTGATTTACTCAAATATTTTTGTCATTCTCAGGAAATCTGTCCGACCAATAGTTCTATCGATGTTTCATACACAACATATAGGCAGAAAAGTTAAGTTGCTAAGGCCCAAGAAGCAGTAGTTAGAGATTTTGATATTCTGCGTGTACTTATGCGATTTGCGCGTCGTGATCAGAACGCATAAGGTACTTATGCGGTTGGATCACGTCGGACATCAGTGAAAACTGCACTTATGCGGTGCCCAGACTCTGATTACTGGTATTTGTTTTGATTGCCTTAGTCTAGATTTATTTAAAATGTGTCTGTAACGATAATGTTTATTGCAATAATAGTTCTAAAAAGGATATAACTTTTAGAAAAATATTTACGTCTATGTTTTTTTGTTTTGTTTACAGGAACATTCATAATTAGTAATTGAAAATGAGATGTGTGTATGTGTGAGAGAGAGGGAGAAAAGGAGAGAGAGAGAGAATGAGAGGAAAGACAGACAGACAGAACAGAAGGCATACAGATACACTGAGAGACAAACGTAATATTTATTAAAATACAAAGTAATGGTGTTCAAATGAGTGTTTATTATAGATCCAGAGACGTGCATAATAATAGTTCTTGATGATTTCACACTTGTGTGATTAAAAAAAAAAAAGTGAAGAGATGATAGTAATGTTAATGTAGAGAGCATGGCTTAGTTTACACAGTATAATTTCTGTATGGGAAATAATGTTTAATAAATTACAGAACAACAGCATTATAATGTTTTGATGCACGTAGATTGATGAAAATGTGTATAGACGTGGAGAGTGATAATGACAATTTCAATGATGATGATGATGATGTTCATCACGTGAATTAGATTTCGCTTGATAAAAATTTCATTTATGTATTGTTAACAGTTTAACATAAGTTTGTGGAGCAATAAATTAGTATAGATATACATGTAATTGACTTAAGCAATGAAAATATAAATAGAAATTGAAAAACAATGCTGCTGTTGCTGCAGCTGCTACTGCTAATGATGATGATATGATGGTGTTAGTGGTCATGACAAGATAAAATATGAATATAATGATCGTCATGAACGGCGATTTAGGAACTGGACCACGAAATGATAGAAAATGGATACGAGTTTTGATTAATAGAGTCCCTGTCACAAAAATTCACCTTTGCTTGGATGAGTTAGGATTGTTCAGTTGTGAAGCAGGCTGTCATAAAATGCATGATAGTCTTTTGCGATCACAGATTTCAGCTCTTGCAGATGTTGATACTTGGATTTGGAGATCCTTAATTGCTCATGATACATTTGATATGGTATTTTGATCGGTCTCTTTCCAAAGTCTCTGGTTTTTGGTATCTCCTGGAAATCATCAGAGAATTTGAGCTTGTATTGGATCATACATTGTTTTTCTCCATCAGGGGCTGGGCTATATTTGTAACATCGAACATCAGTTACTGTAGGATCTCCAGCTTTTCTTCCCGGACGAATGCTGGTGTAAGGTCCGCACTGGCTGAAGTTTTGGAAAAACTCATGTGAGAGGTAGAACACTTTAAAAGGTGAAGGGTTTTTCCTTGCACTCATTATAATATCCACATAGTCGTGAGGAACACTCACACTCTTTCCTTTCCTGGCCTTCTCAACAAGCATGTGGCAGTTATCCACTTCCATGTGAGTATGACCCACGATTAGGTATTTGTGGAGGATTGTTGTCTTATGGCTTTCTGCAAAGTCTTGTAATGCATTACTCAGTTGCACGTTTCTATTTTGATACGTGCACCCGTCGCTGAAAATAACAATTGTGTCAAAATGGTCCATGTTTTCAAGATGGTGTCTGATGCAGGTAGCAAACTCATTTGAGGTCATTCCTCCTTCAGTTTCATTCCATACGTAGCACGAAACGTCACTGGTTGCAAGGTCGTAGATTGTGAAATTGTGCACTGTCAATTTTGTCTTGAAATACATGGCATTGGCATCGGTGTCTGGAGCCAATAGAACCGATTCCAGATCAACACAAAAAGCTGCAAATTTTTTATCACCCGCTGCGTGGCTTTCTTTGGCTTTGTTTTTGTCTGACTCCTTCTCAGCTAAGGCTTCCTCTTTCTGTATCATATGCTCTCTCCACACATCTTCCGTAATGTTGCCAGTCTCATGGCCAACACAGGTGTTGCATCTATCCTTTTTTGGTTGAAATAAAGATAAGTTTTTGGCCCGAAAGGAATCCTTAAAAGCTGTCAATTTCAAAGGCTGTGTATTCCGAGACTCACAATAGTCTTTGTAGCACTCATGCAGCTGAAGGAGTGAGCGAAAGCGGCGTTCAAGATACAATTTTGTTGAGTCTTTGCGACAGTAATGGCTTGGCATCTTTGGAAGATCTTGAAAGAACTTGTCAAGGAGTACGTGTTGATCTTTGCCTCGGACATAATGAGCATTTGAAGGGGTAGGTTTGCATGGGGGACGCAGAAAATTGCGATTCATTGATGTGTTCTGGTTTCTCATGTCTTCAGAATCTGGATCGCTGACGTCGTCTTCATTTTCAAACAGAGACCTCACAAAATGAGTCGTCAATCCAGCTGTGTTCAGAAACATCTTGCCACATACTGGCAGCTTAGAGCCATTCTTTTTCAGTGAATATCGAATGGTCCGTTGACGACTTCTTTGGGCATCTTTTTTCTTTCTCTTTACTGGCACCTCATCAAGCAGTCCAAAGACAAATGACCTCTTTTCATTCCAAGACAGTTGCCAAATACTTTCAAAAATTTGTTGTCGATCCTCTTCAGTGAAACATGAACACCTTTTTGTAGCGTCCTTGCAGTTACACCTCTCTTTTAATGTGCGCGGTGGCACACTTTTGCCAGTACTGGCTGTGTAACCTTGACCGTGTTCCCGTAACCGTTTCTGAATGTTTTGTTTCCAGTCTTCTGGTTTTCGTTTTCGCCGTGGTGTGGATTTCAATTGTTCCTTTTCAAAAGTTTCCAAATTGTTCTGTGCGCCAACGTCAGCATCTGCTCCATGAACGGGGACACTATTTTGAATCGGCGGCGATGAAGGACACGCTGTCTGCTGAATCTGAGACAGCACAGCTTCGTCATGTTTGGGAGGCGATAAGGGACTGTCTGTCTGCTGAATCTGAGACAGTACAGCTTCATCGTCTTTGTAAGGCGATGAGGGCCTGTGTGTCTGCTGAATCTGAGACGGCACAGCTTCGTCGTCTTTGGAAGGCAATGAGGGACTGCTTGTCTGCTGAAACAACACAGCTTCGTCTTCAATGGGCTGAGATGAATGGCCGCCTCTCTGTTGGATTTCTGATATCACAGCTTCGTCCTCGATGGGCTGCGATGAAGGACTGTCTGGCTGCTGAATGGGAGACAAGGGAGCTTCGGCGCGAATGGTCTGCGATGAAAGATTGCCAGGCTGCTGGCTCGAAGACGGTGGGGCCTGGCTTTGAAGTGAAGATTTGCTGTTAGGTGTTGACGATCGGATGTCATCCTTTGAACTGCCTTGAGGTATGCTGAAACTATCAAACTCAATATTGTTGGTGTCATTCAGAGCGAATTTTTCAATGATGTCCCTCGCATCAGAGGATGACAAGTCGATATCTGGAACGGATGGCAATGAAGTGCGTATGGGTGGAGATGTACTTTGCTCCAACGAAAGTTGCAATATTCTTCCAGCCCGACTGTTTGGATCCATGGTCTCTTAGCAGTGAAGAACTTGATTCTACTTTTACAGGAGAATGTATATTACAGCTCCGTCTTAGCTAGACTAGGATCAACTAGTGAAGTAGCTCCGGTGTACGACTTTTATACTCTTATTATAGCAGGTATGATAGAAACAAATTTGCCATATACGGCAATCTCCGACAATGGCCACGATCAGTATTGACCAGATGGGCTCGAGTAGGAAGATGCCATATATGGCAAACCGTCGCTTTAGATATCTGCTGTCTAGACAATTGGGTAACATGACTGACTCACACACAGAAAACCTAATGCTGGTAAGCAATATTCTAAACAAATTGTCCCGATCAGTATCCGTATGGCTAAGGTCGGTACAACCTAATCCCGTTAATGTTGACCGACAATGGCCACGATCATTATTGACCAGATGGGCTCGAGTAGGAAGATGCCATATATGGCAAACCGTCGCTTTAGATATCTGCTGTCTAGACAATTGGGTAACATGACTGACTCACACACAGAAAACCTAATGCTGGTAAGCAATATTTTAAACAAATTGTCCCGATCAGTATCCGTATGGCTAAGGTCGGTACAACCTAATCCCTTTAATGTTGACCGACAATGGCCACGATTAGTATTGATCAGATGTACCTGTGCGACTTCATGACGCCGCAGTCCAGCCGACATACCACGTCATCAAAGGGATTTATTAAAAATATTAGCTCTCAGTGACGCACTTGTGCGTTTTCAACACGCCGAGCGGAAGGCTGGGCTACGCCAGATGCAGCGTGATGAAATCACATAAGTGTCGACGGCGCACTTAATCGTTTTCATCGCGCCGGGCAGAAGGCGGAGCCATGCCAGACGCAGCGTGATGAAATTGCATACGTGATGACAGCGCACTTAGGCGATTTCATCACGTCGCGATGTAGTTATGCGTTTTGATTATTGTCAAATATTTTCATTTTGGTAGTGATTTAAGCTCTGAAATTTTTACACCACATCCGCAAGGGTGTAAGGAGCATATTTACGGAAGAAAGTGCCTCATGAAAAAAATGTCACTTATGCGTTGTCATCACGTCGCCCACGATATATTCGTTCAAAGGGATAGTATATGAAACATTTTAAAAGAGAATGCTCTGTTTCAATTATATTACATGTAATAAAATCAACTAGCGTAAGGACCCGTTCAAAGAACGGGTTGCAATATCATTAGATCAAGGTAGAAAACAACACGCACAATCGGCACACATTATGTAGATCTAGGTAGAAAACAACTCACAACTGGCACAGTAACATCCGCATGGCCCGTGCCTAAGGCAGGCGGCACAGAAACTCATGCCTTCAAACTTTGAAACGCAACCGGAAGTTTAAAGTCGAAACAAAACAAAGGCAGGAGGGAGGCCATCATTGTTGAGGAGAAAGCATTATTCGATATTTTTAGGCCTATTTTCATTTGTTACAAAATTACAATACTTCGCTTTCATGTCAAAGGAATAGACATTGTAGCAACAAGAACTATCTTTCACATGTAATTTTTTCAAGTGTGGGCATTTCGTCCTGGCAGCAGTGAATTTTTTTTCGTTGCTGTTTTTTTTATATAGATATGGGCAAAAAACAACAACAACACATTACTAGATCCATCTAAATGAAAATTGAAAGTCAGTATAAAGATATCAATTGAAAGTCAACATGAAGACATCAAAATCAAAGAGAAACTGTTTGCTGGATCCAGACCTCCCAGCTACATAATTATAGTACTAACATGATATAGGGAAGATTTTATGAAATAACTGGGGAGGTTAGCGCAACATTTTAGAAACTCAACAGTTAAATGCACATGTGCATATACATGTACAAACATGCCATAACTGCGTTGAAAAACAACAACAACATGAACCGCATCTATAATTCCTCCCCCCCCCCACACACACACTTAGTGCTGAAAATGAGGGGAAAAAATGCCACTCTCATGTATAATGCGACCACTGTCTTCGTAAGACCTGGTTAGGTATATATGTAAAACATTTTCGACAGAGTTGAAGAAAACCTAAAGTTTTTACATAATTTTCACGTTAATTCTTAAGCAGTCAGGTCAGCCCTATCTGGCATTTCAATGTCATAATCAGAAAATTGCGTTAATGGACGCCCGACACCTATTTTAGACAAGTCCGCCTCCTTTCTTCACCCTCCCACTGATCACTCTAGCATCGTGTAGCACTGAGCCTAAACTAATACAATAAACATCGCCCCTCTATGGTGACCGGGTGAGCATGGTATTTGACACCTGCGTGAACTTGCTGGCACCAACTGTCTTTACTCTTTGTCCCGTGAAAAAAAAAATGGCCAAGCATGTTACCTCTTGATGCAATTTCTTTTTAAAATGTCTTTTCAATCTGATACATATTTTGACCTATTGAAAATAGGCTAATGACAGGAATGAGTATGATGGGAAAAAGGAAAGGAATGGGAGAATGGAAACTAAACTTGGGGGGGGGGGGGGGGGACGAGAAGAGGGTTGGGGAAGAGTGAGTCCGAAAGGGAGAATAGAACCGAGCAAGGTTTCCTTTTGCTGTCCGGTATTTGCAGATAAATCAGATGTGGTGAAGGTTGAGACTGCAAGCCAACCAGTCAGAAAACATGTGAATGCTGTTCTGTTGCTCAGTAATGCCTTTCCACGTGTTGTACCAACTTCTACATGAATTTTGTCCCCTGCATTCATGTCTGTGAAAATTACAACAATTACATGTATGTCCCTGGATTGTTGCTCTTGAGTGAGACTGCAAGGAAGACAGAGTTGTGGAACTTTTCAATTTACTGTGTCTTGTTTGCAGATAAATCAGACACGGCAAGGTTGAGACTGCAAGACAACCGGTGAGAAAACGTGGAAATTTTGTTCTGTTGCTTAGCGATATCTTTTCACGTCTTGTGTCAAATTCTACATGAATTGTGTCTCCGACATTCATGTCTGTGACAGTTATGTCCCTGGACGGTATTGCTTTTGAGTGAGATTGAAAGAGTGAAAAGGGGAACAGAACCTATTTGCAGATAATTTACTCTAGTAAAGGTTGAGACTGCAAGTCAACCAATGAGGAAACATGAAAATTTTGTTCTGTTGCTCAGCAATACCTTTCTACATACTGTGCCAACTTCATAATGAATTGTAGCTTCAACATTCATTTCTATATCAATTGTGTGACAGCCGCCACTTTGAATCTTTCCCAATCCATTTGGTAAATAAGTACATGTATTTAATTTACCTTTTGATTGTTTCTCCACTGATTAAAGATTTCCTGATCGAAGATATCTCCGACATAATCATATGGCTACCACGGAGTGAGATATTTTCGACAGCCATTCTAAGGCCTAAACGGACACAGCGAGATTTATGATCTTTATGTGTCACACAGACAAACTTTACAAAAATGGGCCTTTTCCTATTGGATTTTTAACTTTATTTTATTTGATCTTACTCACCGGAATCTGAGGGCTGAATGCTAGTCCGAAGTGAGATAACGAAAAAAAAAGAACAACAAAAACGGTGAAAGCCGCAGAGTGGACGCTGTCGTGCCGATGTGCCGTTAAACTCAAATTCAAAGTCAATGTGTAGTAAAGCTTGAGACTGCCAATGAGCCAATGAGGAAACATGAAAATGTTGTTCTGTGGCTCAGTAACACCTTTCCACTTATTGCGCCAACTTCAACATGAATTTGTCTCCAGCATTCATGTTTATAACAACCATGTACATACCTGGACTATTGCTCTTGTACCAACAAAAAGTTTACCAAAGTCTACATCAGCAAAGCTACTCAGATATAAGAATAACCTACCTAGATCTAGATATATGGATCATTCGAGTCTGGGTAGATTTATCACTGTCTACTCGAAAAGAAGACCAAAAGAAGGTCAGCTCATTTCACTGTCAGAGAGACAGAACTATGGCAGTTTTCCATTTACTATCTGTTATTTGCAGATTAGTTACACGAGCAAAGGTTGAGACTACAAGTCAACCAGTGAGAAAACATGTGAATGCTGTGCTTTTGCTCAGTAATGCCTTTCCACATGTTATACAAACTTCTTGATGAATTGTGTCCGCTGCATTCAGGTCTGTGACAATTACAACATGTCCTTGGGTTATTTGCTCTTGAGTGAGACTGAAAGGTAGACAGAATTGTGGAACTTTTTCTTTACTACCGGGTATTTGCATATAAATCCGTTGTAGTAAAGATTGAGACTGCATTAGTCAGCTGATGAGAAAACATGAGAATGTTGTTTTATTGCTCAGCAATATCTTTTCACTTTTTGTGTCAACTTCTACATGAATTGTGTCTCCTACATCCATGTCTGTGACAGTTATGTCCATGGACGGTATATTGCTCTTGAGGAGACACAAAGGAGGAACACAACCGTTAAATATTTGCATTTGCTATTTGCAGATAAATTTCCTGAGTAAAGGTTGAGACTGCAAGTCAACCAATGAGGAAACATGAAAGTTTTGTTCTGTTGCTCAGCAATACCTTTCCACATATTGTGCCAACTTCATAATGAATTGTAGCTTCAACATTCATTTATGTATCTATTGTGTGACAGCCGCCACTGTGAATCTTTCCCAACCCATTTGGTAAATAAGTACATGAGCCATTGACAAAAGGTCGTCTCATCCAGTACTGCAATTTGGCAAACTAAAAAGTCGTAATTTTTTCAAACTTTGCTGGATATTAACCAATAGTCCATGTGTGAAGGTATAAGGGGGGAAAAGATAGTTGCATTGAGGGTATATGAGAAATTGTATTATCTTGTTTGGTTGTGCTGCTCTGTTGGTTGTCACCATGGACATTACAAATGCACGAAAAATCATAATCACTAGCATCTTATGGGCCTTAAAGCAACTGAATTGCATTGGTTTAATTGCCACTAAGCATAACACATGAATTTGTTCCAAAATTGTTCCAATTTCTGCAATCTTCATCAATTTTGTCATGTCCTATGTAACAACCAACAGAAGTGATATTCTGTCTTTTGTTTTACTTTGAGGTAAACAGTTTTTAAAGTATTTAGTCTTCCATTCCAAAATTCTCAATGCCTCTTCTGATTGAGAATACCTATGAAAGTTGATTTGCATAGTTTATATCAACAAACAAGATTTGTTTGCAGTTGGTTGTCACAAACAGCATGTGGACATGAACATGCATGTAACAACCAAGATTTTCCTTTTTACTCTCCATTTTACTGATTTTGCACTGTTTTGCTCTTCATTGATCAATTTGTACACGTGAAAACACTGGAAAGGAATTCACTTGCAACGCATTTTAAAACATTAGAGAGGGGGAAGGTGTTGGTTGTCACAAATAGGATATAATATGGACATGAACATGTGTAACAACTAACAGTGGAAAGCTATTCACTGTTTTACTTCATATTTTATTGAGTTTTATTTGCTTTGTTCGTCATAACTCATTCATGTCTCTGGTGCTGGTAAAATGGTATTGGTATGGGATTCATTTATTTCAATGGCTTATTTCACCATGGAAGTTGTTTGTTCATGGCGGTGATTAAATTAAAACACCCACCACGAGATTGCTGACAAGATTTTACCCATTACCTTAAATTTGGCAGTCTGGCACTTATCTACCTAACATTGCCAACAAGGAAACAGTGCTAGAAGTAGTAGAAGTGTCAGTATACTGTGACAGGTGGAGCATGGCAGTTGCGCTAGACTCAATATTTCATGGACATAAACAATCCACATAAGAAAAACAAAAAATCAGATATAATACACAGAACACAAAGTATTTATTTGTACCGTAGAAATATAATTTGTGTCATTAATAAACATTGCATAGCCACTGCTGTGTGATAGTGATAATGGCATCAATACAGTCACATCAATTTATCAAAAGGAAAGGAAAGTAGACTGGAATGATAAAGTTACAGCTAGCTCTATCAAACCACAATTAGAAAATTTCAGTGGTAAGTGGCTAAGGTTCATGAGTGAGCCTTTCTTAAAGTTAAGCAGGTTACATAAATTAAAATATGATTCAGATTTCTTTAGTTATAGGCCTTTCCCAATCAATTCAAAGGAAAATTCATTCCACAATATTTAATATAGAAACAGTTATATTACATTTTCATATTCTGTTGTCTGTCGTCAACTGCTATTAGCTTTATACATGTTTATTCACATTAATCCAATTGAACAGTCTTCTGTTTGTAGGCCTACACACATACATGCATATTACAGCACAATCTTTCTTGAGGTAATATTTATTCTTAAATGTCTTTAATTTCAGACAGATTGTATCTAACATTCAAAGTCAACACAATACACCTGTAAAGCCTATTTTCACTAACATTTCATGGCAATAAATATCTTGTGCACATTGTGAAGTGAAAAACAAATGCTGGGACGTCCTCTACATTCTGCTTTAGCCAAACAGACTCAAAAACCTAATTTAATTGACATGTATCCCTTGAAGTGAAACCCAATTCACTACACTTTCATTATTATCTAACTGGAGAGAGAATCAGATAATCCTTAAAAATTAGAGAAAATGGCAGGTCTACAACAATTTACAACATGGCAAAACTAATGCTTCAAACGAAAGTACTGAACTCGTTGGTTGCTGATTGCTAAATCAAGCTCTAGGCAAACCTTTTCTTTTAGGGCATCAAAACTTTCCCATGATAAGTCATCTTTCAAGGGCCACACATACATTCCCTTCTTTTCAGTCATGAAACAAATCATAGCAAGTCTTGTCTCATCATCAACCTCTCTGACCTGAGCAATGTAGTCTTTACCCTCCCAGTCCACTCTGAAGAAATAAATGATCTAAGCATTACATCTCAAAAGTGGTTTTTAAATATCATTTCCAATGAATGCAGTACTTTCAACTCATGCACACACATCTGTGTAACGTGTAATATCTAAGTAGTGTTAATTTTTTGTCGGTTGTCACAAAAGACATTATGCCACCAATGAAAGCCATGTCCATTGAGCAAACATGTGACAACCAACAAGACTTTCACAGAATTTAATAGACTGAACAGTAGACGACAGGAAAAACTTAGTTCTAAAATGTCATTTACAATGAAAGTAGTAGTTTTAAACCATGCACATACTCTAACATAATCTTAAAAACTGATTAGAAGCATTTAATGTCGGTTGTCACAAAAGACATAATTTCCAAACATAGAATCCATGTCCAATTAGCTAACACGTGACAACCAACAAGACTATCACACCATTTACAAGACTGAACTGTAGATGACACCAAAAAAATCTAGTTTTCAAATGCCAATTAAAATACAAGTATTTTTTAAACCATACACATGCATTTGTGTAGGCTTAAATTAACTGATTAGAAGCTTTTTACTGTCGGTTGTCACAAAAGACATAACATCCAAATGTACAATCCATGTCCAATGAGCTAACATGTGACGACCAACAAGAAGTTCAAAATTGGGATAAACAATGTGGCAAATTTTAGTTCTTATCACCAACACCCATAGAAGTTGAGTTTTAGTCTGATTCTCTCTCTTTAGTTTCATCATTCAAGTTGTCAAGTTGCCTCAACAAAAAGAATCAAGTCGGTTGTTACAACCAGACATGACTAGTCCTAGCGGTTGTCACTACGGACATAACAAAAAGCAATGTCCGTCGAGTTGGATATCGCCATTAAATCCGCTCCACAAGTGTTGAAACTGTCTTGATGAAGAAGAAATGGTTTAAGTGTCTAAATCAACTGTCAAAGTTTTCAATTAATAGCACTGATAACCTACAATTCAATTAAAGTACCTATCGGTCGTCACAAATCTGTCGGTTGTCACACACTGTTGCGTTTTTTATTCATCGGACATGTATCATCATCTTACCTTCCCTCCCTCTGGTCGCTATCTTTGACATCAAATGTGCGCCTCATGACAAAACGGATGTTGAGCTCTTTGTTTTAGGAAGTCGCAAAAGATGCCGGGCGGTTCCGAATAGTCTAAATTGGATATTGTTCGGTCGTCACAAATGGACATAAACGATACCGGCCATCGTATAGTCTTAATATACGACGCCAGAACTGAACGCATCGGTACGATCCTAGCAGAAAATGATGTTGGATTCTTCAGCGGTAAAAGGCGAAATCGGTTATTCTTCGTTCGAGTACTCATTCAACCATGGCTTCACTCACAGGAAGCGTCTGATTCGGACATTGACGGTGACGACCGACAAACACGTTTTTAATTTCACTGCGTGCTTCAAAAACAAAAGAAAATGCAAAGAAAACACACCAAACCAATTATCAAATATTAAAATGATCGCCCTAGCACATTTTGATGTAGAAATACAGTATGATAGACATAAAAATTAGTTACAGTCTTAACACAGTGTTCTGACCTACTTTTAAACCTGAACCGAAAACACCGACATTAGACCTTCAAACAGCATTTTGGGGTAATAGAGTACTTACAAATTCCATGAAATTATTTTTTTTGTCTCTCTGTTCATATTTTGACAAAAACAATCAAGTACGAACATCAGGAAGCGTAGTGTTTTTTTAATATCTTAATTTTTCTCACTTGGGGTAGCACTAGACCACCTTTTGTCATTGTCTCACATGTATTTACCTTTTGATTGTTCTCCACCGATTGAAGATTTCCTGATCGAAGATATCTCCGTCATAATCATGTTGCTACCACGGAGTGATATATTTTCGACAGACATTCTAACACCTAAACGGTCACAGAGATATTTTTATGATATTTATGTGTCATATAGAAAAACTTCCTGAGTAAAGGTTGAGACTGCAAGTCAACCAATGAGGAGACATGAAAGTTTTGTTCTGTTGCTCAGCAGTACCTTTCTACATATTGTGCCAACTTCATAATGAATTGTAGCTTCAACATTCATTTCTGTATCTATTGTGTGACAGCCGCCACTGTGAATCTTTCCCAATCCATTTGGTAAATAAGTACATGTATTTTAATTTACCTTTTGATTGTTCTCCACCGATTGAAGATTTCCTGATCGAAGATTTCTCCAACATAATCATGTGGCTACCACGGAGTGAGATATTTTCGACAGATATTCTAACGCGTAATCGGAAACAATATATTTTTATGATATTTATGTGTCATATAGAAAAACTTCCTGAGTAAAGGTTGAGACTGCAAGTCAACCAATGAGGAAACATGACAATTTTGTTCTGTTGCTCAGCAATACCTTTCTACATACGGTGCCAACTTCATAATGAATTGTAGCTTCAACATTCATTTCTGTATCTATTGTGTCACAGCCACCACTTGAAATCCCAATCCATTTGATTGTTCTCCACTGATGGAAGATTTCCTGATCGAAGATATTTCTGTCATAATTATGTGGCTACCACATACATGTAGTGAGATATTTTGTCAGACAATTTAACACCAATCGGACAGAAGAGTTTTGGTGATGTTTATGTGTCATATAGATTCTTTACAGAACGGGCCCTTTCCTGTTAGATTTCTCACTTTGTTTTATTTGAACTTACTTACAGGAATCTGAGGGCTGAATGCTTTTCTTAGCCCAAAGTGAGATAACGAAAAAATAAACAACAGTGAAAGCCGCGGAATGGCCCGTAACGTTTTGATACGCTGTTAAACTCAAATTCAGGCTCAAAATGTAGTAGGTTTGAGGCTGCAAATTAGCCAATGATCAAACATGAAAATGTTTGTTCTACTGCTCAGCAATACTTTTCAACTTACTGTGCCAACTTCAACATGAATATTATGTCTCCAGCATTCATGTCTATTACAGTCATGTCCCTTGGCCACATTGCTCTTGAGGGAGGGTGAATGAGAGACAGAAATATGGAATATGTGAATGCTGTTCTGTTGTACCAACAAAAATTTTACCAAAGTCTACAGCAGAAAAGCTACAAAGATTAGAATAACTGACCTAGATCTAGATACACTCGAGCCAAAAAGTTAAGCAACCTTCACTAACAAGATTTGTATTTCTTTAAATCAAGAATAATTTCATTACTAAATGGCATGTGCCTATTGCTTGACCTCTTAACTGTACACCTGAATAAACAAAACGCTATTCACTTGCAAAGCGTACTGTGAGTAGATCTCACAATGACACATGTTGTAATTCAAAAAAACTAAAGTTTTGAAAACGGGTCTCTCATTGATTGTAAAAGCAACAACCCAGGGTTGCTTAACTTTTTGGCTCGAGTGTATCTAGATGGTTTGAGTCTTGGTAGATTTATCACTGCCTACTCGAAATGAAGACCAAAAGAAGGTCAACTCATATCACTGTCGAGTGCACTTTGTTCTTTTTCACGAAAAAATTCACTTTCTTGTTAAATTTTTCACTTCACTTTATTTGATCTTACTTATAGGAATCTGGGGCCCTAATGCTAGCCCAACGTGAAATCACGAAAAAAAAAAAAAAAAGTGAAAGGGGCAAAAAGGGCCGCTGACGTGCCGATGGGCCCGACTGAAACTCAGTGTGTAGTAAAGCTTGAAACTGCAATTCAGCCAGTGAGGAAACATGAAAATGTTGTTCTGTTGCTCAGCAATACCTTTCCATTTATTCTGCCAACTTCAACATGAATTGTGTCACCACCATTCATATCTATAACAGTCATGTCCCTGGACTACATTGCTCTTGAGAGAGATTGAAAGACTCAGAGAACTCTGGAAGTTTTCCATTTACAGTCTGTTATTTGCAGACAAATTACACGTGCAAAGGTTGAGACTACAAGTCAACCAATCAGAAAACATGTGAATGCTGTTCTCTTGCTCGGTAATGCTTTTCCATTATGTTGTACCAACTCCTAGATGGATTTTGTCCCCCTGCATTCATGTCTGTGAGAATTACAACAATTATGTCCATGGATTATTGCTCTTGATTGAGACTGAAAGACAGAGGGAATTGTGGAACTATTTCTTTACTATCTGGTATTTGCAGATAAATCAGGTGTGGTAGAGGTTGAGACTGCAAGTCAACTGATGAGAAAACATGAGAATGTTGTTTTGTTGCTCAGCGATATCTTTTCACTTCTCGTGTCAACTTCTACATGAATTGTGTCTCCGACATTCATGTCTGTGACAATTATATCCCTGGACGGCGTTGCTCTTGAGCGAGGCTGAAAGGGAGAACACAACCGTGGAAAATTTCCATTTGCTATTTGTTATTTACAGGTAAGTCACATGTGGTAAAGGTTGAGACTGCAAGTCAGCCGATGAGGAAGCATGGAAATGTTGTTCCATTGCTCAGCAATCCCTGTCCACTTATTGTACTAACTTCATCATGAATATCGTGTCTCCAGCATTCATGTCTATAACAATCTTGTCCTAGGGCTGTATTGCTCTTGAGTGAGTCTGAAAGGGAGACGGAACTATGGAAGTTTTTCATTTACTGTCTGGGAATTGCAGATAAATTACATGAGTAAACGTTGAGACTACAAGTCAGCCATTGAGAAAACATGAGAATGTTGTTTTATTGCTCAACAATATCTTTTCACTCATTGTGTCAACTTCTGCATAAATTCTGTCCACGGCATTAATGTGTATGTCAATTATGCTCCTGGAACATTGGTCTTAAGTGAGACTGAAAGGGAGAAGAGAACTGTGGAAGGTTTCCATTTACTCTCTGGTATTTGGAGACAAACTAACTGAGTGAAGTTTGAGACAGCAAGTCAACCAATGAGGAAACATGAAAATTTTATTATGTTGCTCAGCAATACCTTTCCAATATTGTGCCAATTTCATAATGAATTGTAGCTTCAACATTCATTTCTGTATCTATTGTGTGACAGCCGCCACTGTGAATCTTTCCCAATCCATTTGGTAAATAAGTACATGTATTTACCTTTTGATTGTTCTCCACCATTTGAAGATTTCCCGATCGAAGATATCTCCGTCATAATTATGTGGCAACCACATAGTGAGATATTTTCGAAAGACATTCTAACGCCTAATCGGAAACAATATATTTTTATGATATTTATGTGTCATATAGATAAACTTTACAGAACGGGCCCTTTTCACTTCATCTTATTTGATCTTACTTATAGGAATCTGGGGGCTGACTGCTATTGCTAGCCGAAAGTGAGATAACGAAAAAAACAACAGTGAAAGCCGCAAAATGGCCGCTGACGTGCCGATGCACTGTTAAACCCAAGCTCGAACTCAATGTGTAGTAAAGCTTGAGGCTGCAATTTAGCCAATGAGAAAACATGAAAAATAATGTTGTTTTATTGCTTAGCAATACCTTTCCACATATTGTGCCAACTTCAACATGAATATTGTGACTCCAGCATTCATATCCATAATAATCAAGTCCCTGTACTATTGCGCTTGAGAGGGATTGAAAGAGACACAGAACTATAGAAGTTTTCCATTTGCTATCTGTTATTTTGCAGATAAATTAACGAGCAAAGGTTGAAACTGCTAGTCAACCAGTGAGAAAACATGTGAATGCTGTTCTCTTGCTCAGTAATGCTTTTCCACATGTTGTATCAACTTCTAGATGAACTGTCTCCCCTGCATTCATGTCTGTGACAATTACAACAGTTATGTCCCCGGATTATTGCTCTTGAGTGAGACTGAAAGGAAGACAGCATTTTGGAACTTTTCCTTTTACTGTGTCTTGTTTGCAGATAAATCATGCGTAGTAAAGGTTGAGACTACAAGTCAGCTGATGAGAAAACATGAGAATGTTGTTTTGTTGCTCAGCAATATCTTTTCACTTATTGTGTCAACTTCTACATTCTGTCCTCGGCATTAAGGTCTATGACAATTATACTCCAAGAATATTGCTCTTGAGAGAAACTGAAAGGGACAATGGAACCGTGGAAGGTTTCCACTTACTCTCTGGTATTTGCAGATAAGTCACATGTGGTAAAGTTTGAGACAGCAAGTCAACCAATGAGGAAACATGGAAATTCTATTATGTTGCTCAGCAACACCTTTCCACATATTGTGCCAGCGTCCTAATGAATAATTTCACCAACATTCGTTTCTATGTCAATTGTGTGACAGCCGCCACTGTGAATCGTTCCCAATCCATTTGGTAAATAAGTACATATATTTACCTTTTGATTGTTCTCCACTGATCGAAGATTTCCTGATCGAAGATATCTCCGTCATAATCACTAGTAACTGCCCCATTCTTCGAAAGGTAAAAAACAAAGCTCACCACTCCAGACCGAAGGGAATCAGCACAAAGACATTGATGTCGAGACACTTTGGGTCATCCACATAAAATCGGCGATCAATAGATAGATAGGATAGTATTACAGTAGTACACAGTGCACAGTAGTGCGCACCGAGCATTTTTCATGGGCTTATGTGTTCGTAAAAAATGATCGAAATATTTACGCACAGTTGTCTTGGTATGAATGAATGGCATTCACCTCATCTGTATAACACTATACTCGGTATCACTATCAAAGTTTTCTTGCCGTGGCTGGATGGTGAACAAAGTTGGGCCCAAGCTCCATTATTATATGATGTGGCTACCACGGAGTGAGATATTTTCGGCAGACATTCTTACGCCTAAATGGACACAGAGATATTATGATATTTATGTGTCATACAGATAAACTTTACAGAACGTGCCCCTTCCTGTTAGATATTTAACTTTGTTTTATTAGATCTTCCTTATAGAATCTGAGGGCTGAATGCTAGCCCAAAGTGAGATTTATAAAAAACAAAAAAACGGTGAAAGCCGCAAAGTGGCCGTTGGCGTACACGGGGATCCTGTTCTCGTAGACCTAAACCCAAACTCAAGCCTAATATGTAGTGAAGTTTGAGGCTGCAAATCAGCCAGTGAGGAGACATGAAAATGTTCTATTGCTCAGCAATACTTTTCCACATTATCCGCCAACTTCAGCATGAATTGTGTCACCACCATTCATGTCTATAACAGTCATGTCCCTGGACTATTGCTCTTGAGAGGAATTGAAAGAGACACAGAACTATAGAAGTTTTCCATTTGCTATCTGTTATTTTGCAGATAAATTAACGAGCAAAGGTTGAAACTGCTAGTCAACCAGTGAGAAAACATGTGAATGCTGTTCTCTTGCTCAGTAATGCTTTTCCACATGTTGTATCAACTTCTAGATGAACTGTCTCCCCTGCATTCATGTCTGTGACAATTACAACAGTTATGTCCCTGGATTATTGCTCTTGAGTGAGACTGAAAGGAAGACAAGAGTTGTGGAACGTTTCCATTTACTGTGTCTTGTTTGCAGGTAGATGATCATGTGTACTAAAGGTTGAGACTGCATGTCATGATCGTGAGTTTAGCGCTTGCTATAGGGATATGTTTTCGACTGCATTGTAAAAGAAATAAACCTCACTCACAAACACACTGATTACTAAATAACAAAATGGTTAAATTTTAGGGTCAGGCCTGCAGGGCCACAACCATATAATTACGATAAATTAAACAAGACAATATATATAGGGAAGTGAAATCAGTATCATAAAAACAATATCAATAGTAATTCAATATATCTCTAGATCTAATGTAAATCTAACTCTAGGTCTGAATGCCTAATCTAAATCAAATGTACTCTCATCCATAAATCCCCCACTGAATTAATAACTCCTTAAATATCTAGATTTAACTACCAGTAGCAATATTGACTTGATTTACATTATAGGCCAAGGGCCTGAACTTTGTAACAGTTCATGAATAAACAATTCCGCATATTACATGGAACTGTGATGCCCTGGTAGCTCCCAGGCAATAATTTAAGTTAAATAATTTTATAATTGCCTAGCTCACCAAGGAGATGCAGGCATTGAAAATTCCATTTATTCAAATCATTGTGGCACACTATTAAAGATAAATAATACACGGGGATCCTGTTCTCGTAGACCTAAATTCCATTTGTTCAAAAGATAAACAACCCGGAACGCTGTAAATAACTGGAACGCTGTTCATGTTCTAGATCTATTCCTGATATTAGACGCTTTGATGGAATAAGCTTGACATTACCATTGGCTCCGAACCATTAGGTTGAGAACAATCCATTTCAAGCTTTCATCATGTTGTGCAAAGAAACATGAGCACTCTGTTGGCTCCTACGTTAAGCACAAGATTGTATAGGTAGATCTAGTCCACTGGCTTTTCAATCTGGGATGAATTGCTACAGCATGCGTCTGGAACTGAAGTCTATTCCAAACGGCAAGCTGTTTTTGCTCTTCCTTGCAGTGGCGATTTTAATACGCCGCGAAGTCAGGGGACTGCATAGGGACTATGGATTGGCCAGTTCTTTAACGGCCTGGAAGTGACGTAGATAGCCGAAAATAATCCCTCTTTTTATAATATAATTAGGCGTCTACAGGTAGAATGCGCATGACGTCACAGAGTGGTTTCGGTTTGGTTTTCCGCCATGTTGTTTGGCCAGTGGAGTCGATTCAAGTGAGTGCGAGGCGTGACGAATTCCACTTGGATATTAAAACAGTTACAATGATAGCGAAATGCATCGTTGTTGGTTGCAGCAACAAGGGTGGAAAGGGTGGCTGTAAGATGTTCAGATTTCCTAGCGTCCGCGTTAAGGAGGGAAAGGAAGTGAAAGAATTAACGGAACGTCGACGTCGTCTGTGGTTGAAGGCAGTGAACAGAATTTCAAAATTGTTAAGTATCATGACATCAATGATCCACTGCCAGGGTGAATTATTAGGCCTATTTTCAAGTCATATGACAGATTGTTTTGTGAACACAGATGAACATGACAGTCTGAAATTCTAGAGAGACTGGAGATGTAATTGATCAAAATGTGCTTTAGCACCTGATAGTGACACTATGTACTGCACAACAAAATCAGTGACTCAATAAAGTCGTAGTTAAATCGTTAAATCGAATACTTTTCTGTCAGGTTGCGTTTAAGCCAATTGGTTTAAGCAGATCTAATGATCTAGACTCTAGATCTAGGTTAACCCTGTAGCCCACTCATGATTCGAAGGTGAAATACTGCTTCGGCTTACATCTGCGTGATGAGATATGAACTGATAATTAGACATAAATCTATATCACGGTGATGATAAACTGCTTCTATAGCAGTATGGGAGAGTGGGCCTTGGTGGGTGATGATATTGATAATATGACATCATAATTTTAGAAATTATAACACACTGATTTTGATCTACAGCAAAGATGAGAGGGTGAATTTCAAGTGATGAAATGTGAAATCATCATTAGATCTAGACTTAGATCTATATCTATATCTGTCTCGTGGTGTCTAGCTGCCTGCTATCTAAAAAGCGAGTTTTTGTAACGAAAATTACACTCACAGTCACACACAGGCTTAGATCTAGATCTAGATCTGTCATCAGTTTTGTCACAGGAATAAATCATTAGGCCTAAGCATAATAGTTCGTCCATCAGGTATGATGATGACCTTAACAACACCAGAGGAATAAAGAACAGAAATTGTTGAGAATTTCAACACATGGACAATAAAGAGAACTAAAGGACACAGAGGACAGAATGGAAAGACTGTTCTTTCATGACTTATGGCTTCTCATGTGACTGATAAGTCCTATTTTTGCCCTGCAGACCCTTCCGCATAAATGACAAGAGTGCTCCGTTGGTTCAGTACCAACTCCATGAGGGCCCAAAACATTTGGCCACGCTGAGATTTCTGAGCCAACCCTAGCATTGAAGTCCCCCAAGAGAATCAGCTTATCAGCTGCCGGGACAGAGCATATGACAGATTTTAGATCAGAATAGAACTTGTCTTTGGCTTCATCTGGGTTTGTCATGGTGGGCGCATATGCGCTAATGAGGGTGGCTGACTGGCTTTTCCCAACTGGGATCCTGAGTGTCATTAGCCTGTCATTTATTTCAATTGGCATGGACTGCAAGTTTCTGACAAGGTCATTTTTAATTGCAAACCCAACACCATGCTGTCTCGGTTCGACTGCACCCTTGCCTTTCCAGAAGAATGTGTATCCACCACTGAGCTCTTTGAGTTGGCCACTATCAGGGAGTCTGGTCTCACTGAGTGCCACTATGTCCAGGTTGTACCTGCTGAGCTCAATGGCAATAAGTGCAGTGCGTCTTTCCGGGTTGTTTGAGTTGTCCTGTAGTGTGCGTATATTCCAGGCTCCTAGCCTGAGTAAGCTGAATTTCTTTTTGTTTCGACCGCAAAAAGGGATCCCCACTGGTCGCGGTATACCAGTCAGGGTGATGTGAAGTGGGCTTTCTTTAGGGCACCTTTTCTAGCCCCTTCCTCAGTTGAGGTGAGCAGTGCTATCCTTAAATAAGGCTGCTCAGCTACTGTGGGTGCTGCCTCCCCACGCCTCCACTTCAATCGACGATGAAGCGACCATAGCCCACAGCCACCAACGTGTAGGTCTGTGCTAACAGCTTCCAGTTTATCCAAACCTGCTGCCACCGCACT
Source organism: Onchidella celtica (assembly GCA_963931925.1). Classification (NCBI taxonomy): domain Eukaryota; kingdom Metazoa; phylum Mollusca; class Gastropoda; order Systellommatophora; family Onchidiidae; genus Onchidella; species Onchidella celtica. Next base: position 24,478,905 of record OZ007583.1, read on the forward strand.
CGCCCATCGCCGTTGGAATTTTGAGAGGAAAGAAGACGAGGTGAGTGTTAAGACTGGCGCAAAGAATTTGTTTTTAGTGAGAAAGAGCTGCGCAAACATCAGACTCACTCTCTCGCCTGGACACAACTTATCCAAGTGGCAAGACAGGGTCAAGACGACTGGAAATGTATCCAGGTGCAGGAGGATGCCAGAGGGACAGTCATATTGCCTGACCGGCTGCCTGTAGGCTACTCCACAGCCTCGCAGTCCCAACTGACTAGGGTGAAAGACCCAAACCAAAGAACACCAATACTGGTGGATGCTCTGTGTCACGATATCCAGGCCAGAGTGACGGTATATTGCCATCTGCCCTATCAATCAACCACTGGCCTGCTGCCGCCAGCTTCGAAGCTGCGTCCGGGAAGTTTGCTCAATTCTTCGTCTGTGATTTAGGCAAACAAGCCTATGACCACACCGCTACCGGGGGCCAATATGAAGGACTCAAGTACTGAGGGTCACATTGTGCCCTAGCATGTGGCCGTTGGGTTAGATGAAACCTCCTCCGCCCTGGCCGTTTGCACCGACAGGTGCACGCCCACTGATACCATGCTAGCGTACCAGTTCATGAAACAGGTTGTACTGGATTACATGTTACCAGTAGCAGATTTTTCTGACCTGACCTAAGCATAAAGTAAAATAAAACACTCAAACAAAGCACATTTCATAATTGATTATACCAGCATTAACAGTAGTGTGTGTACAATCTAATACCAAAATCAAACGATAAAAAATGGATTAACCTACCTTGAATTGCGTAGCAGTGTAAAAACTCGTGGTGCACACTAGATAGGCCACAATGTCTGGAAATGTGACCGCCGGAAAGTCTTTCTGGGCCCAGCTGGTGTCAGGGATGCTATAAGGATCGAGTCCTTTTACTTTTGCAATTTTTTCTTCGTACCTGGCCCGACTGACTGGGTCCAAATGGCTTACTTTAGCGTTTTCTACACTGCATTCCTCCATTGTTGTAGACATGTCTAGCCAAACAACATGGCGGACCCGGAAGTAAAGTGAAATATGCGCATTCTACCTATTTACATTCTTTTCTCATACTTTTTTGTAATCCTTCTTACAAGTTACCTCATAGTGATCCCGGTATTTTTCATTCATCCATGCCGTTCCTTCCATTTTCACTGTCGCCATAACCAGTCTGAACCGGTTATGTATGACATATTACACATACACAGTTTACACTAGTTTACGGGGTCACTGAGTGCTTTTTGACCCAGCTGTGGATTATTAGGCCTATTTAGGTTATGACACTGCAAGTCAGCTGATGAGAAAGCATGAGAATGTTGTTTTGTTGCTCAGCAATGTCTTTTCACTTATTGTGTCAACTTCTACATAAATTCTGTCCTCGGCATTAAGGTCTATGACAATTATACTCCTGGAATAATGCTCTTGAGAGAGACTGAAAGGGAGAATAGAACCCTGGAAGGTTTCCACTTACTCTCTGGTATTTGCAGATAAGTCACATGTGGTAAAGGTTGAGACAGCAAGTCAATCAATGAGGAAACATGGAAATTCTATTATGTTGCTCAGCAATACCTTTCCACATATTGTGCCAGCGTCATAATGAATAGTTGCTCCAACATTCATTTCTATGTCAATTGTGTGACAGCCACCACTTGAATTTTTCCCAATCCATTTGGTAAATAACAACATATATATATAAAGTTCTCCACTCATAAAGGATTTCATGATCGAAGATTTCTCCGTGACAGTCATGTTGCTACTGGTACTACATAGTGAGATTTTTTCGACAGCCATTCTAAGGCCTAAACGGACACAGAGAGTTTTATGATCTTTATGTGTCATACAGATAAACTTTACAAAATGGACCTTTTCCTATTGGATTTTTAACTTTTGTTTTATTTGATCTTACTCACCGGAATCTGAGGGCTGAATGCTAGTCCGAAGTGAGATGACGAAAAAAAAAACACCAAAAAAACGGTGTAAGCCGCAAAGTGGGCGCTATCACGCCGATGCGCCGTTAAACTCAAATTCAGACTCACTATTACTATGTAATAAAGCTTGAGACTGCAAATCAGCCAATGAGGAAATATGAAAATATTGTTCTATTGCTCAGCAATACTTTTCCGCATATCCGCCAACTTCAGCATGAATTGTGTCACCATCATTCATGTCTATAACAGTCATGTCCCTGGACTACATTGCTCTTGAGAGAGATTGAAAGACTGACATAACTCTGGCAGTTTTCCATTTTCTGTCTGGTATTTACAGATAAATTACCTCACATGAGCAAAGGATTGATACTGCAAGTCGACCAGTGAGAAAACACGAGAACTCTGTTCTTTTGCTCAGTTATGACTTTCCACATGTGGTACCAACTTCTACATGAATTGTGTCACCTGCCTTCATGTCTGTGACAATTACAACGGTGATTGGGGTGATAACACTGGATCTATCGTGTTCGGCATCGGGGTCTGCCATGTATTATGTGAAACCCAGAGCCTTTTTCTTCCGTTTTCTTCATTTTGTTGTCTTTAATTCCATGCAAGCTGCAAAAACGCGTTTTTCACACTAGCAACTTGTCCACCATTCAATGTCACGTCAAATTGAAAACTCTTGCGAAGGGCCCAGTCGTCGCTTACACTTGCAAACCTTTTCATCTAAAGAGGTGTACTTAGGTAATTCTACAAAATTCACACGGGGATCACTGCCAAGTCGGATTGTGAGAAATGGTACTTAGGCACTTCTACCTCTGAAGATTTTTGGCATGCGTATTGAAGTGAAATAAGCCGGTTTATTAGACTTTAGTTCTTTTCCCCCCAGTAAGCCTTTCAGTGTTCACTGGTCCGGTGTAATCCAGACTGTCATATATTGGTGTACGATGATGTGATTATGTTTACGCAATGATAATCATGTTCATCTCTTTCTACAGTGCAATGTTGCCTTGTCTGTTTGTTTGAGAGAGAGAATGACTTGTTTATAGTCTGTATATTTGAGTTTGGCAATTATATTCATACTAGCTGAGGTCCCCGGCCCTGCCCGGGATAAATCGGTTTGAATATTGGTTTCAGTTGTGGGTGGTTATTATGGACCTGCTTCATCTGGCCTGTTCCTATTTGTTTATTCTATTTTTGTTTGTTTTTAAACAATTTAAATAAGTCTTACTGCCCTGCCTTTGCGAGTTGACACCCTGCGCATCCCGTACAACAGCATGATTTGCGCACGGGTTAGAGAGTTTGATAGTGAACACATCGCAGGAAGTGATATTAACGAAACCTTAAAATGGCGAACCATGACTCGAAATAGATCTAAATGATGGCGAAACAATAAATTTCCAATAAAAAAAACGACACCGATTTGAGACTTCTATTAAAAACTGTGCACCCTTATATCCATTCTGATGCACCATATAAAATTTGAAGTCTGAGTGTTGAGTGGTTCAGAAGCCTTTTGCAACGAAAAATCTCAAGTCCACAAATATATATAGTATAGATAAATTACTTTGCAGGGTGCATTTTTGCTTTGCGTGTATGCGTGTGTGTGTGTATCTTTTACACATTGATAATCAAGATTTTCATTTCCAGCTCGTTCTAGGATGCATTTTGCTTTGTTCGAGATACTCGTAGAGCTGAATAGATAAGGAGAGTGAGAGGAATGAGTTGTATACATGTATTACATTTACATGTACGTAAGTTACACAGTGATAGTGATATTACTGATAATTGATTCGTTTGCAGCTTTTCATACTATTTTACACTTTTGCTTTGTCTGTTTTTTTTATTTTTTTATTTTTTTTTAGAGAGAGAGAGAGAGAGTGAAGTGAATGACGTGTTATACATGTATTTTATTAAGCTATGCAGTGGTGATTAAGATATTCTTTTCCAGCTTTTTCTAAGTGCATTTATTGCTTTGTTTGTCTGTGCGGGAGAGGGACAAAGAGAGAGAGAGAGAGAGGGAGAGAGAATCACTTGTAGTATGCATAGTATGTATATTGAGCCATCCAATGATAATTAAGATAATTATTATTCATTTCCAGCTCTTTCTAGAGTGCATTTATGGCTGTGTGTGGGTGTGTGTCTGTGTGAGCTAGGCATGTAAACTTGAATTACGCAATTATAATCAAGTTGTTCATTCGCAGGTTTGTATTGTGCATTATTCCTTTGTGTGTGTGTGAGCGAGAGAAAGAGACAGAGATGATATGTATAATTATGGTTTTGGTTTTTTTTTTTTTTTTACATGTGCGTTACGCAATAATAAATAACTATTTCATATTTCTATTTCTTGCTTGAATCCCTTTTTGCTTGTTTGTATGATTGAGAGAGAGAGAGAGAGAGAAATGTATGAACCATCTGCTGAGGACTGAAAGCTAGCCCAAAGTAGAATAAACGAAAACAACATGAATGGCGCAAAGTGCCCGTTGTTATGCTGACGCGCCGTTGAACCCAAATTCAAACTCAAAACTCAAAGACTCAGAGATGTACAAACAGATCCATAGATCGCTTGCGAAAGCTCACCAGATCATGCAACACCAACTGTACAGACAAAAGGAAAAAAGAATGAAGAATACTAATACATGTATTGCAATGGCTGTTGTTATAAGTACGTACGCTCCCCACGCGTTTTGTGCTGGGGCCGCGTACATATACGTACTGTCCCTAACCCTGTCCTTATCCTCAACCCCAATTCTTATCGAATCCCTAACCTTGCCCCCCTACCCTTTCAAGCAAAAAACAGGAGGAAAACAAAAAGAAAACCTGAAAGTGGAAGAATAACTAATCATAATGAATTAAAATTGTTGCTACTGAGCATTTCGGGAGCAGAGGAGCTCCAGATCTCTGGCTCTTCAGCCACAAACGGCTTTAAAGTACGTACCCCTGACGCAAAAACAACCCAAAAAAATCTTGGGGGACGTGCGTACTTGCAACAACATCCTATTGGAATAGCTCAACTCGCTGGGAACAAACACCAACAACAAACAACAACAAAAAAGAAGCAGTCTTTGATTCAGCGGAAATTTTATATTATGTTATATAACTCGCACTAATTACGTGTCAGACTTAAATTCAGATCAAATTGACTTGGATCTGTTTAAGTATAAAAATTCATTCTTGTATTAAGAATTACTGATGGCTTAAGTTTTATTTTTTAAGTAAATGACAAAGTCAAATCAAGACTGTTCGCTGGTATCCTTTCAGCTGCACTTTGAGTTCTTAACCAAAGGAGAATTTCCACTGAGCTGTGCCCAGGTCACAAAAGTATGCACACTCCAGGTATTGAGCTCTTAAATCAAAATCCATCCAAAGGGTGCAAAATACATGGTGTAATTATATCATCCATAGATAGCTTTGGAAATGCCATAACAAAAGAACATTCAAGCTTAGTAAAGATGATGCACATTACAGCCTAAATACTTCGACAATCATATCAAAATCCACTAAGTCAGTCAAGATCATGAATGCTATCCACAGACAACAGTGGATGTTGCTGTCCATCAATGTATAATATGTGGTAGCATTGACAAAACGAACATTTTTAGGAGAAATAAATTGCATTACACCATAGTTACTTTGATGGCCAAATTAAAATCCACCTTTGACCATAATATGCTGACCACAGGCAACAATAGATCTTATGCCATGGCAACTGAACATTTTTTGTAGAAATGATGCACACTACAACTATAATACACGCCTCTCATGCCAAGGGTCCCGGGTTCAAAACACGGCCGGTGCAGGCATGTTGGAAGTTTGGGATTTTTCTCATATTTTCGTGTTCCTGATCCTATTAGGGGGTAGGATCGAGTACCTAGTCTTCTCGGATAAGGACGAAAAAATTCGGAGGGCCCGTGTGTACGTTGCGCACGTTAAAAATACCTTGGCAGTTGGAAATCGAAAAGAGCAGGCCGAACAGGCCGCTGCCCGGGCAAAATTAAATAAAATTCATCCCTACCATCCCTCCCCCTCCTCCCTCACCCCCCCCCCCCCAAAAAAAAAAACGCCGACCGGCGCTGCACTGTGGCGACGACGTGCCTGCTCCAGTTATAACTGGGCTGCAATGGCACAAAGGCAAATTTCCCAAATGGGATTAAATAGTTATACAAATACAAAATATTATGTGTGTACTTCGACGGTCAAATCAGGATCCATCCAGGATTATGAGATATTATCCACAGACAACAATACATGTTGGGCTAGGACAAATGAACATATTTAGTAGAACTGATGCACTCTACAGCTTTATACATGTACCCCGACCGTCAAATCAAATCCATCTAGGATCATGATGTTGTCAACAGACAACAATAGGGAACGGAATTTAATGACACAGTTACTATATTTAAATTTACCGATGACGTCATGGGACATTCGAAATGTTCAACGCGGTGATTAAGCACAGTTGTTATGGACTTTGTAAGGGCGATTCGAGTCACTGCACATGAAAAGTGTGTACAAAGTCCATAACTGTGCTTAACCGCCGCGTTGAACGATTCGAATGTCCCATGACGTAAATCTAAATACAGTAACTGTGTTATTCAATCCCGTTCCCTATAGATGTTATGCTATGCCAGATAAACATTTTTGGTAGAAATGGTGCACATACATGTAATTACATTACAGCCCTAATGCATGTACTTCGACAATCAAATCAAGTCGCATCTGCATTCATGAGATTTTATCCACAGACAACAATACATCTACAGTAGATGTTATGCAAATCAGGGCTGAATTAACCTTTAAAGCAACATAAATAAGCAGGTAGGCCTAGTTAGGGCATCAGGGGAAGGGGGAGAGGTGGGATCACACATTTTTCACTGCCAGATTTACCATGGACTATATGGTGCAAAACTGCAAATGGTGCAGCTGAAGCAAGGTCCACAAAACAGGGAACCCGCAATAAATGAAAAAAAAAATTAGTCTTTGCTGGCGCATAAGACTGGCTTTTTTTTTTTTTTTTTGATGTTTAAATGTTTCAATGTACACGTATTTTATGGTTTATTTTTGTTTATACGTGTATTTTGAATTACTCATACAATAACATGGCACCAACATTATTTTTGTAAGTGCTTAGGGCTTCTAAAGGTCCGGCCCTGTATCCTATGACAAATGAACTTTTTTACTAGGAATGATGCACACTACAGTACAGCCATCCTATCCAAAGACAATACTGAAATACCATGACAAGTGAACATTTTAGCAGAAGGTTTCCCTGCGCGAGTACGGGTCGCAACTTGCTAATGCACAAGCCTCTTGTTCGGGTTCACTTTTTGGTCGTCGTGCCAGCGACTTGTCCTCCGCCAACAAGGAGCAGGATGCCGCCGACGAGACTCATGTAGAAAGAGCTGCCAATGGTTTGGATATCGGAATTGTGATGGTTTGCCACCCACATGGCCAGAGACACCAGGGCAAACACGCCTATGTTAACAAGTACAAAAGTAAATTTACAGTTGTATAATATCGCCGGTGAGATTCATCAACGCTCCTGTAACCCACATCAACCTATTTTGTGGGTTACATTACAGGATTGTTGTTCCACACCGACGATATGTAGGCTGATGTTGGCCTCCGTATCGAATTGGAAAAGGTCTTAAGTCTCACTATAGCTCTCTCTTTAGGCACCAGACCAAAGAGCCCTTTTGAAGGGCCAAGAAGAAGAAAAATTTGAAAAAGAGGCAGGGAATGTTGCGGAAGAAGAAGAAGAAGAGGAGGACGCGGATGACTTGGTAGAAGAAAAGCAAGACGAAAGAAATTTAAACAAGAAAGAAAAGAAATGACATAAAAACAAGGAAAGCGAGATGTAAATCCTAAGGGCAATGATACTCCTAAAACAAAGGCCTCTGACAGACCCATTATACATGTACAGATATTGAAAAGGTGTTTGGGGGGGGGGGGGGTATACAAACTGACGCTGAGATAATTTATGTATAAATAATGTGTATAGTATATGATTATAATACATCATGTGTATAATCCACGATAGAGGTTCACAATGCTGATGGAATTATGAACAGCCGGTCATTAATTACTAAGTCATAATCCTTTATGCATACAATGTACGAGTTGACCTGCCGCCACAGATGGGATTTTTAAAGTTGAGTTTCGATGACCAAAGTGTAAACTGAGCCGCAGATGGAAATTTCCTGTCATACTTTTTAATTCTACTCGAAGAAAGTGCTTTTCTTTTTCCGGCTCAAAATGTCGGAACACTTTCTTCAGTTGAAGTCAGCTGTGACTCAAAATTGAGGAAAGTATTAAAAATATAGCGAACTTCAAGACACTTTAAAATTATATGCCCACGCACCTTTTACGTCTTTATATGCGTAATATGATATTTTGTACAATTTAAGGCTCAGCAATTAAAAAGCCTTTTGATTTTTCATGATTACACTAGAGGCCTTACTTCTAGATAAAAAATGGGAGGCAAATATATATTAATACAATAACACTCGTCTTACATACATGTACATATGTACATTGTTTCCTTTTATTTTAATTTCATTTAATTGAATGACTAAAGAAGTTACACATGTAGTTAGCTTGTTAGCTAGTTCAGCATGGTCAGTGAGTAAGTGTGTTCGTTCATTTGCTGATTCGTTCATTCGTTTGTTTGTTAGTTAGTCAGTTGCAGTTGTCAGTGTGAGTCAGTAACTTAGTTACACATAATTAAGTAGTCGACTTGCATTTCTTGGGAAACAGTGATGCCACACACTGGTGAGGCCACAGGTGAAACGATGGAGAAAAAAAATGTAATGACATATAACGAGAATCTATTTATTTATTTTATCATATTTATTTATTTTATCATATTTATTTATTTTATCATATTTATTTATTTTATCATATTTATTTATTTTATCATATTTATTTATTTTATCATATTTATTTATTTTATCATATTTATTTATTTTATCATATTTATTTATTTTATCATATTTATTTATTTTATCATATTTATTTATTTTATCATATTTATTTATTTATTAATTATTTATGTACACGCGCTTTTCTTTTTCTTTTTCTTTTAAAGCATGGACCAACGCAAAACAAAAAACCTGTACCGGTATCCCTAACAATTGTTTTTTGGTCTAAAATTTCGTCTAGGCAATATGCGAGGCTGCCAAGCTTTCACTTTCAGGTCAAAAAGTGAACTGGACTGAAACGTTCAAGTGAGCAGGTGCACATAATGACACTTCCATGTGAAACCAGTTTGAGGTTGTACAGAATTCTGACTATGTGACCAAATTTCTTTAAACAAAAAAAACAAAAAAATGCTGTCGAAATTTAAAATTTTTATACTCACTTTCTGTGATTCTCTTAGCAGTACAGAATGCTTTTTTTTTTGTTTTGTGCTGTTTTTCATTATACTGTATATACTCGAGCTTTCTCGTATTCGCTCTTTCTTTTTGCTTCTTCTGCGTTCTTCTATTCTCCTTCAAATTTAATCTATTAAACATTACTGTTTCTTTGTATTGCTCCTGCATTCCTGTTTATTCCATTCCTCCACGTCTTGTATTAGATCTACATGTACCTACTTATCTTCCATTTAAACTTCATTTCTTTCAACTGGGCTGTTTGTCATTCCAACATGTTTTCTTCTGCTTTTACGTCTTACATCAGCATTAAAATGCACTAACATTAACAACTGTTGCTCGGGACCTCTATCTATCTGTCTGTCTGTCTGTCTGTCTGTCTGTCTGTCTGTCTGTCTATCTATCTATCTAGCTATCTATCTTCTATCTCGATCTGTCTGTTTGTCTGTCTGTACGTCCACCCGCCCACCCACCCACCCACCCACCCATCCATCCATCCATCCATCCATCCATCCATCCATCTATCTATCTATCTATCTATCTATCTATCTATCTATCTATCTATCTATCTATCTATCTATCTATCTATCTATCTATCTATCTATCTATCTGCAGTATTTATTTATCTATCTATCTAGTATAATATCTATCTGTCTTCCTGTCAGTCTGTTTGTCTGCTCGCCTGTTTCTCCCCTACTTCTAATTAATTCGGCAGCCTGTCCATCCTAGACAAAAAATACACTTCATACCTGCCACACATTTCATACCTGCCACACAAGCCACACATTTCATACCTGTCACACAGGCCACGCATTTCATACCTGCCACACAAGCCACACATTTCATACCTGCCACACAGGCCACACATTTCATACCTGTCACACAGGCCACGCATTTCATACCTGCCACACAGGCCACACATTTCATACCTGCCACACAGGCCACATATTTCATACCTGCCACACAGGCCACGCATTTCATACCTGCCACACAGGCCACACATTTCATACCTGCCACACACATTTCATACCTGCCACACAGGCTGCAGCTGCGGACAACGTAGTTACTAGTCCAACTTCGTTACTCACTACAGACAGCAGCAAGTTGACGGCGACCATGCCGACGGCTGCTACACTCAGGAATACAGCCAACCAAGCGGAACCCGCCATTGCTTTATACTCTCCTGAGTTTTTTTTCATAATACATACAATCATACCAGTGGTGCTGACGGCATTAGCCATAATGGTAGTAGTGGTGGTAGTAGTAGAAAGTGAAGGTGGTAGAGGAGGTGCTTGTGTTGATGGTGGTTGTGGAGAAAAAAAAAATGATGTGAAGGTGATCTTGAAGTCAGTGATGGAGATGTCTGTGACGGTGACAGCAGTGAGGGTACTGATGTTGACGGTGATGGTGTTGTAGCAGAAGTGATGGGGGTGGCAATAGCGATGACGTTGATGATTTCTTAAATCTTGCCCTGCCAGTGCTACAAAAGTGTGATTTTGTACTGTAGTTCTGGACATCGTGTAGATCTCACTGAAGCCTAGAAACCGTTCATTGAAGAAAAAAACTTGTTTATAGTGTAAATTAATTGGCAGATAAAATGCTGCTTACTGTCATCTCGGCACGAAGGTATTCTCATTTTACCGATCTGTTAAGTGTTATTGAAAGTGTCAATGGGCATGCATTGTTTCAGGCATGCTAAATACTTTGTTTGGTGTAGAAATTTTGTCACTCAATTAAAAAAAAATGACAAGCCAGGTATTATAATGTGTGTTCAAATGGGCATTGAGACAAACAGACAGACAAGCAGACGGACAGATGGATAGATAGATAGATAGAGAGAGAGAGAGAGACAAATAGATAGATAGATGGCTGGTAGGATGGATGAGCGGGTAGGTGGGTGGGTGGATGGATTCTTGGGTGGGATACATAGATAGATAGACAGATAGATAAACAGATAGATAAATAGATAGATAGATAGATAGATAGATAGATAGATAGATAGATAGATAGATAGATAGATAGATAGATAGATAGATAGATAGATAGATAGATAGATAGATAGATAGATAGATAGATAGATAGATAGATAGATAGATAGATAGATAGATAGATAGATAGGAAAACCAGTCGACCTGTTTGTTCACCAAACTCTAATTCCACGCAGGGGTCACGGTCAAGCTTGAGGCCTTTAATGCCAATGTTGACAGAGGCACAACCCTTCAGCGGTCCTTTGTAGATTTTTGAGTCGGAACCCTTGAGCACCGAATACTTCGCCTGTGTCAGGCCCACGAGATGGAGCACCCCCCCAGCGCCAATAACGATCAGCCCTATAAGCAGGACCCCAGTATTGTTCATTTTGATGCCTGGAAACTTGCTGGTTGTTCTGACGGGATAAAAAAAAAAGTATTAGCAAAATCGTCGGGTATTTGTCATATTGTTGTGTGTGTATTTTTGCCTTTTCGAGAAAATGATGATTGAAGTTTGGTCGGCAAAAGGGCAAAATGCATGAAATATTACACCACAAACACACATCTCAAAAAGCTTATAACCGATTGGAATAACACTTATACATAATGAAATCAGGAGTGAGAGAACCCCTTTCATGACAAAACCTCAAAATCGGTAAAATGTCGCATACAACAATATAGCAAATATCCCAGGAATTTTTTGCAGCTAGTGTGTGTTTTATTATTTTTTAAATTTCAATTCTGAAACGCTCGAGAATACTATTTACATTAATGTAAATGTATTTGTAGTGTCCTTGCAGCCTAAACTGATCGGAAACCATGCCTGCTTGAAGCTTGACAAGACAGAGAGACTCTGGGTGGCAGCACGTGGAAAGATGTGTGTATTTTAGAAGCCCTGCGGGAATAAGCAAGAAGTAATACATGGCCGTCTGTCCTTCGTAAGTTTGTCATGGTCTTTTTATAGTCTTTTTGTTTTCTTTTTCACGTTTTTCCTTTTTGGACAAACTTAGAGGAGGTATGACCTAAGTTGGAAAGCCATAATGTCCGACGCGGTCACGACAACGGAATGAAATACGAAAAGTGGTGCAGCTATAGGTGACGTTTCGGTGTGTACCGGTATTCAGAAAGTAAGATTCGAGTTGGTCCAGTTTGCTTCGTGTCGGTGTCGTGTCCTGTCGGCCACGTTTCGGTGTCGGCTATAAGGATTTTTAACCTAAGAACACAACAGCAGGGCTACAACACCTGAGAAACAATGAAGACAGCAGACAAAAATAGGTGCTCGTGCGGACTTGCCACCTAACCGCCGGGTGGCCGGTTGGACGGAGTGAAGCTGAGCTAACCAATTTATATCCACCAAACTTAATCTTTTGCTTCTCGGGTATAGATTAAAGGGGAACATTTTAAAACATATACATGTACATTATAATATGAAATACAGTTTAACTTGTTTCGTTGTAACACAGCAGAAAATCAAACTGTCAAAAAAATTAAATAAGGTGCATGACCCTAAAAGGTACCCCTAGTTGGTAAACATCAATTTTGAAAAATTGTCCTAATTTTTGCGTATGGCACTTTGACTTTGGGCTGTAGAAGGTCAAAATGAGGACCAATAGCAGCAGAATCGCGATCTGGATAACTTAGTCTTTGTCCAGAGGAGATTGAATTTAGTAGCATTTGTCTCAGTTCGTCTGGCTGCGTCCACTGAAATATAGATGAATGCTTTGGTATCACTATCACCTTGGCGAAAGGCAGATTGCCTGCCACGTGGACTTCATAATAAATACAGTAAGTCATGAACATTACCGAAGTGCAGTGGCGGATCTACTATGAAGTTAATGAATCCCGAAGGGGCCCTGAAGAAACCTTTTTTAATTTAGGTACAATGCGCTTGACGTCATATGGCGTTTTTGTTTTTACTCTTCCGCCACTAAATATGGCCGGTGGATCAGCTGATGAGTGTAAATTCGAGATATGCCTAGGGGAATAAAATGCCTGCTAGTTGCATTGCAGTTGATTGTTATGACAGGGGTGGAAAGGGTGGATCCAAGCTGGTCAGATTAACTACCACCCGTGTAAACAAGGGAAAGGAAGTGAAAGAATTGACCGAACCTCTCCCACTGAACATGTACACACGTGCCATTGTTTTCTGTAGCGACCTACTTCTAGCTCGCCTCCCATTGGTTCGCGACGCCTCCCGTGCTCGTAATGCAAATCATCCCACGAATCAAAATCAATGCCACAACTGCCGTGGTGATACGCGGGTCCGGACATTAAAGATGGCGGATATGCAAATTCTACCTATAAGCGAAATGTTGGATGTTGCCCTTTTTGTTGCTGGTTGCGAAGGGGCCCACTTACAGTTCAAGTTTCAGGGTCCCAAAAATGTACGTCCGAGACATAGGAAGTGGTGGTCATATAATATCATCCTTGAACCTTTTCGATTTGGTTTCGTATTTAATTTTGGTAATCTGTTTGGAACAGAGACAAACGAAACAGCCACTGTGGTCAAGACGGGCACAGTGGAATCTCATTTGGAAGTCTGTTTGTACATAAGATTAAATCCTTCAACGGTTTGTGTCCTCATCTTCTCTGTTATCTCAGAGGATTGGATTTTGAATCGAGAAAAACGGGACCTGATTCCTGCCATGTAACATGACCTCTGTGAGAAATCTTTTGAACGATACTTGTTTTTTTTGTGTGGAATTGCGTCAATAAATTTGACTTTGCGGTGTCGCCTCCACATCATCTATAATTTCCATTTAGGTTAATAGGTTAATTTAAAGTAACCTCCGACAGCCTCTGCAGATTAATTAAAATAATTATGTCAAATATGAAGTCTGCTGTTCCAGCATCAGACTTAAGCTACTACATCTACTGCATCTACACCTACGTGATAATTTACCTAGGAAGGGTTGAACAGAACCGCCCAGCCAGTTTTGTTAGCACTGCCACAAAGTCTATGCAGTTTGGCATCCCCACGGGGTTGCAACTTGAAACGTGTGAAATAACATCCGCGTTCTCAAACAGTGCGCAACTGTGCCTCTTGGTTACGATAAGATGAAGAACTGGCACCAGCCACAGCTATGTATAACCACTCTAGGTTCTGAAATTTGTTTAGAACTGTCTTCTGAGAATTTTCTGTTTTAGTCTATCGTATTTGTGTGTGTGAGTGTGCGTGCGTGTGAATCTGTTGGTTCGTTTGTGTTTGTTTGTCGGTAGTCCGCGGTATTACGACCCCCCCCCCCGCCCCCAACCACAGCCACACACACACACACACACCTGAGCACTATGCACTTATTTCTGGTGGGAAATTGGGCACATCGAATTGAACGCGTATTAACACATCGATTCCGGTGTGGTGGGCTTATTACAGGGAGCCCAAAACAAAGATCATTGTATTTTACATTTTTGCAACTTTTTATTAAAAAATATCTGAAACTTGAATAAACCCATTTGATCGATACAAAAGCCATTGGGCTGGATTCAACTAATGTTGAATTAACACTTAAGAAAATTAATTTTACAATTTTTGAAACTGCCATTCAGGCTGTAGCGTCGAGCAAAGAAAGGGCAAAAAATGAACCACAATGAATTATTAGCGCCACAAAATTTTTGGCATAATGAACTTGTAGCCTTTGATAGGCCGCACGTTTTGTGATCAAGGGGAGGAGGGTAAAATTCTGAAAACTGAGGGTTAAATAACGTGTTTTTTATTTTCTTCAATTACGTCTATTGTCTGTTTAAGAAATTACACAGTTTGTTTTTTTTTTTGCTTCTCCCGAAAAGCTTGTAAAAGTCGAGATGCATTTCTAGTTTTAACGCTGCACGCTGTTGATAGATTCGGCTCTACCATGTGGTAGGGCTGCGTTATTAGGCTACTTATTGTTATGCTTTCCAGGTAAACTTAGGCAGTCTTCTTTCCTTCCCACACCATGCCTTCTTTACACATGTACACACACACACACACAATCGTATAAACCCTTTTCACTTCCGCGTTACGGTTGTTTGCGGGGAGCCGCATGTAACAAATCCCAGACTGGGAGATGTACTGATTATGACAGGACAACAATCACGAACAGACAAGTATAACACTCAACAGAACAACCAAACAGACTCACACATTTATTATACATAAAGATAAAGATATATGTGCAATTACATACATTACACTATTCAATTCAAATACCATCCAATGGTCATTTTTCCCAACATTCATTCTATCTCCGGGTCCACAACCCGATAGTAACTTTCTAAAATATACTCCGGCCTCAGCCTCACCTCAATGTATGTACTACTTGCGGGCCTATCTTACTGGCTCCTGCTCAACCTAATCTCAATATCTTAATCTCACCTCGATATCTCAATATCACCTCAATATCGTAATATCACCTCAATATCGTAATATCACCTCAATAGCTTAATATCACATTAATATCTCAATTCATAACGTCCCTGTCTGTGGCCAGACTGCCACGAATAATGTGCCCTCACTGTCCTGCGCGACAGCTTCGCTCAAGCTGGCCTGTGGGTAGCCTTCTGCTCAACCCCTGCATCTCCTTATGCTGGCCTATCTCCCCCACGGGTAGCCTCACGGCCCGACCCCGGCACCTATAAGAATAACATGACATCTCTATAACACCATACAATTACTATCCACTTCACCACTCATTACGAACCATCAAGCGTACACACAACAGTCCACATTTCACTCACCACACATCTGCACTTCTCTACGGTAACACACCTCCACCGTATTACACAGTACTCAGACTCGCTACGAATCCATGATCCTAACTTACATCTATCGCTCATTGCGCACATCTCTATACACAGTAATCAATGACTTTCACATTCCTCACATATAACTTATTTACATCATGGTCATAGGAGAATATAGTACATCAATCATCATAATTATCAATCATAGTTCAACCTACCAGTCATCACTGGAAAACACACAATCTCCCGACTGCTTTCTTCACGTCTGTCCCCTTGGACTTCTTAACTTGCAGTGACTGTAAGCACACCGATCTCGCCTCATCCAAACCCCCCAACTCACAACATTCCATGCTTTCCATTAATTGTGGGCCGTGAGTTAATCTTACTCTACCCCTTTCTCCCCGTAACTATTGATCCTCGCTCACTCGCTCGTGACATCATCCCCCACCCCAAAAAAATTAATGCAATTAATTTCCAAATCGCATCAAGATAATTGTCAACGAGTGAGCGTGAGCGATATTTACGTAAAAATGAACTACTCATGCCCATAGCACATATGATACCGAAATCAGGGGAAAACATGGCGATCAATCTGCCCTGCACTATCATATATCTATCACATCATCAATACCTAACTAAAACACAATACCTAATACAGAATCAAAATCAGTCAACCTATCAACCATTCTTCATATAATATTTATAATGTCAATATTTTAAGATCGACGAATCGTTCCTACAGATCACTGTCAATGTTCATATGGTTCCCAATTTTCAATGACATACGTTTTCAATCGTGCACAATTTGCGATTCTTCGTTGTTCTGTCTGTGCGTCGAATGTTCCTGTCCTCCGATGTGTAAGCCACTGAAATCTCCACCTAGGCTCGACTAAGGTAGTCGGCGATATGATTGCTGGTTCCTGGAATCGGTTGAATGACGAACGTATACGGCTGTAAAGCCAATGCCCATCTAGATAAGCGAGGGCTAGACGAACGATTCTTAGATAAAAACGTTAGTGGCTTGTGGTCTGTCTGGATGTAGAATTCTCGTCACATGTCTGCCCAGGTGTCTTCTTCCCAATCATTTGCTTGCGCAAGTCTTTCAAATCTTTTCAAATAAGAGTCGAGATCCTCGCGCGAGTCATCAAAAATGGCAATTTTAGGTACCTTCGGGGTAGCAGATTTTCCATTCCCTTTACAATTGTGACACCCGTTTTTGGCTAGTTCCCGTTCGTATTCCATTCTCTCCCTTTCAAATTGTCTTTCCTTTTCTTCTCGTTCGCGCTCCTTTTCTTCTCGTTCGCGCTCCTTTTCTTCTCGTCAGATAACCCTTTGTTCTCGGTCGCGCTCCTTTTGGGCTTTCTCTTCGTCCCACCTAATTCTGAATTCCTCATCACTAATGCCTTCTTGTCTGGCAAGCTTCAGTGCGCCCAGGTAGTCCATCAGCAATTGACCTGTAAACAAAGCTAACAATAAAGCGTGGATCGTAACTGTGAAGTTAACAACAATATTCCTGCAATAGCAAACAACAATTTTCTCTGTGACAAAAGATAAAATTGAACAGTCAATGCACAGGTAAAATCAGAGCATGTCGCAGGTAGTAAATGTCAATCTCTCTCATTCGCCTCAGGGCAGATTACCTGTCCGCACAATCACACAATAGCCTCTTGACACAACCAAGATCAAAATTAAATGTTATTTACTAGCAGGATCCCACTTCTGACACCATTGTGATGTTTCCACTTTCTCTCACTAACTTTCTTCTGACACCAGCCGTGATGGGCACGGCACAAACACACTAAATAATCGACTATCTCTCTTCTATAAGTTATAACAAACGATATCTGTATTGCTTATATATATACAATAATTATTAATTCATTCAATAATAATAGGAACATAGGTCATACAATTTCATGTGAATTTCGATGGAATGAAGTTGATGCAAATCAGTACATGATAATTAAAAGGCTTCGTAATATTCAATTTCTAGCACATTTTATAAAACACACGGGTACATTCAGCTTAAGGAAACCTCTCCTTTAGGGGTGTATGGCGCTATCTGGGCACTGGTTCTTCCTCTCTACTCTGGCTTGACTGCGCAGTTAGATCAACAGGTATCGGCAGGTACCAATAGGTCGGGAAGCCAAGAAGCCACGATGTTAATCAAAGTACAAGAAGTTGAGAAGCCAAGAAGGTGTTGTTCTTCGTCCTCTGTAGAAAAACAATCGCAACTTATGTCAGGCCAGAGGTTTCTGCTATTGTATGACAGTACACAATACAGCCTGCTACTGTCACCCCCACTGTCTTGTGGGTCATCTCGGGAGAGAGGAAGACTAGGGGAAGGTAACCCTGAATACAAATACCACACTGCCTTGTGTGTTGCTATGATAGCAAAGGCTATGGGAGTAAACCCAGACAGAAAATCAGGAGTGGAGACCCGAAGGTGGTTGTCAGGGAGAACTGCATCAAACTGGCTTCCAGCATCTCCTGCAGCCGGACTAGTTCCAAATGTATTGACCTGGTCTCTCCCTTGGGTTTAACTAGAATGGCAGAGAGAGGGGTGGTGCCTCTGGGCAAAGCACCATCTCTTAAAAATAGCCCAGGCAAGGCAGCAAAACGAGGAGGCGTTTGCTCGGGCTTGGCAAGCGTCTGTCTCTCCTCTATAAGCCCACCCATTTCCGATTTGGAGAGGACACTCCAGCCATCCGTTACGGATGGGCACAACACGGGAGGTGGCAGTTACCGGTGATAAGCTCAATCCATTTGGCGTACGGATGAGCGCCAGGGGTCCCCTCTGTCGGTGGGAGCGGCTTTTCAGCTGCATTGATCAACTACCGCCCGCCGTAACCTGGGCAGCCCCCAGGCAGTTGGGTGTTGTTCCGCCACGTCAGCCTGCTTCATAAGGTGGCTGGAGCTAGACCAAAAGTCAAAAAGCTGACGTAAAGTGTGCACCTGGCAAAAACAGAAAAATACTAAAACTTGGTACCTGGAACGTCAGAACAATGCGCCCAGGCTTGCAACAGCAAGATCTCACTGATATTGACTCCATCAGGAAATCCCAAATTATTGATCGAGAACTTCAGCTACTAAACATCGACATCGCTGCCCTTCAAGAAACTCGACTTCCCGACTCCGGGTCAGTCAAAGAAGAAAACTACACCTTCTTCTGGCAGGGCCTTAGCAGCGAACAGCCGAGAATCCACGGCGTGGGCTTCGCCGTAAAAAACTCCCTTATCAATTCGATCGCAACTCCAATTGGAGTGTCAGAACGCATCATGACACTCAGACTGAACACCCGGTCTGGTTTTACCAACATTATCTGTGTCTATGCCCCAACACTTACCTCCTCTGACGAAACCAAAGACATTTTCTACGAGGCATTGCAGAGGACTCTCCACAACATCCCTCTCACCGAAGGCCTGCTAATTCTGGGTGACTTTAACGCTCGAGTGGGAGCAGATCACTCCGCATGGCCAAAGTGCATTGGGCACTTCGGCATTGGCAACATCAACGAAAACGGGCAGCGCCTTCTGGAGCTATGCTCCGTAAACTCATTATGTGTTACAAACACGTACTTTGACCTTAAGAGATGCCAAAGAACATCATGGCGCCATCCCAGGTCTGGCCATTGGCATCAATTAGATCTTATTCTCTCAAGGAGGAAGAGTTTGGGCTGTATAAAAATAACTCGTTCCCTCCACAGTGCTGACTGTGACACCGACCATGCACTGGTAGTCAGCAAAATCAAAATTTCGGCCAAGAAAATATACAGATCAAAAGCCCCTTCAATCCCTAAGATCAATGTAACAGCAATCAGAGATGAATCAAATAGAAAGTCATTTGAAAAGTTATTTGCTGAAAGCATGGATAATGTCACCCAATGTGACTCGGTAGATGAAACATGGAACACTCTCAGTTCAAAAATTCATGACTGTGCCATCAAGTCTTTTGGACAGCATAAAGTTTCAAACAACGACTGGGTAGCCCAGAACAGCGAAATTCTCCTACCTCTCATTGAGCAAAAGAAATCTGCTTTCAATGAGTATAACAAAAATTGCAATCAGAGTACAAAAACTTGTTTGAAAAATGCAAAAGCTAAACTTCAGCTGGAGGTAAGACGTTGCGCCAACAAATACTGGACAGACTTGTGTAACAGCATACAAGAGGCAAATGAAAAGGGAGATATGAAAACCGCCTTTAGTCAGATGAAAGTAGCTCTTGGGCCAATCATCACCAAAAGCGCCCCACTTAAGTCTGTAAATGGTGAACCCATCACAGATAAAAATGAACAACTGAATAGGTGGGTAGAGCATTACTCTCTGTTGTATTCAACTGAGAAAAATATTCCACCAGATTTTGAGGAACACCTCCAAAAACTGCCAATAATGGCCAAACTTGACGCTGAACCTTCCTTAGTCGAGCTTTCCAATGCAATCGACCACCTGTCTGCTGGAAAAGCCACAGGAAGTGACAACATTCCTGCAGAGGTATTAAAAGACCTAAAAGGCCCACTATTACCACACCTGTATAATCTGTTACTGCAGTGTTGGAAAGAAGGCGTGATACCACATGATATGAGAGACGCCAAAATTGTCACACTTTACAAGAACAAAGGAGACAAAGGCGACTGCAACAACTATCGAGGCATATCCCTCCTCAGCATTACTGGAAAGGCTTTTGCTCGCGTCATCCTCTGCCGCCTTCAACAACTGGCGGAAAAAGTCTTACCAGAAACACAATGTGGCTTTCGAAGCAAACGATCAACTATTGACATGATATTTGCACTTCGGCAAATCCAAGAAAAATGTAAAGAACAAAACAGGCCGCTTATAACATGCTTTGTGGACCTAACAAAGGCTTTCGACACCGTAAGCCGATCTGGCCTGCATGCAGTCCTTAAATCCATAGGCTGTCCACCAACATTGCTAAAACTTATTGCATCCTTCCACACTGACATGAGGGCATGTGTCAACTTTGAAGGCTGCACATCCAATTCATTTGCTGTAAACAGCGGTGTGAAGCAGGGATGTGTTCTTGCTCCTACCTTATTTGGTATATATTTTGCAGCCCTACTCAAGAATGCCTTTGGTCAATGTTCAGGTGGAGTACTTATTAACACCAGAGTGGACGGCTCCATTTTTAATGTTGCCAGACTAAAAGCAAAATCTCGTACAGAGCATATTATGTTACAAGAGCTCCTCTTCGCAGATGATGCTGCAATCGTGGCCCACGATGAAACCACGCTCCAGGCTCTCATCAATAGCCTTGCCAAAGCCTGTGACAAATTCATGCTAAGGATCAGTGTCTCAAAAACTGTAGTTTTGACACAAGGCTTGAGAAACCCCAACCCAATCATGCTGAATGGCTCTCCTCTGGAGCAAGTGGGAAAATTCTGCTACCTAGGCTCAACCATCAGTGGTAGCACAGACATAACAACTGAAATAAATGCCAGAATAGGAAAGGCGGCCACAGCTTTTGGCAAACTCTCAAAAAGGGTGTGGAACAATAGCAAGCTGACCATCAAAACAAAGGTACTCGTGTACCAAACTTGCGTCCTAAGCACCCTGCTGTATGGCTCAGAGACATGGACCACCTACTCCAAACATGAAAGATCCCTCAACTCCTTCCACTTGCGCTGCCTACGCAAAATTCTCAAGATCAAGTGGCAAGACAGGATCTCAAATATCGAAGTTCTGAGCCGAGCCAACATTCCATCAACTCAGGCTCTCCTAGGCAAAAAAAGACTGCGGTGGCTTGGACATCTCCACCGTATGGAAAATGATCGCATCCCCAGACAAATTCTCTACGGGGAACTTGCTACTGGCAACCGACCCAGAGGTAGGCCACATCTGCGATTCAAAGACACTTGCAAGGTCACGATGAAAGCATTCAACATCGACCCCAATGAATGGGAGAACCTTGCAAATGATCGAAGCAGATGGAGACAAAAATTGCGCAGTGGCACGCTCGCAATAGACTTCAAGGCAAAAGAAACATACCTGACAAAACGACAGAGGCGGAATGAAAACACTCGCCAAAGTGAACCCAAAAGTCTGACCTGCAATCACTGCCATCGCACTCTCGGGTCAAACATTGGTAGAATAAGCCACGAGAGAAGCTGTCAGTCAAAGTGAAAGTGAATATTCTAGCTGCTAAGACCGTCTGTAAAGACGCTAAAGGCCATATATACAATAATTATTAATTCATTCAATAATAATAGGAACATAGGTCATACAATTTCATGTGAATTTCGATGGAATGAAGTTGATGCAAATCAGTACATGATAATTAAAAGGCTTCGTAATATTCAATTTCTAGCACATTTTATAAAACACACGGGTACATTCAGCTTAAGGAAACCTCTCCTTTAGGGGTGTATGGCGCTATCTGGGCACTGGTTCTTCCTCTCTACTCTGGCTTGACTGCGCAGTTAGATCAACAGGTATCGGCAGGTACCAATAGGTCGGGAAGCCAAGAAGCCACGATGTTAATCAAAGTACAAGAAGTTGAGAAGCCAAGAAGGTGTTGTTCTTCGTCCTCTGTAGAAAAACAATCGCAACTTCCTAATCTACTGCTGGAAGGCATGACTTCCATACTTACTCCATGACGGATATTCATCATTAATACCTTTAACCGCTGACACCATTATCAGTCAGGCTGCAGCTCCCATACTCCATAGGCTCCCATAAAGGCAATAGAATAAACGATCAATACAGTTTTAATGATATTTACACGTTCCCCACGAAGAATAACGCTCTCTCTAACAGACACCATCCTATAAGGTTTCGTAACATATATGTAACGGCGTTTCCGTGACTCTCTCAGAGGCAGTAGTTATACCAAAGTAAACCCACTAGATTTAGGTTCTACAATTATGAACATTAAGTAAAATACACATACATCGCACAATTAACTTACCACTCAGCAACAGCTCAAATGCCGACAAGATACCAAAGATACCACGCTCTGACAAAGGATGTTTGCGGGTTCCATGACTCTCCCCACTCACAAGACTAGTACGAAGTTACAGTTGCAGTGGTGGTCTCCTCTTCAGCACGAAGCTGGTGAGTGCTCTCAGCGGTCTGAAGTTGGAAGGAGCGTTCGGGGATTTATACCCAGTCGGGTAGCGTCCCAAGACGCTCACCGAGTGTACATTAGTTATCCTAATAGCCACCCCCGTCGACTCCACGTCAAATACTATTGAAGCATCTCTACCCCCCAAGCAATTCCCAGGTGATCTGATCGTCAAGTACGGCGGTCAAGTAAACATTCCCTACTTTCCCCCTCTGGCATACAATAACTCTGTCTCCCCGCCGTCAACTATCTTCCCACGCTATTTATACCTTGCATATCTGTCACCCTGTTACAACATGCCAAATACATCTTTGCGGGTTTAGCAGTTAACCCAAAATGACCCAATCGTTTAAAAATTACTGTTAGTGTCTGAATATGTTCAGACCATGACGACGTATGACACGCTATATCGTCAAAGAATGAAACGACATTAGGTATGTCCTTCAATACCAGTCTCATTAACCTTGCAAACGTAGCTGGCGCGTTTACCAACCCAAATGGCATGACCTTAAACTGAAACAATCCTATGGGCGTTTGGAAAGTCGTGTACTGTTTAGATTCCTCAGCAAGAGGAATTTCCCAATACCCTTTTGTTAAATCTATCTTCGAGAACCACGTGGAACCAGCCAATGAAGCTATTAATTCCTCTTGGAATGGTATAGGCTCCTTATCGCCTACAGTAATAGTGTTTAGTCTCCGAAAATGAATACAGAACCGCACCGATCCATCAAGTTTTTTCACGAGGACGATGGGTGATGAATATGGCGATGTTGACGGTTCTATCACGTCTAACTTCAGCATGGCCTCAACTTCCTTTATAACTCTATCTCTGGAAGAAAAAGGCAACGGATAAGGTTTAAGAGATACTGGCTTATCCGAAGTCAACTTATTTGGTGCTGGATCACCGTAGTACGACCCGGCAAATCTGTGATAACATCTGGGAATGACGCTAACAGGGTCTGAAGTTCCCTAATCTTTGAATTCGTAAGGTCAGGGCTAAATTTTACGTCCCTGTAACCTTGTGTCGGAGTTAACTCCGGCAATTGAATTTGTACCTCTTCCGGTGCCACGGTGTCGCTCACGTCACTGTCTGACTGGTCTACGACCCCCGTACAAGCAATAGAGAAGACACTCTCCTCTGGTTTCGTCTGAGCACACAGATACTCTGGTCTCTCATAAAATCTCTGCAGCATATTAACATGGAAAACCTTAACTGATCCATCAATCTGAATAGCATAATCTACCTTCGAAACGACTCGCTCAATAGTATACTGACCTTTCCATGTCATTAATAACTTATTATGATCCGTAGGCAATAACAACAAAACCTTGTCTCCTGGCTCAAAAAGTCGCAGTTTGGACCCTCTATCTTTATAGTTTTTTGCTCTTTCTGAAGCGATACTAGAAGCTTCTTCCGCGATAGTGCGCGCCGAAGATAATCTCTCTCTTAAATCAACAAGGTACTGGAACACTGAAATTTGCTCATCGTCTCCCGATGATGGCGACGCCATCATGTCCCGAAGAACATCAGTTGGACCCCTAGGACTACGACCATACAACATCTCAAACGGCGAGAATCCTGTTGACTCCTGACGTACCTCCCTATACGCAAATAATACTGCAGGGATATATCTATCCCAATCTTTAGGGCGATCAGCAGCTACCTTACGCAACATCGACTTTAGCGTCGAGTTCAGTCTCTCGCACATGCCATTAGCCTGCGGGTGATATGGGGTGGTAGTGATGGGCTGTATGCTAAATAAACGAAACAATTCCTTCATCATATCCGACGTAAATTGCGCGCCCCTATCAGACAAAATCTGTTCCGGTATTCCCACTCTAGCGAAGATTCCAAACAACGCTTCCGCGACTGCCTCTGACGTTATGGTACGAAGAGGAACCGCCTCTGGCCATCTCGTAGCATTACAAATGACCGTTAAAAAAAATCGATTCCCCCTATCAGTAGCTGGGTGAATGGGGCCAACAATGTCAATCGAAACCTTCTTAAAAGGCTCCGAAACCGTGGGGATACTTTGAAGAGGAGCCTGGGGTGTACGACCCTTCTGCGTCGTCTTTTGGCACGCACTGCACGTCTTACAATACAACCGTACATCTCTGTGGATTGATGGCCAATAAAAATTCTTGAGAACTCTTTCTTTGGTTCTAGCTATTCTCATATGACCCGCTAGTGGAACATCGTGGGCCAACCGCAATACTGTTGCAATTAGCAACGCTGGCACAACGACCTGCTTTAGAACGGAAGCCACTGTGACATACTTACGGGACAGAATGCCCCCCTGGATAAGAAAGGAAGATGAACCGTTCTTATACTTCCTCGTTTTCTCAGTTCGCGCCTCCCCAAAACATGGAATCAATGATGGATCCTCCTTTTGTAATTTCGCCAAGCGCTCTGGTGTGATATCAAGGTTGACCGCTGGCGTCGCCAAAGGTCTAATTTTACCCTTATCAGCTACCTGCCGACGCGTCTCGACTGCGGCACAAAAGTCAACACCTTTAGACTGTGACCATGCCGGTACATGCTCTTTAGAAGGGGAAACTACCCGAGATACATTACCAATGATGAGCTGGGCGCCTGGGAAAAACCCAACGACTGCTTCGACTTCCCCGCTAAGAAAAGGTGTATCGATCACTATCTTTGCCATAGGTAATTTCTCAATGGCCCCTGAAAATTGAATGCATGGGACAGTCTCACCTGTAAGCTGTGACTCGTGAATGCAGTCTCTATGCACTCCTACAACGGTAGATCCTGTATCACGCAAAACCGACACCGGTTCGTCCCCAACAAACCCCGGATAAACCCTAAGGCCACCCCTTGTATGACATGAATTAATAACGGGGATCTTTCTCCCACAAGGTAAAACACCGGAAGATAATAATTTCTCACAACTGGGACACTTAGAATACTGTCCGCCTCCGTTGTCCGATGTAACACACGCGGCCGCATGCTGAAACTTCTTAGGAGAACATTGAGTGGAGCCACTATGATGGCCATCCACGTTCGCCGCTATCCTACCCGCAGGACAATTGACGCTAATGTGATCTGCTCTTCCGCAGTTCCAACATTTCGCGGCCCTACACTCCCGTGAATAATGACCTACGCATCCGCAAGTCCAACACTCCGCTCCCTGTGCTCCGCAAGACCTGGGTCCTCGTGACACATCGCGACCGGAACTAAAGTCCCTCTGCCGTCGATCATCGGCAAAGGTTACGAAACGCCCTCGGCCATTACCTCGACCTCGCCCTCCTGCTCGGTCAAACTTACCGGCCCCATATGCAGGTGATTGGGAATACCCTCTACGTGGGACCTGGGCTTGCCCATTAAAGCCACCACGCTGACGCGACCTGTCTCTACTATGTCCTGTCGGCGACCCCTCAACAACGGCGACGTAACCAGCATTCTGCACGTACGCCCTCGCCACTGGTTTGGACGGATGTGCCGTACGGTATGCTTCCGCCAACTTTGACGCCTCCTGCACCGTCGCGGGTTCGTTTTCTTTAAGAAAAGCCACTAAATCTTTATGGCACGACGCGTATAGCTGGTCACGGATCATTAGGTCCTTCAATTTTGCAAAATCTGTGCCAACATGCGATAAGTCCAACCAGTTCGTGAAATACTCCGTCAATCTGGCGACGAAGGCAGCAAAGTCCTCCCTAGTATCCGCACGTGCTTGCCTAAACTTCTCCCGGAAATATTCCTTCGTACGCGCAAATCGGCGAAGCAGCAAGGACTTCAGCTTATCGTAATCATGCACGTCTTCGCGCTGTAACTCTTTAAAATAGGTCAACCCTCGACCCTGCAATAGAGATGCCAGGTACGTGGACCATAATTTCTTATTCTCCCCCCATTGCATTTGTGCATTTAGTTCGAACCTGTAAAGGAAGGCGTCTATATCGTCCTTCTGGTCGACGAACGTAGGCAGCTTAATCCGAACACCGCTTTTATTTTGTCCCTGCCGCTCAACTGTTTCCGTTGGCGCATTCTTTTTGATTTCTAATTCCGCGATTCTTACTCGCGCCTCTATCTCCCGCTCTTGAGCTTCTATCTCCTTTAACTTTAACTCCCTTTCCTGCTGCTGGGCCTCTCTTTCTCTCTGCCGCTCTCTATCTTTAGCACGCTCATCGCGCAGCTCCGCCTGCTGCTCCCTAATCCAGCTACGCAGCTCTTCGCCTTCAAGGCAAAGTTCCTCACCCACTCTCATGAGTTCCTGGAGCTCCGCCATTTCACGGATTTATAATTATAATATACTATTTGAAATATAATAACCTGTCGGTATACTAATATAGACGACACGACCAGAGACCTGAGATCACACCAAATATAACAACACCCAATTCTCTCAAATGCAATTCAGAAAAATACCTAACTGAACATTTTATAGCATACTCTCTAACTAATTCTATGTTCATAAAACGTATAGCACTATTAGGTAACAAAAGAGAATAGAAAAGACAAGAATGAGGAAATTCAGAAGAAGGACCACAAGGACATCAAGGACAACGAACCAGACTAGGACAAAGACTTCAAAAAAAAAAAAAGGAAAAAAAAAATGCAATCTAACTACGCCGATTACACTACAAGGTACGAACAAGAACAGAGCCTGAAAAAAAGAACGTATCTACAGATAGGTAAGAGAGGGGACAAGAGAATACTTCTTCCTGCAGAAACAGAGAAGATATCGACGCTACAACTAAACAAATAGAAAGCCCTAAAGAACTGTTCACTGTGATGAACGAAGTTCCAAAGTTTACCACACCTTTTTAAAAGGATAAACTAAGTTCAACACAGCAAACCCACTCCACCGCCCGTGTAATCTATAACGACAACAAAAACAGAGAAAAAGACAGATTAAAGGAACAGCCCACAATCCAGGGCACAAAATTTCAGTTTTACTTAACTTTCAATTCTGACTTTAATTCTCCCCTTTCAATATATATGCCGGAGCTCTGGCTGCTTGCCTCCTCAGGCTGGCACACACACTGTCTCTCTGAAAATTTAATTACACATTAGTACATATTCATAGCAATACATGCATCAATACATATTCATAAATATACATAAATCATATCATCATGAAATTCCCATTCATCCAACGAACAAAAGACAACAGCACTAATTCCTACCACAACAGAAATACAACTAGATATGACGAATACACAATGTCAAAATGACCACAGGTAAACTAGACGGACTGTAACAACGGACGAGCCCCCACTGTAACAAATCCCAGACTGGGAGATGTACTGATTATGACAGGACAACAATCACGAACAGACAAGTATAACACTCAACAGAACAACCAAACAGACTCACACATTTATTATACATAAAGATAAAGATATATGTGCAATTACATACATTACACTATTCAATTCAAATACCATCCAATGGTCATTTTTCCCAACATTCATTCTATCTCCGGGTCCACAACCCGATAGTAACTTTCTAAAATATACTCCGGCCTCAGCCTCACCTCAATGTATGTACTACTTGCGGGCCTATCTTACTGGCTCCTGCTCAACCTAATCCCAATATCTTAATCTCACCTCGATATCTCAATATCACCTCAATATCGTAATATCACCTCAATATCGTAATATCACCTCAATAGCTTAATATCACATTAATATCTCAATTCATAACGTCCCTGTCTGTGGCCAGACTGCCATGAATAATGTGCCCTCACTGTCCTGCGCGACAGCTTCGCTCAAGCTGGCCTGTGGGTAGCCTTCTGCTCAACCCCTGCATCTCCTTATGCTGGCCTATCCCCTGCACCAGTCTCTCCCCCACGGGTAGCCTCACGGCCCGACCCCGGCACCTATAAGAATAACATGACATCTCTATAACACCATATAATTACTATCCACTTCACCACTCATTACGAACCATCAAGCGTACACACAACAGTCCACATTTCACTCACCACACATCTGCACTTCTCTACGGTAACACACCTCCACCGTATTACACAGTACTCAGACTCGCTACGAATCCATGATCCTAACTTACATCTATCGCTCATTGCGCACATCTCTATACACAGTAATCAATGACTTTCACATTCCTCACATATAACTTATTTACATCATGGTCATAGGAGAATATAGTACATCAATCATCATAATTATCAATCATAGTTCAACCTACCAGTCATCACTGGAAAACACACAATCTCCCGACTGCTTTCTTCACGTCTGTCCCCTTGGACTTCTTAACTTGCAGTGACTGTAAGCACACCGATCTCGCCTCATCCAAACCCCCCAACTCACAACATTTCATGCTTTCCATTAATTGTGGGCCGTGAGTTAATCTTACTCTACCCCTTTCTCCCCGTAACTATTGATCCTCGCTCACTCGCTCGTGACACCGCACGGCTTCGAAAAGCACCGTGTAGGGCAAAAACCGCCACTTGCCTTAGTGATGGCATCTGATTATGTGCGGAGTCTAAGCAAAGATACATTTTTATGCCAGAACCAGCATGTAACCGGTTTGTACAGTTGGGTGCCCATCAAGAGGATGGCATCGTTCGACCGTTGTCCACCGCTTCCGCCGTACAAGTGGAGCACGCGTTACGGTTGTTTGCGGGGAGCCGCACGGCTTCGAAAAGCACCATGTAGGGCATAAACCGCCACTTGCTGTAGTGATGGAATCTGAATATGTGCGGAGTCTAAGCAAAGATACATTTTTATGCCAGAACCAGCATGTAACCGGTTTGTACAGTTGGGTGCCCATCAAGATAAGATAAGATAAGATAAGATAAATTTTATTCGTCCTTGTACAAGGAAATTTGTTTTGATCATTGAATACATAACAATACAGTTACAGAAGCAGAAAGTATGATACATAGCGCGCACACACACATATATACACACACACTGATAAATTAACTAAATTAACAAAATTAACAGTGCACACAATATGCTTCCCTAACTAAAACACATTGACCTGACACGCAGGACATAATTCAACTGTGCACAGATTACGATCAAGATGACGACATTATTGTAACATCCTAGTTGATGATGGAATAAACGATTTAAAGTAGCGCTCAGTTTTAGTTTTCTTTGACAACAGCCTTAAACTTCTTACAGATCTTATAATCAGTATATTCCTTGTTCAGGGGATGTTGGGGGTCATTTATAATAATATTAGCTTCTTTAATACAAGCACCAGTGTACAGCTCATCAAAATATGGCAGATCACAGATACAAATTTTGGATGCTTTTTAAATTAAATTATTGATCTTATTTTTATCTTTTTGTAAGATGTTTCCTCCCCAACAGACAACTCCATACATCAAAACGGTCTGAATAGCCATGGTGTAAAATATTTTCAGAATGCTTTTGCTAACTTTTAAAAGGCGGAGCTTTCTGAGGAAATACATGCGCTGGTTGGCTTTCTTGTATACATATGTGACATGCGCATGCCAGTTAAGCAATGAATCAATAGTAATGCCAAGATATTTGGCCTCTGTGACAATTTCAACCTCTTCATTGTTGATAGTAAGAGGGCAAACAGGATCGTTGTTATTTTTCCTAAAGTCAAAAACAAGCTCTTTTGTTTTCTTAACATTCAGTAGAAGATAGTTGTTATTACACCAACAATGAAAGGATTGCACAATGTTAGAATATTCGTGGCCAGAGTTAGGTAAAAGGCCTAAAATAGCAGAGTCGTCGGCAAATTTAAGAAGGTAAACGTTGTTGTGTGTCACAGTGAAATCATTTGTATACAATGTATACAAGGCAGGTGACAGCACGCAGCCTTGTGGCGCTCCTGTGTTTGTTGTGAGTAATTTGGAAAATGTGTTGTTTATATCCACAAACTGGCTTCTCTGTGTTAGAAATTCGAAGATCCAGCTCTTTAAAAAAGAACTCACGTGTAGGTTGGTAAGCTTTTGAAACATTAAGTGCGGTTGTATGGTGTCCACCGCTTTCGCCCTACACGTGGGGCACGCCGCCATTTTGTTTGCAAATCACGTGATATATGGAGGACGGTAGATCACAGCACACAGCACACAGAGAAACACAGTGTTTTCCCAAAGTCCCCACAATCTAATTTGCTTTATTGCCCATGCTTGATTAGAGACTCCTCTACTAAGCAATTTAACATTCAGAATTAATCCCTCAATGAGTTGCACAAAATTAATAATTTTATTATTTTGTAGAATCCATACGTACAGGGAACGGGATTTAATGACTAAATTATTTAAATTTACCGATGACGTCTTAGGACAATCGAACTGTTCAACGCGGTGGTTAAGCACAGTTGTTAATGAAATTTGTGAGGGCGATTCGAGGCACAAAGATCAGCTGCACATGAAAAGTGTGCACAGAGTCCATAACTGTGCTTAACCGCCGCGTTGAACAGTTCGAATGTAGCATGACGTAAATCTGAATTTAGTAACTGTGTCATTCAGTCCCGTTCCCTATTCCAGTCATTTCCCGGTAAATCCCCTTTTGGCCAGAATGGGCTAAAAAAAAAATAAAAATTATTTGGTTTCATTTGTTCCCCCCCCCCCCCCCCCCTTTGTTTTTTTTTGTTTAGCCTCAAGAAAGATAATATTCCAAAAGCTACTATGACTTCTGTCCTTTTTTTTTTTTTTTTCATTCCCTTGGAATGGACTGTATTGAATTTTTTTCATGTTTGTTCCAAAAACAGGGATTTGGGTAATACATGCATAACGCCCCCCCCCCCCCCGCCCCCGCCCACCCACTAACCCACATTATGGTTTTAAAAAATATGTAGGTCAGCTTTCAATATTGCCCAGTTCCCAATACGTTATATCGTTCATTCAAAACGTGGTAGATAATTTTGGCCTAAGTGTGTTTTTTTTTAACAAGACAGCCAGATCTGGTGATCTTTGTAGCTGTTTATAACAAGGGACTTAATATCCTGAAGACAGATATTAAATGAGGTTACCCCCCTTGGCTCTCGCAATTCGAGTTTAAGTGTGGCGGTTATCTTGTTTGTCTTTGTTTCTGCATTTTTATTTGCCCACAACGCTATTTTTAGTAATCTTCACTATGCCCATTTTTGTCCTGGTCTTTCGACTAATCCACGAAAATGATGTATTCACTTCGAGGGGAACAGATTGGTTTAGGGAAAGATAAGGGAGACAATTTCATAATATAGTATAGTTTGTCGTTTTAAATTAGATTCATTCCCTTGTCGAGTGGAAAGAGTGGCTATTAACTATCCATCTATCTATCTATCTATCTATCTGACTGTCTGTCTGTCTGTCTGTCTGTCTCTCTCTATCTATCTAACACTGTTTTTACATCGACAGAGATACTCGTAGACTATTTTCCAGCATGAGTTCAGTATTCCTTGGCCAGGTGCAACTCTGATACACGTCAAAATGCCGTGACCTCCTCAACCCCAGCATGTTGCTCAGACGTCTCTACAGACCAGGTGTCACCCAATGCCCCGCGACACACTTGTGTCACCCTCATGCCCCACGACACACACCGAAATCTCTTGTGACCTGGGCGTACAAAAAACGTATTATTAGGTACGCCTAGCGTTCCTCCCATCTGTGTGGTTGACATGGATCTATTGTTAACGTTACGGTGCTCAAAATAGGTCAAGATTTCTAACAGTAAACAGAGCCTTTTTTTTTTTTTTTGCTTTGGTCGGGTCGGGCTATGGGGTTTTCAATTGAATAGCAATAAAGCACTTTGAAATACAAAATAAGAGTTTTCCCATGGAAAAAAAAAATAGCAAATTGGATTCAGGTCAGTCTAACTGGAAGGCCCATGGATCAAGTCACGGTTTCTGCGACTAATTTAAAATAAAACAAGAAATAAACAGTGATTTTAATGGAATTTAATACCTCGATGTTAAAAACTGATTTTGGAAACAAACGCAGCTTGACTTTTTTTCTTGATCTCTTGTGTTCATTTTGTTGTTTTTAACTTTAGTGCATGCATTCAGTGGAAGTTTTGTAGCATGCATTGGAAAAACGTTCAATCCTTGTTTCCTCTCAGTACTCTCTCAGCTGTCTCTCAGTTTTCTTCTTCGTGTTCCATGTCTTGTGTTTGTATACATGTAATACCTTTTGTTGATGGGACCCAACTCGTCCGAAGTCATCGTGTCGTGGCAGTAAAACTGTTTCATAACAAAAGTACATAACATTCGTGGCTGTAGAGAAACCCCGTCGATTTTGCGTCGAAAATAGTATGGAAAAAAAAAAAATTATAAAGAACAAAAGACGGGCCCCTTCTATTAGGGTCTACTCCTGTCCTATCAGTCTGTTATATTCTGTCTATCGTCTTGCGTCCTCTAAGCCAATCTGACAGTTATCGTGTCGACGTGCTTTCTTTAAACTCAAACTCAAAAACTCAAGAGGAACACACACACACACACACACACACACACACACACATACACACAAACAAACACACACACTCACACACACACACACACACACACACTCACACACACACAAATCCCACTATAACGCAAATGTTGCCGCATTCTCAGTACATTACATAATAGTGACACGAACCCCAAAAAAGAAAAGAAAATGAAACTGTTAGGATATAAAAACCAACAGAAGAATAGAATCTTCCATACTGAACAAAACATACAAAAAAACAACAAACCAAAAAACTACTATAAAAGGTTGGATAAGAGTTTGAACTCGTTGGATAGTAAAATTCACAGACAAAATGAATTATCTAATGATGAACCATAAAATCAACAAAAACTCCATATAGAAAAAAAAAATAACCCCAGCCAAACAAGAATCTAAACTCGTAGGACAGCAAAACCTACAGGGGCTAAGACACCTTTGTCAAACATTTTTACCTTGATCTCTCTCACACTACATGGGTTTAGATTTCACATGATAGAATTGTAGGCCTGTTTCTCAACCATCTTTCTATTTCAAGATTTTGTGAAAAGCTGCCTAGGTCATGGAGATGTTCCTTTATGTTTGCACATCGTCTCGAGTTCGTGGGACGCAAAATCTAGGGTTCACTCACTCTATCTGCCATAATTTATGTAGATTAGAAAAACCCATGGCAGCCCACTGGCCTACAGTGGAATGTAACAAAGTAAAGTCCTTTACGTGCCTAACGAATGACTCAAATACCTTAATTTTGCGGGACAGGGTTCAATGTAAAACTGACGAATGTAATGTCTTTATCTCACCAATTTTTCGAAGGGGCTGGACTATACTGTGCTCTCCTACCAATGAGAGCTGCTCAAATGGCTTAATTTTGCAGCACAGGGTTGATAGTAAAATGGGCAAAATTAATGTCTTTATGTAATAATACTACTACTAATAATAATACACAGCATTTATTGCGCATCACCCCATTAACAACCAGGCTTTAAGCGCTTTACAACATATATATCATATAATCACACACACAATACACAGGCATAGCCTACTCTGGAGAAAACACAAAATACACATTCAGACTGTATCTCACCAGTTTGGTCGACTGTCAAAAATTTGAAGGACAGTACTGTCTGGTAATCTATTCTCTCTTACTAATAATACAATATTATCTCTTTTGATGGCGATGACAGATGTTAACTTCTGCCCCTATATTTAACTATAAATCACACGTTGTTTTTTTTCTTATATTTGCTGACATTAAAAGGAATAAGGTCACCCAGCTCCGTAAACAGCGTCCTCCGCATTCCAGAGCTTTTCCCCGGTTCGTTTAATGACTGTATTTGTAGAACACGATCTATTTTGTGGAACACGTTTTACGTTTTTTAGTTCTTTTAATTCTGTTTGATTTTGCTTGTGCGTACGTGGCAATGTGTATGGATGAAGTGCCAGATCAATGTAAATGCCCAGAAAAATTGCATTTGTGTTTCTATACTGCAAATGCTTTGCAATGTGGGTATCGTAATCATGTTGGGCCGTGGTACAGAATTAGTAATAATGATGCCAGAACAGCCCAAGCTGAGCAAATAGAGCAAAATGATAGCTGGGACAAATTATACCTTTCTATTAGTGGAAGTCAATAGTAGATATAATTGGCAAATTTTTACCATTCTCTTCGTAGAAGTCCATAGTGGATAACAATGGCCAAATTTTTACCATTCTGTTCGTAGAAGTCCATAGAGGATAACAATGGCCAAATTTTTATCATTCTGTTCGTAGAAGTCCATAGTGGATAACAATGGCCAAATTTTTACCATTCTGTTCGTAGAAGTCCATAATGGATAACAATGGCCAAATTTTACCATTCTGTTAGTAGAAGTCAGTAATAGATCTATAATTGGCAAAATTTACCATTCTGTTAATGGAGGTCAATAGAAAATAAAAATTGGCAAAAATAAAATTAAAACAACAACAACAAAAATCTGACTTGCGTCCCAGAGTCAAAATGTGGCAAAAAAGAAAAAAAGTTGTAAGTAGCAAAGCCATAATTATCTTTTTGTCATACTTTGACTTTGCTTCAAGCCTTCCTGCGACCCCACCGATTTTCTGTGTAAAAAGTTGTAAGTAGCAAAGCCATAATTATCTTTTTGTCATACTTTGACTTTGCTTCAAGCCTTCCTGCGACCCCACCGATTTTCTGTGTTTTCTATAATATTCGTTGATTTGCCTCCCAGCCTAGTTTGCTGTACTTTGGCGGTTTCGACATTATAAATATTGTAACCGATTATGTGCCGTTGTATCACAGTATGGCTGTTCCTGTTGTATTCGAAAGAGAATAATCTACAGCGGCATGTTGAAATAGGGCTGATCAAATGGAATAGATTAAGCTTAGTAGTGGTGAAAGACGGAGCAGATACAAAAACAGTCTGGGAGAGACAGACGATGGGAAAGAAATGGGAGCGAGTAATAACGTGGAAGAAGTAGAAATATAGACTAAAAAAGAGAGGACGGAAAGGATATATTGCAGTTGAAGACGTGTTAATAAGAATGACGCACAGAATAAACATAATAGGGACGCATAGCAGCAGGTCGGATTATTATATATGGCAAACTGATGCCCCAAGTATAGCCCAAACACAACAATGGTGCCCTTGTCGTGTTCCAGAAAAACACCAACTATACATGTAAGAAACAAAAGTTTATACGAGAGAGAGCTGGATGGATGGATAGACTGGATGGATGGATGGATGGATGGATGGATAGATAGATAGATAGATTGATAGATAGAGATAGATAGATAGATAGATAGATAGATAGATAGATAGATAGATAGGTAGAGATGATGGAAGGAGGGATAAAAATAGAACGAGGGACGCAGCTATGTGATGATTCAATTATCATGTCAGGCTGACCTGGATCAAAGAAAGGTCAGCTGGCTAACGAAGATGAGGGTGGAATGGGAATTGCTGGCAAGGTAAATTATGCTTACTAGTAACTGCCCCATTCTTCGAATGGTAAAAAACAAAGCTCACCACTCCAGACCGAAAGGAATCAGCACAAAGACATTGATGTCGAGACACTTTGGATCATCCACATAAAATCAACAGTCAATAGATAGGATAGTATTACAGTAGTACACAGTGCACAGTAGAGCGCACCGA